>VYZM01023731.1:218960-302725 GCA_013398915.1 Dromas ardeola
TTTTTTTTGCTGTTACCAAAATTCTCTGATGATTCATCAGGAGTTGTTGCCTTTTTCATGGTACTTAACATTGAGGACAACTAAGCATCTAATGGTCATCTAATGATGAGTTCCGGCTACCTGTGCTGAAGATAGCCCTGTACATAGCTTAACTCCTTGACACAAATGACGAACTAACAATTTACCTCCCACACAAGGAAAAAAGTCTAACTTTAAGCCATAAGAAATTTTACTTGGAATTTTGACTCTATATCACAACATACTTTTATAAAGCATTAACTTAATCTTTATAACGTAGTCATTTGAACAATTATGCATCCCAAGGGCAAGATGCTGCTGTTTGAATTTACTTCTTTGTGCTTGAAAGGACAGTCTCTCTGATGCTGAAGACAGTGAAAATGTTATTATTCAGAATGCAATGAGATTAAGACTACAGGTCTAAGCTTCGTTGTCCCAGTTCTTCAGTCATTCACATTAGTGACAGACGAGAGCAAAATATGACCCAGCAACAGCGGTAGCATGCTTTTTCTTCTGCGTTGCATTCCAGTGGCAGGTGCATTACAAGGCAGAATGGTGGATGTCCTCACCATATACATTTGCATGTATGCATGTCTGTGCATACCCATATGTGTATTAATTTAAAGTTTACATGAGACTGGTAGGGTTCTGTGAAGAGGATGAGGTAGGAGTCTCCTCCATTTTATCTCACCTGCAAATGAAGTACACTATTCCCAAGGCTTGTCTTGTGAACCTTGTCTCCTCTGCTAGGTGATGTTTGCCCTGGTTGCTTCCTGCTAAGTCCAGCTCTTATGACCCTGTACTGTGTTTTGTTTTCTACCGTTTCTAGAAGGTTGCTCAGCTAAAGTGCTGTACTTATTTTATTCATAGCCTTCACTTAAATGAGTAACCTTCTGTTTCTCTTTGTGCAGAAGTAATGATCGATCATTTTCCTTCTCAAAATAGAGCTTGTTACCTGGTGTTTCTTATCCAATCTGCCGAAAACCTTTTCTAGTACAAAGAGTCTCTGATTGCAAAATTCCCTGCCTGACATCATTAATAAGAGTAACCAAGCTGAAGATCTATCTTTTTGTAGGAAGCTTGCCAAATGCAGAAACTTAGAGAAGGAAAAGTGAAGCCAGAGAAAAGCTCTGTAAAGTCCTCTGGAAAGCTGAAAATTAGTGGGTCAGATTATTGAGTTTTGTTATAACTCTTTTGCCCACTGAGGTGTTTTGTGAGGTTCTTTGGTCCACCTCTTTCATATGGCTCCTTCGCAGTCAGATAGCGAAATGGATATGAATTACCTTTTGCTGGAGCTCTCTCAGGACCAAACCATAGACCTCTGTCTCCTCTGATGCATAAAGAAAATAGCTTCCACCTTAACATTGCTCTGGCAGGATAGCAAGATGCTGGTCACCAACTCCTTCTCTCCCAGCAACAGCTGGATGGGGACAGCCTTCAGCATGTTGGAGATGAACATCTTGTGCAAAAGTAAGTAGCTCCCAGGAACTACAACTGAAATGAAGGAGAAAATGTCTTCCACATATTTACCGTTTGCCAGAGTGCACCCTTAGACAGGTGATTGTGAGAAAATGAAATTACCAACCTGGTACAGCAGTAGTCATAACGAAATATGCTTTAGCAGGCACTGAAGAAACAAAATGTGGCGGGAAAGAAACTGAGAGTTGGTGACATCACACTTCAAAGGAAAGCCTGCCTAATGGTAAAAATACTTTAAAAATAGTATAGAAGTTAATGGCTTCCAAAATACTGGAGAGTGATTAATTGACCGGGTGGTGAGCCACCGGCTTGGATGAGCACATTAATCACTGCAGCAGCATGTCTGTCACACACTCCTTTCAGTGCTTTGCACTTCCTTTTTATATCTAGAGATGCAGGACTGCTAGACAACCATTGATAAAATGCCATCTGGGGAGGGGTGGGGAACAAAATCGAACAACTCATAACTCATCACAGCCCGGTTCACTCTGTAGGGAAAGCTTTTGCCTCAGGGTTCGCAGAGTTTTCTCCTCTTGGTCCAGACGACAGCAGAGCACTCCTGCCACTTTCTGGCTTGTCTTTGCTGCCTCCTTCCTTCCTCCCCTCTGATGGGATATTGGCCTCACCCTGCTCACGCAGCAGCAAGGGCCGGAGAAGGAGCTGGAGAATGATGGCTGCTTCTGGAGGAGGAAATTCCCTTATTCCTCGTATGAAGAGAGGAGGAGGCTAAATAGTCTCTGTCTAGAAACCCAGATCTTGTCCCCAGAGCTACTCAGATTTGACAATACAGTGCTATTTAGTGACACTTTTCATTTTTGGAAGAAAACAAATGTTTCGTACTATGCATATGTTTTGGCAAGGTATTAGATGTCAGGATATTTGAGTTTTCCTAAATGTGCTAGTAACTTACACAATTTCAGAAGACTTAACAAACTTAGTCTCTTTATTCCTCTGTTGTATTGTCCAGAAAGTAAATATAACAACTCTTCCCTTAGACAATCTATCACAGTCCCTGTTCAGGCAAATCCACTTCTGAAGGCAGTGGGATACTATGCTTAATTAAGGGCTGTCAGCTTCTGTCCATGAGATGCTAGCATAAGCAATGCATGTGTATTAAAAAAATGCTCTGGATGAGCCAAACAAAAGTATTTAGCTTTGTAATCCTGAATAGTATGATTTCCCAGATGGAATTTTCCTAATTGAGCTTGTGATTCCCATTTATACCATCCAGGTGGCTGCTTCCTAGATGGGATGACTGGGTACAGTTCAGGGAAAATATGAAATCATTTGAAAGATGGAAAAAGGTAAATTAAGCATTTTTCATCCAAATATGGCAGTAACCAAATAGAGTTGGTTGTATGATGTGCTTTATATAAGCCATATTTTTCATGCTGGATCTGTCAGAGTAATATCTACGCAGCAGAAGGTTAGATTAGAGACAAATTGTAGGAAAAAATCCAGAGACGGTCTGGCAGACACAAGCTAAACCAAATCCAGTTAACACTCTATTATTTCAAAAGGAATGTACATGCCAGTTTGCTAGATGCTCGGATGACTATCCATTATTCATAGTCCTCTGATGAAGAGATGGTGGCTGAAGAGGAGGCCAAGAGGTATGCCTCAGATCCAGACCTGGGTTCAGATTCCAGCCTGCTCTCAACTTGCTGCAGCTCTGTGCTGGAAGCTTGTCTTGGGCCTTACTGAATTGTGAGAAAATCCAGCCTTTCAGCAATAATTAGTGGTGCGATAGTCACAAAACAAACAAAAAACCCAAATCTGTTCTCATACAAATGCTGCCAGTAACAGAGACTGGTAGAAGAGAAATCTGAGACCTACCCCATGTGTTATATAATTCCTTCCTAGTCAAATTCCTACCTGCTCTAAGGTGACCCTGCTCTGGCAGGGGGGTTGGACTAGATGATCTCCAGAGGTCCCTTCCAACCCTATGATTCTGTGATTCTGTGAAATGGTTTTCAGTTTGCTTGACGTGTTTGCAGCTGTTAAGTGCAAAATTTTACAGGAGTGGAACGCGAGCTTGATGTAGCAGGAGTAATTTGAAAGTCTGGGAAAAAAAGTAATAAAAGTCTTTTGATGGTTCTGTAGGAGGTATTGCATGGGGGCATAACTCCTGATTAAATGGGATGTTTTTTATCTGTTTTCTTGTTTACTGAAGGTTCAATAATATTCAAAGCTAGGTCCACCTGCAGGACTGATTGGATTCTGTGTCATGTAACTGTTACTACTAGGATACTTTACCTCTTTCTCTCTTGCACTACCCCACATAATTTGCAATTCAACGTTTTTTAGGTCATCCAACTAAATGGTTATGAAAGCTATGAAGGAGGTGAACAGGCTTTTTATTCCTTACTTGAAATGCTTGCCATTCCCATTTGAAGTTCGATGAAACAGTATTGCATACAGATGGGTGAGAATCTAGCTATGTCTGAAGAACTGAATGGAATTATCCTTGCTAAAAATTTCAGCTACAGACATGCTCATTTTTGCTAACATTTGGTCCCAGTAAACAAAAATTTACTGTATTTATAATTTCTTTATAAAAATATTGATCCACAAAAAAAACAGAATTGTCACTGTTTCAGATACGTCTCCTGGACTAAGCAAAAATAAGACCATTTCCATAAATAAAAATGACACACTGATTTCCTATGACTCATGGGTCAACTAACTCAGTCATGTGGATTTGGATAACTATCTGGTATTCACAGAAAAGTCTGCAAGTTTCTGCAGCTTCTAAATCAGCTGCAAATGTGACATCACCAAGTAAGCAGATACCAATGACTTAGTTAGAAAATTCACTCCAGCTTTATCTAAAGATCAGAGGAATGGGCAATGAACTTGTATCCCCTATAAAGGTATGAGGAAGATAACAATGTCAAAATCGCAAGAACCTTCACCAGATCCATTTAATCTAGTTTGTAGCACTGCATATCACAGAGAAAGCCATAGGTAACCTACACCATGTAAGAGAGGAGTCCTTTAAATGCACATTTGTCCTCTTCTTGAATTCTAATAATTATAACTGGCTGTTACAACATTGTAAACATTGTGTAACTCTGGATATTTTTCTTGTTTGTAAAAGTGACAGTATGACCTGACTATGACCTGTGATCTAGATATGTTCATTAAATGTATCTCATTTCCTCCTTGAAATCTCAATATTTCAGTCAGAGAACAGAGTAAGTATGACTAAAATAATAATTACTGCAATATAAATAATGAATTGCAAATATGTGAAGGAAATGGAGGGATTGCTTGAAAACTGTTCACCCAGACTGTTTATTAAACAGTTGTAGATTATATTATAGAGAAATTGGGAAAAATCTGTAAATAATATGTTAAAAAAAAAAGTAGCTAAATATAATTTCTGTGGAACAACTCCAGCATCCCTTAATAAAGTGTTAATGTAGCTACACTTCTGTTGATCAGATTCAAGACCTGGAAAGGTCAAATCACAAGGCTCATCTCTTTGATATTCGCCTTTTATCATAGCTGACTCTTTTAGATTCATGTCTTCTCTGACAATAAAAAGAAAAAAGTGTTTAGTAAAGTTGGTAACTGTGAAAGCTTCCATTACCAGCCAAATATAACACAACAATACAACATGCTTAAGCATTAAAGTGCTAGAAACATCATATCACACTGATTTGCAGTTTAATGGGCACTTACAATTCAGTAGATTATTTAAAGCCATGTTATCCACATTACTAAAATATAAGGTGGTGTGAAAAGCACTTCAAATACATTTTAAAGACTCCAATTTTTGGAAAAAGAATGATTACATTGTTGCTAATCTACTTGAAAGTCTGAATGGAAGAAATGTCCTCTTGCAGCGCGGTGTTGTACTACAAGTTACGCAATGTGAATATTCCTTGGAAAATAGAAAGTTCAAGCGTGACCTCGGACCAGTTATGATTCTGTCATGAGAGTGCTACACACCTATCTGCTTAAGTAGGATTCTACATATCATGTTGGAACAAAAGTCTAATTATCTACTGTAATGTAAATGAAGCAGGAAATTTTTGAAAAGATTGATAATTGCACCACACAGGCTATATTTTGGAAGTCACAGTTTTCCATTTATTTTAGTCATCCATCATATGTTCAGTAAATTCATCTGCCAGCGGAGGAGAGATATTTCAGGTGTAGTGCATAACCATCTATATGGGCTGATCAAGTATTAAGGGTTGGGGTTTTGTAGGGTTTATCTTCTTGTGCATATATGTTCTGTCCTGAGTGAAACTTCCTCATTACAGGTACAGGATATCACTATCTCAGTCATTATTAGTAGTAAACGAAATACATTCACGCATCTTTTGGGATGATTTTGATAAAATTGTTGTTGTAGTGAATTTATGCTCCATTTTCTTCACAATGCCAATATTGCCATGAACATGAACTTTAGATGGATGTTAAAGAAGAGGTTTCTTTCCATCAGCACCTGTGTTTGACCTTGTCCTGGGACACCAAGACCCAATGGCCTTTCAGCTGGGTCCTTTGTTGCCTTCCCAATTTTCCACAGGTGAGCCTCTACAGCATTTAACAAGTATCTGAGGAAGAATTTTTTTTTCTTTAACCAATAATCCTCAAATGTATGACATTGGGGTTGAGTGCACCCTCAGCAAGTTTGACGACGACACCAAGCTGTGTGGCACGGTCGACACACTGGAGAGAAGGGATGCCATCCAGAGGGACCTTGACAGGCGTGAGAGGTGGGCCTGTGCGAACCTCATGAAGTTCAACCAGGCCAAGTGCAAGGTCCTGTACCTGGGTCATGGCAATCCCAGGCACAAATACAGGTTGGGCAGAGAATGGCTTGAGAGCAGCCCTGAGGAGAAGGACTTGGGTGTGCTGGTGGAGGAGAAGCTCAACATGAGCAGGCGATGCGCACATGCAGCCCAGAAAGCTGACCACAGCCTGGGCTGCATCAAAAGAAGTGGGGCCAGCTCGTCGAGGGAGGTGATTCTGCCCCTCTGCTCTGCTCTGGTGAGACCCCACCTGGAGTACTGTGTCCAGCTCTGGAGTCCTCAGCACAAGAAGGACATGGATCTGTTGGAACAGGTCCACAAAGCGGAGGGCCACAGAGATGATCAGAGGGCTGGAGCACCTCTGCTATGAGGACAGGCTGAGAGAGTTGGGGTTGTTCAGCCTGGAGAAGAGCAGGCTCTGGGGAGACCTTATAGTGGCCTCCCAGTACCTAAAGGGGGCCTCCAGGAAGGATGGGGAGGGACTCTTTATCAGGGAGGGTAATGATAGGACACGGGGAAAGTGTTTCAAACTGAAAGAGTGTAGATTTAGATTGGGTATCAGGAAGAAATTCTTTACTGTGAGGGTGGTGAGGCACTGGAAGAGGTTGCCCAGGGAAGTTGTGGATGCCCCATCCCTGGAAGTGTTCAAGGCCAGGCTGGATGAGGCTTTGAGCAGCCTTGGTCTAGTGGGAGGTGTCCCTGCCCATGGCAGGGGATTGGAACTAGATGATCTTTAAGGTCCCTTCCAACCCGAAACATTCTGTGATTCTGTATGTTTGCACCGTAAATGAGCTGAGTCAGAGCACTGGGCTCTGCTTTGCCACATCTGTCATGATGTGGTGCTACATACCGATGTGCCCCAAGAAGACTGGTGACAAACCTTTGTGGGTATTTACACTGTGATTGTGGGGTGTCTGGTTAATTTTGTCCCTGCTCTGCAACACAGTCACTTGATGTTTTCCACACGCATTCCTGCTGTTGCTTCAACTAAGAATTTGCTGACTGACCTCAAAAGTTAGTCTGTTTGTGGAGAAAACAGAGGTGCTGACAAACATTGTCAGTCTTATCAAGCTGGGGGTACGGCCAGGAGGCAACTGCAAGGGGATGTGTTATATTGCATTCGCTTGCTTTTTCTCAGTGATTGCTGGGAACTCCCCACTTGGTGTTGCCAGCCTTTTTAGCAATTAGTAACATGTTTGATCCTATTATACCCTGCATAGCTATAGGCAGGCTAATTTTCAGCTGTCTGCTAACAATATCCCAGGTCCCACCGGCTGGAGCAGGTTTCTCAGACTCCAAGCTGCACGCTGGATCTTGGCAATAGCCAAACTATCCCACTGCAATCTGCTCAGGCTCACTAACTCCAGCAGGCATCTTGCTGTCAATCTGAAACAAAATATAGCCTTTGAACTGTCACTTGGAGTATTCCAATACACATTTTATTTCTTCCAAATGCAATGTCATTCAACTAGGAGCAAAACATAGTGTTTATGGTAATGAGAGGAGGGGTTGCCTCGTAGAAAGCTGCAAGTCAAGAGAGTTTAGACACTGTGGTAGGAAAATATTTGACTCTGAAATGACACTGAGAAGGCTAAAATAGTTCTTAAGGAATATCAAGAAAAATAGAGAAGCATTGCCATGTTTGGAAATAGCATTAGAGATACCGTTATCAAAATGCTGTGTTGGAGATTTTGTTTTCATTCTTTAAAAAGCTGCTGAAAAATTGATGAAAGAAAAAGAAAAGAAAGACAAGAGGTTTGAATGTTGTAAAACACGTTGTACTGACAAGGTTTATCTTGTTTATCCAAGAAAGTTAAGAGATGGAAAAAATATCTATGCAGGGAAGAAATTCTTAACTCATTTTTAACAGTAAGGAGAGACAATGCAACCAAAAGGTCACATAGAATCATAGAATCACCTAGGTCAGAAGGGACCTTTAAGATTATCAGGTCCAACTATTAACCTAACACTGCCAAAACCACCACTAAACATGTTAGACTTCTTCATATTCAGAATAGATAGAAACCTAAATATTGAGAAAAAGAACGAAAAACCATGATGAAATCTTAAATTTTTGAAATTAACAATCAACATTTATGTCTAATAAAGATCCTTAGTTCAAGGCACAGAGATTCAGACTCAGCTGGTAAGAGTTACGCAGCCAGTGCTAACTAAATATTCATAATCACTGTATAAAAGATGTGTGGTTCAATAGCAGGGAAGCCCCAGAGAGCTGCAGAAAATCCGAAGATGTCAAACACCAGATGCTTGTTTCACAGTGCCCATCCTGTCCCACTGATCTTCATGAGGCTGTGCCTTTAGTTTGCCTTCAGTTAAAATAGTCAGAGTATCCGATTAGTTTCACCCTGTTCTCTTCTAAGAGCATGAGTAGCCATCAATTTCTTTCTGACAGCAACACAGATTTATCATTTTACTACATTTTTTTTCATGGAAATGAAATGTTAGTTAGACTACGCACTGCAATACCCCACAGTTGATGGAGATAGGGACGATTCTGTCAGGATACATAAACATTGATGTGCAGTGTAAAGGTCTAACGACAGAACCAAGGTTGTGGTCAGAACTGCATTTAAAATTACCAATTAAATGAGAAAACACGTGACGATTAGGAGCATGATAGGCATTTCTGAAAAAATGCTTAATGTTCTATTTACCCTCAATTAAAGAAGCAGTCAAAAAGCAAAAATACAGATCAAAGGGACTCACTTGGTTGCATTATTAACCCAATCATTGATTCAGAGTATGGATGAAGGCTTGAAGAGGGTTAGAAGGAGGGGTTGTTGAACAGATGATGCAGTCACCAACACAAGCATGTGTTCCAGTTTTGCTTATGTACTAGGGCATCAGATTCAGGAAGCCTGTCATATACATATTTATTCTTGGAAGTGTTCAAAGGAATGTGCTGGATTTTTTCACATTGGGGCTATGCTAAGCAAAACTCAGTTTTTATACAAAGCCCAAGTTAACTGAGTTTTCAAAGCAAACAACAAGTTATCTAATACCTCTGAAGAATATTCGATTCACTACTTCAGTATCTGTAACATAGGTATCATGCAATGATTTGAACTGTCATGATGTTGTCAATCTTTGAAATATTACCTGCATATATAAAACAAGAAGAAAACAAGCTAAACAGTTCTACTAGTTCTTTTTTGATGAATTGCTGCAGGAGTTCTTCACAAAAAAAAAAATGGCAATTTTGCTTTTACTTGTGCTCAGCAAAGGCCAAAAATATTTCTTAGAAAGCTGTCAAATAATTTTCCTTACAAAGGAAGCCGTTATTAAACAGTACGTTGGCTAGTAAGACAATTATGTGAAATCAATTAAAGGGCAGAGAAATAGTTGCTTCATTGTTAGAAAACTTGTAAAACATGTGTTTTCTGAAAAATGCCTAAAAGAATTGTGTGTGACAGTTAGTGGGATGGGATCTGCTAGGGGCAGAGCTAGAACTTCTACCAATGAGAAATATTGGAGATCTGGAATGAACATCTCGTAAAATCTGAGAGTAGTGACTCAGATCTCAAATGTCTTTCTCTGTAGAGAAAGAGGAATCATGAAAAACATTTTCTAGCAAAATTAGCTGAACAACCTTTCAAAACTTTACAGCCAAATTTCACTTTAAATTTGAAATTTCAGAGTAAATTCTAAACTTTGTCTAATTATAGACTGATTTGAGGAGAGAGGGTGAGGTAGCAAGTGCTGGAAAATAATTCAGTAAATCATAAATACTGAAAAAATGCTTTTTTGGCAAATTGCTCAGTATAGATTTGGTACAGAGGAGCCTGGTCTGTCCAGCATTTGTCTGTCCAGGATGTGCATTCTGGGGCTTCAAAGCCTGTCCAGCAGGCAGTGTTTGTGGGTTGCTATGTCTCAATGTCACTTGCTTTGAGCAATACTGCTTTGCAAGGACAACCGTAATTTAGTGCCAAATGATACTTATTTTTGCACATCAGAGTAAGATAGCTAAAATAAATAGTGCCTTGCATTGTAAGTAATCATGCTGAAGTCAATGTTGTTGTCTATGGAATAAGTTACTACTCAGAGTAAATAAGAATTTCAGTTTTGTCATAATAAAACAATCAACTTCTGATGAATAGTAACAGGAATTTGAAATGCTTGACCTGAAGTCTAGACAAACTAAACATTTATGTTCAACCTGGAAATTATCAAAGCAGATCTGGTTTTGATAATTTGAATACTATTGGTACTGACGTGTTGAAACAGCGATTTACAGCTCTTGCTTTCTGGGAAAGTCTGTGCTATGGAATCATAAATAAGACCCCGTATTTTTACAAAGAATGTTATCCAGAGAATGGGGATGACACCTCCCAATGCACAGACGCAAACCAGGCCAACTAATAAGCAGGTGACCAAAGTCAAAGGTCCCTGAAATGGGGACAATGCAGTGCTGCTAAATCCGAGACATTTATCAAACTGTCTCACAGAAGTACTGTTAATCTAAATGTGTCTGGTTTAAAGCACTGGTAATTTATTTGGCTGTTTCATCACTTGTGAAGTTTGTGCCATTAGTATTTAATCATCTTAGATTCATAATCATCCTCCCTTCCTGCAATACACCTCTCAAGGACAATAAAGTCCTGCAGTTTTTCCTTTTCCCCTTCAGTCTTGACTGGTGAAGAAGCATTTTAAAGATACTGAGTGCTGCACTCTGCAAGACAGTAACTTTTAGCATTATGAGGGCTTTTGCACTCTGAAAGGCAGAACTTTTTTTGGTCACGGGTCATCATGCTTTCGTTCTCAAATTTCGTTATTTTTCTCCTGTAGGTCTCTCTGAGTTGATTCTGCGAGCAATGCCTACTGAATTTCACACCAAAGGCTCACCAGATAATATATATTTGAGTATTAAATATTTCAGATTCTCTAGGCTTCATGCTGCTTCTTTGAAATGTTGGTGCAGATTAAATCGGTCAGCTTGTGTACTTTTGGAATGAGGTGTCTGCATGGGACTTACTAATGACCCCAGGAAAGGACATTAGTGTGCAGGAAGAAAAAGAGGAAAGATAAGCAGGTTCCCAGGAAACACCTGGGAAAAAGTACTGAGCCATTCTGAAATGTTGGGTCTATTGGTATTGAATGCTTGACTGGCCAAAAAGGAAAGCACAAATCATTTTGTGATTGAATCAGCCACATGCACAGGTTTAGGAAGACAGTCCCTTTTTTTACAAGACCCTCCAGCTATGTTAACACATGTAACTATGTTAATTTTGAGACTGTTCATAGTACTTTTTCATTTTCCCCATGTAGCAAAACCCTATTTTTTAGGGAAAAAGAAAATCCAGAGGGAAACCTAAGGGAATAGAAGTGCCTTTGGGAATATGTTGTTTTGATGCCGGGACACCAATAGATGAAGAACTCTGCAGAGAGAAGCAGTTCCCATAAGTAGACCACAACTCATGCCACAAATGGTAGAAGACATATCTCATCAGTATCAAAACCCTTGCACGTCTCAAAAGGTTAGAGTGAGCTTTAACTATGGAAACTTAACTTTGACTGAACAGACTTTAAATTGCTTCTTGTTTCACTTACAGTACTCAGTAACAGAGAAGACTTAAGCTGTGTTTCCCTGGACCTCCGCTGAAGATAAGGATTTAAGTCAGAAATGTCAGTGTTATTAAAAGTGCCTCCCTGACATTGTATTAGCTTTACACCACTGTCAGGCGCACTGTTAAGAATCAACTGGTAAAACTCCTAACACAGGATAATCTCACACAGCATACCTTTAAAGAAACATTCATTTTTTTCCTAAGATGTCCTAAATACCAGGAGAAAGGTGAATCATTTGAGCAGAGCCTATCTGAAGTTGAGAGTGGGAACTGAAAAAATGTAAACCACAAAGGATCTTCATCGTCTACTGTTACCAAAAAGGATGAGGATGCTATCAGATGCCAGATAAGTTCCTATCTGATGCTTTAAGAATCCTGTAAGTGTTCTTCATCTATACAGACATTTAACTCCCAATGCAAGGACAAATCTCAAGCTCAATATCGATGTAAAATATTAACCTGCTCATCTTTTAGATATTCTTTTCAGCAGAACAGGTAGAGCACTTATAAAGAATGGGGCCAGAAACTTCTCTGCACCATGGATGCAATAAACTAATTTGGCAGTGAAAATAGCTTGAGAAACAGCTGTTTATTACCAGCTGGGAGGTCTTCTCTGAATAAGTTCCTAGAAGTGTGGAGGAGGCATAAAAAACTTCCCCATCTTCGTACTGTTTTGTCCAGGTGAAAAAAGATTTACAGGGTACTGACCCACTTGTTGCATCAGCTTGTAGTGAATGATACCAGCCAATACAATTTAGATAGATAGTTTCATTCTGAACAGTGATTAAAATATGTAAGCTTTGCAAATGATATCTGATAGCTGCTTCTTCTACTAAGAAAAACTCATGTTTCACTTCAGCCTACATTCCAGAGGATGTTTATGTCCAGATTTATAAAGGTATTTAGAAACATCTATGGTAATGCAAAACTTTTAAAAATGCATAGCTGCCCAACTTCTATTGAAAAACATCACCAAAAAGAGCTACCAAAGAGCTCAGACTATATCACAGTTAATGCTCTTTCACTGTGTCAGATATGTTACTGTTTTCAGCTTCATGTTGAGTAAATTTTCCTTATTTGGAAAAGAAAAATACTGGCGCTTCTGTCTGGATTCACTGTTTTTAAAGACATGTCTTCTATGTGTTGCTCAATACACAGGTAACTTACACACTTTGCTTGTTTCCATTTGAGGTAGGTAGGTAGTCCTTTTCCAAGATCTGGCCCAAAGGCACAGGTCATCTGACCCATCTTGATATGACTAAACATGAAGCGTAACCATTTTAGTTTCTGTATGCAGTCAACAACGAAAGTTTCTCTAGAGAGCAATTTAATCTCAGAAGCTGCAATTGATCCTCTAGAAGAGCCATTCTCACCGTAGACTAGATAGAGACTCTGGAGTGACTAGACTTCATATAGATACGTAAGGATCTTGAATTTAGTTTCTTTATGCATCTCTAGGGAGCTAGGCACCCGTTTTAACTGCTTTGTTGTGGGAATACACAAAAGAATATGCTCAATTGATTTCCTGCACTGTGCCCCAGATGCAAGCGAGCATCTGAATCTTAGTCTCTTGTCAGCTTGAAATGCTAAATTTTGGGAGAGAAAATTTGAAATGTGTGACCTATAATGCAGCACAGCTCACAAAACTTGTACTGGAAAAACAGATAAGACAATAGTGCTACAAAACAAACTTGAGCATAGGAAGTTCCATCTAAACATGAGGAGGAACTTCTTTACCTTGAGGGTGACAGAGCACTGGAACAGGCTGCCCAGAGAGGTGGTGGAGTCTCTGTCTCTGGAGACATTAAAAACCCGCCTGGATGTGTTCCTGTGCAACCTGCTCTAAGGTGACCCTACTCTGGCAGGGGGGGTGGGCTAGATGATCTCCAGAGGTCCCTTCCAACCCTATGATTCTATGATTCTATGATACTATTTCCCTTGAAAAGGCATGTTTGGTGTCATAGATAGAATTATGTATTAATTAATTTTATCTCCTTTCTAATGTAAAAATGAATTAGTATATAAACAAATTCTTCCTCCCTCAGAATTTTTATGTATCTGGATTCAATTTGCAGTGCATTTGAGAAGAAAGATCAGATTACCCTTAATCATGCCTTGTTCATCACGATCATTTGATTGGATAAAATCATTCTCATTCATTCTATACTGTTTCTGAAAATAAACAGCTCATAAACTGATGCACAACAATCTCAGTGAAATTCACAACTTATTATTGACCTGTGTCAATATATCAGGAGATATATTTGTCACTTCATTTTCAGCAGAGTTATCAAAAAAATTAGGTTTTAACTATTTGCACCATGGGAATACATGGTATCAAGCAACGTTATTCACATGTTTTGTATATATTTTTTGCTGAAGTAATCTAGCTCTCTAAATGTGGGAGATATTTTTGGCTTCATTTGACATGTTTTTGACACCCCACTTTTGAAAATATATGCATTTCTATTTTCATTGGCATATTTACCTTGTGTTATATCAGAATCACCTTTGGCATCAAATCCTTTGAAACAGGCATCTGTCTCTTATTAAAAGGGTTTCTTAAATGATGATGTGTTTGAGATTACAGGGGAATCTCAGATCTTCTGTTAGTCAGAAGAAGAATATCTTGTATCATTAAGAATCTGTACTACAAGAAGATGGTAAGGTCCAGTGGGTACAGAATACCCATGTTCTTTCTGCAGCTAAACTGTGCAGCCCTTGTTTGACTTTGAACAAAGTGCTTCACATCTTTCTACATTAGAGTGGTTTGTATACTGTTCTTATCACCATAAGTTTTGGAACAGCTGCCAGTAAGACACTAAAAAAGTAATTATACATCTGTTTCTCTTCCTTGGAGGAGTGAGAAATATGGTAGTGGAGTGTTTGCTTTGCATTTTTTATATGCATATTTCTATAGGTTTATACTAGAATGGATAAAGTCAAAGAAGTGCCTTGTGCTTATAGCAAAGTTGTGAAGTTTGCCCCTGAGAGTACATTTCCAAGTCTCAAACTCTTACTGAGAGTAAGTTGTTTAGTTTGCTTTTGAGTTCATCACCGTTATTGTAGAAAGTTTAGTTGTACTAAGGAATGTCATTGTGGATGGTGGTCTCTTTCAGAGCCTGAGGTAATATTGGAGTATTTGTTGCTTCAAAGATGAGGATTAAGACCTGGCATGTGATTCAAAATTAAATGATAATCCAGTGGGAGAAGGGAACAGTTCTGATGTGTTCATGGTTCTTTTAGATTTGTTCCAGTTTGCCATTGTATGGGCGCATCTATTGGGCCACACTGGAAACCCAATTCATATCCCTTACTAATAAAAAATCTGTTTTCTTTCAAAATGTCATTGATTTCCAGTACATGGATCAGCTGTCTTGCTGTCTTTGCCAGACAATTCCGACCCACTACCTGTGGACTGTATGCCTTCTAATGCAGATCTCTCCTCTCTCCTTACAGGAATTTACTAAATGATTTGGATCAGAGCAAACCCATGACTAAGTAGAATGGAGTCTTTCTCTACCATTTAAAGCCATTTGCTTTTTACCTTTTAGATGTTGGAGACATATTTGAGGAATTCTTTGCTAGTGACTTCTGTTGAAAATAAATTTTCTAGAAATCTGTATCACTACAGTATATGTTCAGATTTCTAGTCATACATCTGTGTCAGAAACAGCACTGTCACAAGTGAAAATCCAAAAGCAGGACCTGAGCTCTTTTCACTTCTTGGCTCTTGATGTGCGTGCATGTGTGGAGCTGTAGTTATTTTCAAAATAATACGTTCTTCTGCAGAAGTTCCTAAGACAGTGCTGGAGGACTTCAGTATGAAGGGTCTAAATGATGTGTTACCATTAATGGGGAAATGCTCGTTAATGACAAGATACTCCACATGGCACCTCGGTGCACAGCTTCTAGCTTGTTCTTTCCAGGAGTGGAACCATTCAATGTTGACCAGTGGTGTAGATAAGAGCATTGCAAGTGTGCACACTGGGAAGTCCTGCATCTTGAAAGAACCGAGGCTACATATGGAGACACCCCTAGATACTGCAGCGGCATCCCTAGTTAGGCACAAAAGGGCCAAATTATTTTCTACTACTTAGAATTGTCTAAACTCTGCAGTTTTGATCCTTAAATATACTACACTGGTTTAGTCCTGTTGAGAAATGTCACTGAGGTCAGTTTATCTTTCACCAGAATGGACAGTCTAGAAACACAGTACAAGAACAGCAGAAAGATTTACTTTTCGGTGCCACGTTTAGAGAGATTAGGGGAAAGACTTGAACAATGGACTGAGGTATGGATGTGTATTCACAGCCAAAGGATCTTTATGCCACGCTGTTGGAGGACCTCAGGACATTTTGGTACAATACTTGGAGTAGTTGTCATTACGCGCTGACCCAACAGCAATATTTTGTGGCTGACCGTATCAAATGCAGTGGAGATGCTGAGAACAAATGTTTGGTTGAGGGTGAATCTATCTGTAATGCTACTATAGCAGTTCCAGTTATGTAATCTGGCTTGAATGTAACTCCAGTTGGCCCTTGGGTTGTTCCTCTGTGAATTTTTTCAAAAGGTTTTACAAGGGCAGAAGTCACCTACAATTGCTCTACTTGTCTAGAATAACTTGACATTGAGTATAAATCAGAGTGATGACACAAGAAAACAGAAGTTCTTTCCCATCCATCTTTTCTGGTGCCTGCTTGGGCTGTCACTTCTCTACAGAAGCTTGTGACATAACTGCACAGTAATTAACACAAATATATTCTTGTTTCAGGTGGGCTCCACCACTGCTGTTATTTTCCTTCTCTGAGTGTCAGATGTTGCTGAGTTAACAAACAAACTCTGCCAATTCTTTGCCAATTCTTTGCAGATTAGAGAATTCTATTCATAGCCTTTTTGTTGCTACTTCCTTTAACATTCCCCCTCTCTGACAACATTTGGCTGTCATGTAAATTCAATCCTATTGCAACAGATTTATATTTCTAAATTAAGCTATTGCTTCACCTACATGACATGGCTTGGGTCCAGTAAATCCGAAGGGACGAGGAGAGATGTTTCAATCTGTGTTTGAAGATTTTTTGGTATAAAAAAAATAAAAGCAACTGAATTTTGTCATTGTCTGTCTCTTGATGTAGACTGCTAGTGTCGTAGAGCAGTGAAAGTCAGGCAGGCAAGATAGAAGTTTGGACCCCGTGTTAGGTGTTGAGCGAGCATCAGCTCCGAAAGCAGCGTGAGCTGGAGTGTCCATCCAGCCATGTGGATGGTGCAGGCTCAGTCCTGCTCAGTGCTCTGAGGTGTAGTGACAACCTGACCCACGTGGCTGAAAGGTCCCGTAAGAAACAGGTTACAGACAAAAATCAGCCCTTCGGCAGGAGCTTAGTCTGGTCCCCAGCCATTAGGAACAAGCTCCTGAGTGCCCAGAGGACCAGCAAAAGTTGGCATGAAAATCTCCAGCTTCCTGCTAACTGGTGCTTCATGTGTAGCTCTGAAGAGGCAGAACTGATTAACAGTCTTTCCAAAAACGCCAACTTTTCTGCTTAGAAATTACAGTGAAAAAAGTAATTTTGAAATTCCAGTGACCTGTCTGTGCATGAGTGAAAGCTGGCTTGAACTGCAGTGAACTCACTCTGACCACTTTTGTAAATCTCTCTTTAACAAGCACTCTGACAGTCACTGCAATGGTCTTCTGTGTTGCTTCACACACCACCACTTTTCCCATTAACCGAAAAGACAGATGTGGGGGGTCACTGTCATGCTTTGCCTTTTATTGAAGATGGTTTCAAGGTTCTGCGTAGTGCCACAGTCAGATTTTTCACACTCTTGGCACTTTGTTTTTACTTGTAATGCTGCATTTGCCAATATCTGAGGCAGTAGAGTGAGGCTGTAATAGTGCATTTTGGCAGCATGAACACATTTGAAGTTCTAGAGATGCTTTCTTTTATCTTATGGTTGTAATTATTTGCTATGTTGCTTTCATATTGTTTTCAACCCCCTAGTATCTGATTAAAATGTTTTTGCTGAGCTTTTCTCTTATCGTCTTTACTTTTTCTCTATATTTGCAATCACAATAATTCTCCCAGACCTTTCACTATTTCTTCCCTTTCCACTGATACCCTGTCTTTGGAAATACCATCAGCTGTGATAATCATTGGTTTATGTTACTCTAAATTATACTAGCATAGATCTCTACTCAGACGTGAGATTGTTTCACAAACCTTTGAGCTCTTCCATTTTTTTTTAGGGGAAAAGATAGAGTTTGCTGCTGGTATGTACATATTTTACTTCTTTTCCACACAAAAATTAAAATAAATTTGGGGACCTTCTACTAGACTGGTACCTGATAATAGGTATAATTTAGCCTTACCTCCAGATTCTTCATGGTACACTACTCCAGCTGATGGCACTCCTCAAAAAAAGAAAAAAGACACTCCCCCACCTAAAAAATCCCAAAACTATCCACAACAACCCAAACTCCTTTGTTCTATACCACTTTTTAGCTTTTCTTAGGCACAGCAAGCACTGAGAGATATTTTTGCATTTATGCATCATAGGGTGGCCTCGTAGCTGCTAGATTTTATAAATCACAGAACCACAGAATGATAGGTGTTGGAAGGGACCTTCAGAGATCATCTAGTCCAACCCCCCTGCCAGAGCAGGGTCACCCAGAGCAGGCTGTACAGGAACGCATCCAGGCAGGTTTTGAATATCTCCAGAGAAGGAGACTCCATCACCTCTCTGGGCAGCCTGTCCCAATGCTCTGCCACCCTCAAAGTAAAGAAGTTTTTCCTCGTGTTGAGATGGAATTTGCTGTGTTCCATTTTGTGTCTGTTGCCCCTCGTCCTATCACTGGGCTGCACTGAGAAGAGTCTGACCCTGTCCTCTTGACACCTGCCCTTTAGATATTTATATAATATTTTATTTATAAATGATCAAAAGCAGAAGACAGATTATAAAAATTAGTCAAGTAAAAATATTTCACTCTTTTCTCATTTTTTTACTTCAGTTGCCCCACCTCCACTCTTCCTTCCTTCTCTAAATCCACTTGATATGTTACTTGGGACTGATGTCCTCTGCTTCATTCCTAGATCCCACCTGGTTCCACAGTTTTCTTCCATGCCACCTAGAAACATTTATTCAAAGGTTTCTGAAGACTTATTTCCAAAAGTATCTCAGAATCACAATTCAAGTCCTTCCTGACCATTTACTGACCTCCAAATGTTCTAACCTTTTCTTATAGAGCCTTAACTCCCAAATGTAGGTAGCTGGTGAAGAGTTGAAATCTGAAATCCGCGAGAACAAGAAAGAGGTACTGAAGGAACAACAGAAAAAGCACAGAGAAACAAAAACATATAAACGAATTTCCATTCTCTATGGTCAGGACAATCCACATGGATTCATATTCACGAGCATATGAAAAAAGGGCAGCCACTCTGTCCTTTCATGCGGCAGGCATCTTGCTGGGACACCTGACCCCTTGCTAGCTCATGGGAAAGGGGGAGGTGGCAAGCAGACCGAAGGATGCTGTGACAGCCATGCACAAATCTTCCCAGAGAGCTGAACAGTTGTACCCGAGTTCCCCAGCAGAGACACTGGGGTTTTATCTCTGCAGCAGCCCTCATCCTGAGGAACTGATCGATTATGCAGGAGCAAATGAAGAGTATAAAGTTAAAGGGCATGATGAGAGTTATGCAGTTCCCAAGCAGGGAGCCAGTCTAAATGCTGCAGTAAAATTACCCTCCACACACATGGACTAGAGAAGTTCCTGAAGGGAAGCAGACTCTTTGGACGTCTGTTTGTACGAAGAGGGGGAAGTCATTTTACACTGTATTGTCGCGTGTTCCTGTCGCCTGTGTCCTGCTGAGACACCTCTTTTACACTAATCTGGGCTGTTCTCAGAGTAAGAGGGGTGGATTAAAGCCTCATTCATATTCAGCTAAATAAATAGGACTGTCATTTTTACCAGCTTCTGTTGGTCAGCCACCCCTCCTCCCCCTTTTTCTCTTTCTGTGAGTGATTTAGTTTGCTGAAATGAATCAACATGCTTCTCAAGTGTAGTCCTCCAGAGTAAGGGTAGCCATTTCGGATAGATTTAACCCAGAAGGTTTAACCCAACATTTGCTGCACGCTCACAAGACATTGCAAGCTGCAAAACCACCACGGATTTGCAGCGATTTTGAAACCAATTGATGTCACAGGAAAAAAGCAGAAATGAGGAGTTAGCCTACCTTGGAGCACACTTTCCTACCTTGGGACATGATGTAGCTGGTCTACCTGATTTTATGAACTGCAGATCAGCTACAGTTTTGGGTCGGGGTATGGGGAGGGGCCATGAATCTCAAAAGAGCCCCACCAGAAGGCACACGCTGCTTCAGCAGGAAATCTTGTAAACAGGGATTTAACAAAGCCCAGACATCAGAAGCACCAGGTATGTAACCGAGCACCTCTCAGGAGCAAGGAAACTGAGGAATCTATGTAAAGCCAACCTCAAAATAGGGATCACACTAGAGGTATGAGATGATTCTCTCCACGAGCGCTACAGGAAGGCAAAATGAAAGCAGCGAATGCCAGCAAATAATATGAAACAGCCTGCAACATCACTTGATGCATCTAGGGAGATTTTCAATGTCTGTCAGATTCCAGATGAGTACATTATAGGCTGCAAGTACTTACCTTCAAGTGCGTAGTAAGGATATTGGAAGTTGCTTCTGTGAGTGCCATGTTACTCGGGCATTTAGGATTGCTAGACTGACAGACAAAATTATCTTCAATATTGGCAAAACAAGAAAAAAACTCATACAAAATATACAAAGCATATGAAAAGACAAATTTTAGTTTCTAGAAGCACTGAGGAACTAGCGTTGGCAATCAGGTTTAAAAAATTAGTAAAAACCAAGATTTAGCATTAAGATCTTTTCCAATCTTTTAAAAAACCTTGTTCTGATGGTGCTCGTGGGTACAGAACAGATTTTTCTTTACTTGCAGCTTGTGTTTGGTGATCCTATCTACAAATGATAACAGAGATAAATTATGTAAGTCAGAAGCTGGGGTAAAATTTAACTAAGCACCATCACAGATGACATGGGAGGGAGTAAAGGAAAAAAAGAGAAAAAATTATCAGTATAATTTTATAGCTTTTTGGTTTTGTTTGGTTTGCATAAGTCCTTGATTCTCTCGTAACATATCATTTTTGTCATCAAAAGCCTGCAGCACCACAAGGTGGCAGTAAAAAATTACTTATAGCATCAAATTTGACACCTGGTTATGTAAACAGTAAATACACCTATTGTCCCAATGTTGAACTTATGCAAATATCAAACCTATCTCATCTGTTATAAAAATGACACATATGGCCAAGTTCTAACATTTGTGTGAAAAAAGCACAAACATTAGTCAAACAATTATATCATCTTAACTCAGGAATTATGAATTTTAATTGGCAATGTATGCAAAGTTGTTCACAGTAGAAAATTCTTTAAATATTTAGAATAATCAACCACTTCTCTTCCACCTGCCAATGAAAATACTTGAAATGAGATAAAGGAATTGGAACATTATTCCCATTTAATTTACCCTATGGTAGAGAAAAATAAAAATAAAAATGAGAATGGATTATGATGAATCTGCTTGCTTCTACCAAATACAGTAGAACTATGTGCCAAGCGGAGTCCTCTGCTGAGCCGGTTAGTGGTACAATCTGCCTCTTCAGGAATAAGAGTGAATACCTCAAATCGTGCTTCTGTCAGAGGCAGTTGAGATTCATTCAATGCATTTGATATAAGAATCAGCTCCTAAATTGTTATTGGATATAAATGATTGCCCAAGCAGAAGGACATGGCAAGGGTCACACTGCAGAGATTTTTTTTGCTGAGATCAGCCAGAATTTCCTCTTGTACCTTCTTTGTTGAGTGCGCAAGTGTCAACTCATCCATCTTTTCATTTTTCCTATTCCTGGTCACCCCCAGTAGCCAAAAGTGTGTGGGCAGGGATCTGACTTTTCCAAACCCCAATCTTCAGTGTTAACTTCAAATGTAGCTAACCCCCCATAAGGGCTGAGTCAGGGAAAGAATGGTGCTGCCCAGCCAGAGATGGCAGCAGGCACAAGTTGGTACTTGTCATCCTCATATCAAAATAACGTAACATCAGTTTCTCATGCATTGGTTATAATTTCTATCACCTAGGCTGTGTCATTTCCTAAATATTGCCTCTAGTTTTGCTCAGTGGATGTTTCCACATCGTACACCTACACAATGGTGTGCTTCCTCTGAGGATATCGTCGCATACTAAGTTGCTCCACATTCCCATCTTTGTGTTTGTCAGATAAATTATTCTACCTTTAAAAAATCTTCACATGTACAACTGCACTAAAACTTATCTTCAGTTGAAATCACCATCTACAGTAAATCTTATTATTTATAGAGAGCTATAAAGACTGTATTTCCCAGAATGTTTTAATAGACAGGAGAGGTCTAATCCCCATCCTGCTGGCATCGGCATGGAGATTTGTGCTCCCTCCCTGGCATGTAGATCAGGCCTGAGAAGTGCAGACAGCTTTGAGTAGTACTGAAGAGCCATTCTTCTAATCCTGCTGGTCTGCGCCTGACAGGCTGCAAAATGAGAGTCAGGTACTTGGCTGCCCTCCCCACAGGGCTGCTGCTAATGAGCTGCAGCTCTTTGCAAGGACCCGTACAGCTGGTTCATCAGCAGCTGCTAACAAACTTTGTTTAGGCTTACTAAGACTGTCCATGGCGCAGACCCTTCAGACCTCCTACAGGACACCAAGATCAGCATCAGGCCCTTCGGGATGGGGCTGGCTTTGTGGGCTTGAAAGCTGTAGGCACAGTCGCTGCAGGTGCCACCAGCTCCAGACCACGAGGACAGATCACAAAGACAAGCAGCGCCCAGCCCTTCCAAGGAGCATCTCTGCTTTGATCTAGAGGAATGAGAGCGCTATTTTCTGAAATTAAGGATGGCAGAATGGCCTGTGGGAGAGCAAAACAAAATAAATATACCCGAACATAAGCTGTTCAAAAGGTGTGTAACTGCAGGACGTTTGGCTACTGCCTTGCGCAGAAGATAAATGAAAATGGTATGGAGAAAAGGCTAGGTGGTTTATTTTTTTTTTCTTTTTTTAAGTTTACATTGCAGGTGGGGGAGGGCGGTAGTAAGAAAAGAAGTACAAATATGCTCCAAGGAAGTGCATTTGAAAATTTTTCAAAGAGAATCCCCAAAACTACAAGACCTTAACAGATGTATTTTCCTCTGGGTTTGAATCATAGACAGCTAGAGATTAGAATTTGCATGTCCTGAAGCTTCTTTCCTCCCATGATGGTGTGTCACACAGTAAGGATAAAAAATAAAATAAAATAAAATTTAAAAAATCAACGGGCCTTGGGTTTGTTTCCTAAAAATTTGACACCAGGGTCTCGGTCACTAACTGGGACATCCCATGAAGTTGATGCACACCAGGAATGGTTTCTGAGGGGGCAAAGGAGCACAGGGACCTTCTGAGTTCAGCTGCCCTGTCCCTGCCTCAGTCCTCGCAGTGAACTCCTGCGGGGATGGTGGAGGAAAGCAGAACCGTGGCAGACTGAAGGAGTGCAGGAAGGGGTCTCATTTCCACATGCTCATTTGTGACAGCATGGATCCATCGTTATTAAAAGTAGGGTCTGCAGGTGAACTGTACTGCATACAGTGTCCTGGAAAATCTACTACTACTCTTTCACATGCTATCATTGTAGCAGATTTTGCCAAACACTTCCAATGAAACCCCATGAATCCCATATTACCACCGACGCCTTTGATTCATGCAGACACCAGCTGAAACAAATAAACAGGATTTGGATTCTATTATAAAAATGACAACTTCTGCTTTCAGTGGGGTGTGCTGAAATAAATAGCTTTTTATCTTAATAGTCAGGAGCACTTCCATATAATATTTATGAAAGGATGTGTTTTAGGCTATTCTGTACTCCCAGATGAGAGGTGCTTGAAAAAAATTAAAAAGTAATTATGTGCGTTGTCACCAAGCATTTGGGAATATAGTATGTGTTACAACAGGCAGAAGATGTGACTTAACCCTACAATAACTGGCCTTTTTTCCCTGCATGGATAATACCTTTGCAATAAGAAAAAAATTTGAGAGGAAGGATAGACTTAAGGATGAATGAAAGATGTGGGCAATTTATGTACGTGTATTTTCAGTGCTAATATCTTCTCAAATGCATAACTTTAATGATGATGATGAAAGCTTTTATTTGTAGTATTTTTTTAATATATTTCCAGGTGTTCCAAAATGCTTCTTGTCCCCTGGCAATGTTTATTAGACTCTTACAGATCAAGATGTGTAGCTTCCACCTGGCCCAGATTTGTCTCCCTGTAGCACTGTGAAGAACCAGGGAAGGCCAGAAGTAGATATTTGTTGTAGTTTAACTGTGGCAGGCAGCAAAGCCCCACACAGCCTGTTGTTCATGGCCCTTCAGTGGGATGGGAAGGAGAATTGCAAGAGTAAAGCTGAGAAATCACGTGGGTTGAGATAAAAACAGCTTAACTGGTAAAACAAAAGCTGCACATGCAAGCAAACCAAGAAAAGGAATTAATTCACTACTTCCCATCGGCAGGCAGGTGTTCAGTCATCTCCAGGACAGCAGGGCTCCATCACACCTAAGGGTTACTTGGGAAGACAAACGCCGTAACTCTGAATGTCCCCCCCTTCCTCCTTCTTTCCCCTAAATTTTACTGCTGAGCACATTACATGGTGTGGGATATCCCTTTGGGGATATCCCTTTTGTGTCCCCTCCTAGCTTCTTGCCCACCCCCAGCCTGCTTATTGGCAGGGGAGCGCAAGAAACAGAAAAGGCCTTGACCCTGTGTAAGCACTGCTCAGCAACAGCTAAAACGCGGGTGTGTTATCAACAGTGGTTCGGTCACAATTCCAAAACATAGCACCATACAAGCTACTGTGAAGCAAATTAACTCTATTACAGCCAAAAACAGTGGTAAAGAGTTATTAATGTTATTAATATAACATTAATATGAATATTAATATTGTAATATCAATATATTAATACAAGCTGCTATCACAGCTTCAGACTGCCACAGACAAAACTGTCACAATTCAGAAATAACTCCAGCTGTGACTCTTTGTAGCACTTCAAATACGTGTCCTTCAACAGTTGTCTGTCATGTTTGCTTGTGTGCAGTCCTGTAACTCTCTGGGCCCCTCTGTCTGCAGGCCCATCTGATTCTGGCAGCTTCATGAAAAACCCGAGAATATCAAAACCCAGCGTGGATGTGGGCACTTTAGCCCATGACCAGATGGTGGATTCATGCTGCTGAGCTGGTCTGCTGAGGTTCAGGATCTTCCAATGGCTTTTCCCTGTGTACTGCATACAGAAAGGGTAGCACCACGCGATTCCTGTTGCAGGAATGGATCAGGGAGTGGGATGTACAATTTTTTGTCCTGGGTTTTGACTGGAATCAAACTATGTTTCCAAGCAGCAAAGCAATGTAAAATGATGAGGGAACAAAACTGAAGACATTTCTGCTACGAACTGTTCATCTAGGTATAACCTGAAAATACATCAGACTACCCTAGGATCAGATTCTCCATTTCTGTCAGAACAAGAGTGCTATTTATGTGCAGTTTGTTTTGAGACCAGGCTAATTATTGAACAAACTTTAAGGAGAAAGACAAATGACATTTATCCCAGCAAAACACAGGCTAGGCATTTGATTGCAGAATTGAAAACAAAGAAAAGAGAGAAAAGAGGGAGAAGCAAAAAAAAAAACAAAACAAACAAAACCCAAAAAAGAAGAAGAAAAACTATAATGAAGTGCCTGTCAGTTCTGACCTGCGACAATAGCTCTGTTCTCCAGCTTCCCTTCAGGATCTTTTTCCAAGGTGTCACTCAGATATTTGGTTGAAGAGAGCTTCCAGAAAGAATTTCTCTGTCACAGTGTTACTGTTGAGAACTGATTGTTTCTTTTGATTAAAATTCTTATTTATACTACAGCTCAATAAATAACCGCGGGTACAGATGGGTAGCTGCCAGTACCCCAGTGCTCTCTGTTCCTGATATCCAATGTGGAGAGAGCACTGCATCCTAGTATCAAGTGATTTCGCTCCTCTCCTCCTATCTCAATCAGAAAAGTTATTCTGTTGGTTATATGTGTCAGTAGCAACGCAAAGAAAACACTGCCAAGTTTGTGTTCACGATCAGGCAGCCTGGTTCTGACTGATGCACAGTCTCTAATGCAAATGCACGGAGGGTATTTCTTTCATTAGACTCCATACATCCATCATGCTGGCTAAACTAGCCTATCCTTTCCAGCTCAGACAATTCCTTTAGCTTGTTACGGAATTCCAGTAATCACATATTTTGCAACCCAAGTAATATCTAAACACCTCATTAATACCACAGTAATCAGCTTGTGCACCGAGTTCACAGCCAACAAATGTGATTCATAACTAAATGGACTGGAGAGTGGGAGGACTTACATTTTATACTATGTTTATTTTAAGGGGTGCTTAAACAACCTTCTTATACTCACCCCTTTAAAGGAAATGAAGCAGGCAGCAGTACATTTCAAGTATGCGAAATATGCAACAAATACACAATGAAAGGAATCTCCATCATGTGGAATCATAATTTTTGTTCTTGAGTGCACTGGTTTAGGCATTACAAGAAAATTGTAAATACCATTGTCCATGGGTGCCCTTTTCCCTCCTGTGTCACTTCCATTTTCTGGTTTTTTTTTATGAAAAATAAATTCATGAGTATAATTCGGTTAAGAGACATGGTGCACTTCGAGTGAGTTCCCAGTCTGACTACTGGGAATTTAGGATCTAGTGATCCTTTGCAGATCAGTTTATACAGAATCAGAGGACCAGCTTGTTTGATTGATCTTTTGATTAGGGTCAGGATCTGTCCCTTAGCAAAGTTGTAAGCCTGTAATGCTGAATAAATGAGGGCTCATCTACTCTAACCCGAAGTAACATGTGCTTAATTCTGCATCATAATTTATTTGCAGTTATACGTTTTTATCAGTTAAGTCAGGGAGTTAGCTCTCTCCAGAAGACTGTAAATTAGGGATTTGAGAATGAGATCAGTATAAGGTATTAATTCACTGCAGCGCTTTAGAATGAATCTATTTATACTTTGAGAGACTCAGTTGTAACCCTCTAAAGTCAGCAGGCCAAGTTCATCTACAATATGATCTTACATTTGAAATGTCATCTCTAGAAATTAGCGGTGATGAGATTTGAGTTTAAACAGGTGGAAGTGCTGTAGATGGAACATATGTAACTTGTGGAACTTGAGGTTGCTGAACCTGTATTACAGATTCATAAAACTTTTTGCATTTCAGCTTCTGTATTCCAATCATTTAAATACGTATTTTGTAACAGTGTTTTTCTTTAAAGAAAACATTATAGTGTAGCAATAAAAGTTACAGTGCTTTTTGATGTTTCATCTCCTGGAATGAAAGCACATTTCACCAGAACTGGGTGAACACAGTTCAGCTGCCTACGCAAAGTATGGTCAACACTGAATTCAGACTATGGGGCTCAGAACCTTTTCCAGATGGATCTTAAACATCTTCAAGAATGGAGATGCCACAGACTGTTCCACTGTAGGTTGCTCTCTGGGAAACCTGCTCCACTGCTTGACTTTTCTTGTGGGGAAAAGTCCTCTCCACGCGACTATCCAGCCTGTCTAGGTCTCTCTGTGCTGCCATACAGAGAGACCTAGATAGGCTGGAGAGTTGGGCAGAGAGGAACCTTATGAATTTCAAGAAGGGCAAGTGTAGGGTGCTGCACCTGGGGAGGAATAACCCCCTGCACCAGTACAGGTTGGGGGCTGACCTGCTGGAGAGCAGCTCGGTGGAAAGAGACCTGGGAGTCCTGGTGGACAACAGGATGACCATGAGCCAGCAATGTGCCCTTGTGGCCAAGGAGGCCAATGGCATCCTGGGGTGCATCAAGAAGAGTGTGGCCAGCAGGTCGAGGGAGGTCATCCTCCCCCTCTACTCTGCCCTGGTGAGGCCGCACCTGCAGTACTGTGTCCAGTTCTGGGCTCCCCGGTTCAAGAAGGACAGGGAACTGCTGGAGAGGGTACAGCAAAGGGCTACCAAGATGATTAGGGGACTGGAACACCTCCCTTATGAAGAAAGGCTGAGGGATTTGGGTCTCTTCAGTCTGGAAAAGAGACGGCTAAGGGGGGACCTTATTAATGCTTATAAATATTTAAAGGGTGGGTGTCAGGAGGATGGGGCCAGGCTCTTTTCAGTGGTGGCCAGCTACAGGACAAGAGGCAACGGGCACAAACTTGAGCATAGGAAGTTCCACCTAAACATGAGAAGGAACTTCCATGTCCATCTCACCCAATGTCCCCTCTTCAACAATGTCCCCAAGCAGATGCTTAGGAAAAAGTTCAAAAACAGGGACAGAACATGAGATATTAAATCTTTGTACATACCTTCCCTGCTTCCAGCAGTTCATGGGTGAGCGTCTTACTGTGACAGAGTTAAGCTCCAGATCTTTGTGTTTAATAAACATCAGCAGATTCTCCTGAACGAATTTGTTTAATTTTTAAATGGCCTCCACAATACCCTTTGGCAACAAGTTCCAGCATTCAGTTCTGCCATGGGAAAAACAACTCATTTAGTCATGCCTTGTGAAAAACAGCTTCCTCTTGCTGGTCTACATCTACTGTTTCTTCATTTGACTGGATGTTCCCTACTGTTGTGAGAAACAGTGAGCAGATGTTCCCCGTTCACCATCTCCATGTCATTAATGATCTGATAGTCTTTCCCTGTATCTTTCCCTATTGTTCCTTATTCTCTCTTTTTTTTAAACTGAATTAACAATTTACTTGAGCTCCTTTCAGATGGAAGCCATCCTATAGGCTGGATCACCCTTTTTGCCCTCTTCTGTGCAGTTCTTTGTTTCAGTTATAGCTCTCAGATCTTTTTTGAGATACTTTGTCCGGAGTCAGCTGTCACTGAAAAGCCTATAATTTAATTTCAGTGACAGATCTTGTGGCAAGCTCTCAAACTAAAGATTAGCAGGTATCTATCAAAAGTGGGGCACACGCAAATTGTCTTCTGAGACTGTCCCAAAATCAGCCATCATGAAAAGATTGCCATCCAAACAGTGAGACAGCAGCACAGTTCCAGACACGCCTCAAGGGCAGTATCCAAAGTGTGTGGCACATTCATATTTTATTGGTAAGGTCATAGTGTCATCAGAAGAAGCTCCTATGTCATCCTCTAGCACGATGCAACATCTTGCAAATCCTTCATTTGGGCAGGAAGGAAACAAACTAGAAACATACCATGTTCCTGAGACTGCTCTTCCAGTGAGGTCTAGACTTAGCTACTACGCGGAAGACCTCTGTTGGGTCTATATTTGTCATGATTCCATCATTAACCTGGAAGCAGGTTGCTACGTACCAGTCCTTCAGCAGAAAGTGGATTGAGCACTTTATTATTATCTGTGGTAAACAGCACAGAGTTAGCAGCCCACATTGTATTTCACAAATTTGGCAAATAATATGCTTCCATTCAGCTCATAAAGCAAAGTGCTATCTAACTTTGCAAAAAAAATAAAACAATAAAGCCTATCCATTGCCATAATGCAGTGAAACCAAAAATATTTTCATCCAAGTGAATAAAAAGTCACTTTTTAAGATAAAAATATGAACACTTTGCAAATTAAGTGTGCATGATCTTGTAAAAAAATAAGGGGTACCTTAAAATAGTTTTAGTAGAAAAAATGTGCCAGTCTACTACCGGTGGAATATAAATTACCCCATGCAAGAGAGAGGATGATAATTCACATGAAGTGATGATCATATTGTGCTAAAAAATTGCAATACAAGTTTGGCTTCCTGCACGTGCTATTTATGATCTCAGTGCTGCCAGCTTGAGAAGAGGGATCTAGTGTGATACAAACCCAGTGAACATATACATTGAGTTCTAGGGTCTCTTACAAGATGTGATTTATTTCTCAGACAGATAAATCTTAAACTCTTACCTGTGATGATCCACAGTGTGAGGGGGTCTGCAGAAGGCCAGGGCTAGGGTAGTCCTACATTTGATGATGATGGAGAATTAGCCCCCTAATAATGTCTTTCCTGAGTGCCTCCTTCCAGCTTCAGGACTGAAGTTTTAAATTATTCCTAGCACTTTTGTTCCTTTTCTGTAAAAGGGATTATCCAGTCATTCTAAGAAATTTGACCTTATTCTTTTTTCTTTTAGAGGGCTTGCAGTTAAAGTGACATGCAGGTTATGACATCTGTGTTGAGAAAACTTACGTGAACCATTTATTCACATTTGGGAACAGAATGAAATTCATAATAACATAAAATCCCCAGAGGTAAAAATTAAAAAGCTAACATCAAAGCACGGTAATTTAAAATTAATGTTAAACTAAACCATGCCCAGGGATTTTGAAGTTATTAATTTTTATTTGCCATAATGGCAGCAGCAGAAGCAGGAAGATGAAATCGATGGTTTGTTTTCCTGCCAGAGCATGGATGAGAATGGCAGTAGATCTCAAAGACACCTGCAGATGTTTTAAACCTGTCTATGATGGTAACAGACACACTGAAACCATCCATCTTTCAAACATATAAATAATCAGAAGAGTGTGCCATCAAGATTCCATTAAAAACTCCTGAAATAATTATTTCTGCACAGATAAGAGCACCTCAAGTTGAATGTCTAACCAATAACTGGAAAAAGAATGGATCATATTATAATGAAAACCATTTGAATGCTTGAAGGCCAAGAAGACAGAGAAGTACATTGAGAGAAAATAACTATCAGGAACATGAAAAGAAATATGGATCAAAACCAGTAGCCCAAATATTTACAGTACATTTTCCTCAGCTGTGGTCTGGACAGCTAGTTCTACATGGTCATATAATAAAGGAAGACTTGCTTTGGCGCAGAGAATTAAACAGTTCAGTTATTAAGGAAATATGTTGTTGGGTAAGGAATAGCTTCTTGAGCAGAGACACTAACAACTCAGCTCTCCAGAAAGATCCTCTCGGGAAGTTTTGCTCTTTGAACTCTGAATCTGCATCCTTTGCAGATAGTGACATGAATCCTTTCAGACAGGGTAGCTGGAGGCTGCTGGACAAGGCCAAGGTTTCAGGACTGTTGACACAGCAGGTCTGTATGCATTGGTTCTGCTGGGCAAGGTGGACCCAATGCTTCCCCCTCCCTGATGAGAGGTCATAGTGATTTTGCTGGTACTCACAAATGATAGACAGCTTTGGCCTGAAAGTCACTCTCAGAGCTGTTGGCACAAACTAGTAAGATGGTTTGCTTTTCTGCTGAGCCACATGAGGACAACCTGCCTGAAGGTGCACACAGTCAAATGGAGGTCTTTGCCTTTTGTACCTAACCGTGAAGCCTGAGTAATATGTCTTAATCTCAACAGGTGACTCATGATTACAATGATCTCACATCTTTATCTGATATCAGTAAGATTTTTTTTTTTCTGAGATTAATAAATAAAACAACCAGAGATTTCCAGCTGTCTCCATTAAATGATCTTTTTGTTGTTATTACTGCAAAAGAACAGGCTAGAATTCCACAAATGCATTAAAAAAAATTTCTAACTCAATTCTGCATCAGTTATAGGGCCAGCTGTGAAGTATTTCCCAACAAAAAACCTCCAACAAATTGTACTTTTGGGCCCAAATAAAGAACAAGAAAAGAAATTAAAAGAGGTGAGATTAGCTCATAGGATAATCCCCTTGAGGAAAAAAGTGATTTAATTTACTAGAAATGACAAAATAGATTCTGCTGGAGAATTTATTTAAATATAACTCTTTTCCACTCAGCATCAAAGATTTATTGCCAAGGAGAGTGAAGAGGAAACCCAAAAAATTAAAATTCAAAGTCAACAATATTTATCTTACTCTTATACATGAAGCTGCGAAATGAAATAAATTATTTTTTCAAAAAAAAAGGCTTTTATAGAGTTTCATAGGAAACTGATATTCTTGTGGTGAATTCTGCCTTAATGCTGGGGCAGTTAATACCAAATAGCATAATTAAAGGGAGCAAAATCAGTAATATGCTTAATTCAGCAAAGACAAATTCCTGTTGATGATGGCTTCTCAGATGCATTTTATTTACATTTTAGAAAACATCTGTCCCTACTGATAATAGAAGTTGCTAGCTACCGATTAACTATAACCTTCCACTAGTGAAAAGCACATTCAGGGTTCTGCTTAGGATAATAATATCTCTGTTATGGCTTCCCTTTCATGATTTTCCCGTCTGTTTCACTAATAAATAGATTGTCGTTGATAATGAACTCCTGCTTTATCGAATTGCACAATAGCCTACACTGTTACATGCTTACTCTGGATGTAGGTGATCTTTTTATCTTTTTTGACTCACAGGACTCATTTCCTCCTGATTTTTTCCTCTGATATGGAAATGTGACAGTGTTTCACTTAAAATTTAATTTGAAGGGAGACAAAATCTGAAATAACATCCCTAGATTTGTTATGCAATTAAGGCCAAAGGCAACTTAGATTTTACTTCTAGATAATGCAACATTATCTTGCTTATTACAAAGTGGTACGTAGACAGTTTGGGATAGCAGAGGTAGGATTCAGTGGCCCTAGCATAAGGCACCTTGTGCTAGTTGTCCTCAGGTATCCCATGTGGTTTTCAGCTGCCAGTGCAAGACTGTGAAGGTCTCCCAAAAGTCCTCCATCAATCTGGCTCTCGGCAACATCCAACTTTAATTCCAGTGGTTGTACGTAAGCAACAGAAAGCCCTCCCTAACACACCTAAACATCGGCAAAGATGTCTAGGTGCCAACGCATGAGCAAGATCCCATCACAGGCTACGCATTTGAGCAAGCCTCAGGAGCTGACTGGCTGCTGGGCGTCCACTGTAGGATGATCTGATAATCTAGATCTATGTTATGCAAAAGACTTTTGTAAGATCATGTGAAATCAGCAACAGCAGTTAGCAACACATCACTGAACTACTGTAAACACATATAAATATTTTTTTAGCCTTTTGTCTTTCACAGAGCTTCCTTCCCTTGCTCTGTATGTGCCTGGCTTTATCTGCCCTGCTTAACTTTTCTGAGATCGAATTGTGTGGTGCTAATGGTCATACATAAAGTAAATATCCTTTCAGGAATTAAAGCACTTTATAAAATGTTTTCCTGCTTAAAAAAAAGAAGAAACATTTCTTGTTTTTGTAAAGCCAATTTTTGTTTTATAAGACCAAGTTTTCAACTGCTTTACAGCAAAGACCCTAGGGACATTGCAACACTTATTCATAAGTATTTAATACCTAGTTTGTCTATTTGAAAGTAAATTATCCTTGGAGTCTACTCTGAAAATCCTCTGAGATTTCCAATCCCATAATGATCAGGTAGAGAAATAGTGCAATTTGGTTTAAAACCTTCATTCCTCACATAATCTTTTTCTTTTTTTAAGTTTTCAGTAAGAAAAATATAATTTGTGGCTTTTTACATCATCATTCTACATGCAAACTTATTTTATATTGCACCTTGCTACTAAATCCTCTGTCCTTCACTGTCACTGTGGGTCTAAACTTTTTCCCAAACCAGTCCATCTGTTCTGTTTGTCCAGTTGTTACTGGTATAAAAAGCCAGTCACATAAAAGCCTTGGGAGTCTCATTTAGCTTCAGCGTTATTTTTCTGTCAACCAAGGTACTTATATAGGGTAGTTTTATATAGAAAAAAATGGTCTCGGAGAGAAGGAGACCTAGAAAGGAGGTGGATCATGGAGGTGCAGAAAGATCCTGAGATGTGATAGCTGTTTTGAGATGAATTCCGGGAGACACTCAGGGACCTTGGCTAATAACCCCTGGTAGTGGTAAGTGTGAGCAGCAACATGGTGGGAACCAGCTTGATTTTCTACCCCACCTTTGTGCACTGGCAACAATCTCCCTGATGGGAAAAGAAGTCAATATCTAGCAAAATGGTGTAGGAGCAAGTGAGTGCAGTGTGTGCGTGAGATAATCAAGTAGGTCAAAAGCTCTAATCTCAGATGTTCTTAAATGAACTCCAGTATCCAGATCCACTGTGGGTTGTCATTTATTCTATCTTGCCTGTGACAATGACCCAAGCTGTTATATGTCTGTTCCCATGATAACTTCCCCAGGAAAAAATATAAAATGACTGATAGAGGATTCAAATCCTTAAAATGTGATAGGACCATAATATAATAAATTTCTATTAAAACAGTTTATGGAAAATAGATTTTGTCAAACTAATTTGATATCTATTGATAAAAGTATTAGCGTCAATGTAATATAATCCTTTATTGGTTTTGACTTAGTGCTGCCTGACATTTCGATTAAAAAAAAATAGTGACACACAATCAACATGACATACTTGTAATGTATTAACTGCTGGCTGACAGATAGGTCTCTAAATGCCATTGGCAATGAAGATTCATCATCACATGGATGGGTTTCTAGTGGAACTCTGTGGAAATCAGCTCTTGCCCCATGATGTTTAACATTTTTTTCATCTGTATCCTGGAAGAAAAACATTTAAAATCTTAGTTTCAGTAGATGGATGAAAAAAACACTTGGAGGAGTGACAAATAATAAAAAAATGCCAGGTATTCTGCAGCCTTTGAAAGCAGAGTACAAGAAAACATCGTGAAAGGATAATAATATACCGATAATATGGTTAGGTTACTGCAATGGACACATATACATCTTGTGCTCCTTTTGTAGTTGGTGGAGAGAAATAGACATTTCTAGATTGTGACTCACTCCAGCGTAAAAATAAAATAGGTCAACAGTACAGATGCTATAGATACCCATTTTTCTCTGTTGACCATAAAGGAACCCAAAGTTAATTAACTTGGATGCAGGTATTTTTACTGTGAAGATTTGCAGTTCTGTGTAATAAATCAATCTGGTTACTTCTGTGTCAAAAATATATGTGTGTGTTTGTTCAATGACTGCATGGTTGGAAATATTCAGAAAGGTGGAACTCTCTAAGTAGAAATAGATACATACTTCTTGGCAAACTCTTGGGAATGTAGATATTAACTGAAGGTTTCTGTGTGACTCCTGTCAGAGTTACCATGGTTGTTTTATATACAAGTTCCAAATCCAGGAAAGATGGATCAAAAAATTCTGGGATAAGAAAACTATCTTTGTGGTGGTAAAGAGAAGTTGCTTCTGAGAAACCTCATGTTAATGCTATCTCTCAGACCATAGGACAAGGGGGACTCACCTAGAAATCTTTATGAGACAGACCTATTTTGACTGTTATTTATTTTTTCTTACATTATGTTCTTTCTCTTTGTTAAAAATTAGTTTTATTTTCCGTCTTTCCACATATAGAAATAGGACAACCAAGCAGCTGTTAACCTTTCAGAAACATTTCTTCCTCTGTATTTCCATTGTCCCTTGTTCTGAAGAACATTATTTTGTACTCAGGCCTGGGGTTCTCAGTGACCCACACATGTATGATTCCCACTGCGCTCAGTATTATTGTTGCTGTTGAAAGGAATGTGAAATAGAATCCAAGACTAAAGAGGCAGAGCTTAAACAAAGCATTAAAATGCCTGCCTTTCAGCTTAGGTCCTTGTCACATACCAGGTCTATATTTGGGCCATGGCATATTGAGAAAGATGGTGTTTGAATTCTGAGAGCTACAGAAGTAGTGCTTGGAGCCATGAACAGACACATCTTTTCTCTTTGAGATGAAGCTCATTAAGTCTTATACAACACAGGCTATAGACAGCAGAGTATTTGCAATCCCATCTAGCTCAGATACGTATCCGATCATTGTCCTCTATATGTGTGTTCTTCTCTGCAAATTGAAATCACCTTCTGAAGGAGAGGTATCTTGCCTCCTGTGAAAAGTATTTCCAGGAGAGTCTTCCTCACCCCAGGTCTATCTTCTGTTTGCTTCTGTGATTAAAAGTAATGGAATGTCCTATTAATGATGCAAATGCTCTTCTGCTATCCTAATTATTCTCTTAGCCATTAACGAGAAAAAGAAAAGCAATTCTAGAGGTCAGGTAGTGCTGGAGGAACATGCAGTTTCTGCTCTGTGTTTGTAATTTCTGTTTTCATTAAATATTTCAGGTGCAGCTCTGAAAAGCAATAAACACATAGGAGGAAAACAACCTGAAGTTTATGAGAATCTGAAAATAACACTTGCAAAATCATAATGAAAGGAGGTATCAGAGCATGCCATTAAAACAAATGCAATGGTACTTCTGCTACATTTTTATCCAACCTTTTTTATGTTTTCTTTGAAAAGGGAGGTTTATGTACTTGGAATTTAAAGACACGTATCTTTGTTGGGATACATGGCAAGGAACATTGCAGCAATTGTAAACAGGTCATTGTAGTTGCTTTGCCCATACAGGACATTCAAGTTAACACAGCTCTCCTGTAAAGCAATCCACAGGAAAGCAATATCCCTGTGCTGGCTGCCAGGTGCCCTTCAGGCTGCTCTATCACTCCCTCTTCTCAACACGACACGGGGAGAAAAATCCAATGAAAAGCTCATGGGTCAAGATAAGGACAAGGAGATTACTCACTAGTTACCATCACAGGCAAAAAAGACTCGACTTGGAGAAAATTAATTTAATTTATTGACTATTATTCAGAGTAGGATAATGAGAACAAAGAAAAAATCTAAAAAACCCACACCTTCCCTCCACCGCTCCCTTCTTCCTGGGCTCAGGTTCACTCCCGATTTTCTCTGTCTCCTTCCACCAAGCAGCGCAGGGCAACAGGGAATGGGAGTTGTGGTCAGTTCATAATGTTTTACCTCTGCTCCTTCTTCCTCCTCAGGGGGAAGACTTCCTCAGGGGGAGGACTCCTCACACTCTTCCTCTGCTCCAGTGTGGGGTCCCACCCATGGCACACAGTCCTTCATAAACTTCTCTAACATGGGTCCTTCACATGGGATGCAGTTATGCAGTTCTTCATTAACTGCTCCATCAGGGGTCTTTTCCATGGGGTGCAGTCCTTCAAGAGTGGACTACTCCAGCATAGGTCCCCTGCAGGAGTACAGGTCCTGTTCCAGCATGAGCTTCCTTCAGGTCACATCCACTTGTTCCAGTGCAAAGTCCTCCGCGGGTTGCAATGTGGAGTTCCAGAAGCAACTGCTCTCATGGCTGGGAGGGAGAGGGCAGCTCTTGCTGTGTTGCAGGTATGGGCTGCAGCTGTGCTTGACTCCAGACCCACCTTTCATCAACAGATGCAGGGCTGCTCTCCAGGGGCTTTACAGCAGTTCAAAGTACACAACAGGACAGAGAAGTTTGGCTTCATGTCACCTAGTAGTTACCTACGTGCCCCTGTGCATCACATCTGTCCTAAAGACAAATTTGTACCCTCTGATGTTAGGTAGAGGAACTGGGTGGGTGCTAAAATGACAAGAAAATCAAGTGGGGTCTGGAGGCATCTTCAGAGCAGGCTGTCCTCAGGCACCTGTGTCGTGGGGTAGAGTTGTGCAGCGTGGACCCATCTCACTAGAGCAAGTGGTGTGTGCAGGCAGGGCATGGGGCTGGGATCGTACCCTACCTTAAATTACTCCAAGAGAATAGCCATAGTTCCCAGTAGAAGGAAAATTTTGAAAGATAAAGACTCCTGTGGAAAAAAAAAAAAAGACAGAGTTTTTCACAGCATTGAATTGGGAGATATTTTGATAAATGATTTTTATTTTTGTGTCTTCACACTGAAGGTCAAGAGACTTCATAGCCTGATATAAAGTCCTGTGCTGCTCCTTTTCTCCGACCAGCTTCCTTCCTATTTGTTTATTTTTAACCTTTTCCCTTTTTATAAAGAAGCATCACTAATGCATTTATAAACTCTAGATGTGAGCCCTCTGAAGGAATCAATATACCTAATTCAATTTTCCTAGGCAATCTTTGGATTGTTCTTAACGGGAGCTTGTGCAGGTGAAAAAATTATGATGCTGGAGGTATTTTAAAAAGGGAACTCTTTGGCCTAGGACTTCGATCAGATGCTCTACTGAGGCATATGCCTTTCTCCAATAACCAGAAAACACAGTTATTGCCTTTAGCTAACAATAATGGTACGAAAATGTATCTACAAGTGAATGAATATTTACAGTGATGTCAATTTAACAGGAACACTCTTTTTTCTCTGAGGCAATTAAAATATCTCATCTTACTCTAGGTCATCTCTTTGTCCCAGTGTATGAATAATTATTCCAGACAGTTTCTTAAGAAAGCCAAAAAAAAAAAAAAAAGGATATTATCGACCAACTGCCAAATATTTAGACATGTAGCCAACTCTTAGCACTTTCTAAATGATTAAAAGGTCAAACCTGATTTAGTAGCACATTGCTTCATTTCACAAGGGTTTATATTGATTCATTTAGGGACAGTATAGAAATAGACCATAACAATTCCTGGTATCAAAAGTAAAGTGCATTCCTAAGGGTGGAGGGCCAGAAGGTATAAAGTACAAAGGCTGCTTAACATTTCTGTGTCTGAGCTTTCCCACACATCACAGTTAAACACTTGGGGTAGGTGATCTTTGCAGCAGAAGAAATTTCAAGAATGTTTTGAAGAAAGAATCAAGGTGTTTGATTAGGAATATGGAATATCCTTTATCTTCAAACTACTTTGTAGATCTTCAGTTTCCCTTCAATTCTGCAAATCTGTGGGAACTCCCTCACTAAAGTTACAAGGGAGACTCTTAGGGAGATGACGAGCCCTGTGAGGTTTCTTACTCTGTTCTACTGATTCTCTTGCAAATTCTTTGTTCAGTGACTGATTCCTTTTGGAACTATTTTGTGAGCGCATATCTTCTTGCAGCCTTTGCTCTAGGAGAGAAGACATGTTCTTATTCTGTTGGTAAAAACCTATACAAATCAAATGGACAATTTTCAAAAGTTTAGAATATTGGCTTTTTTTTCCATTTTGTATTGTGTCCTTATCTAAAATAAAAATCTTGTGATAGTTTTATACCACTATTTAAGTTTTATTTTATTTATTCTTTTTGTTACCATTGTTACTGTTATTGCGAGCTGATTGAAAATTACTAATCAAACATTTTCCTGTAGAACACTGAGCTTAATTTTTTTTTTTTTTTTTTTTCCTCTACTTGAAACATAGAAGTCAACCAAGTCTTTCACATTTCCTGGTCTGAGATTAATGTTTGCTTTTAGATCAATATCAATATTTGTGTCTTCTTGAGTGAACATCATGATACTGTAGGAAGTAAGTAGCGTGTATTGTGGGAGAAGTAAACTGGCGGGCCAATGGACTGGGGGCACCATTTAGCTAAAGCACCACCCTCTATATGACATGCTTGAAGTGCAGGTGAGGAAGGAGATTTCAAGACCCCTGCCTAGAAATGGCGTAGTAAATGTTGGTAATGAAAACACTGATTTTTCAAAAAATATAGTAATTAAATGCTTAACTAAAATTTTAGCATATTTTTAAATCATATTTTTTTTACTTTTTGCTTTTTTTTCAGGCCAAAAAAAGATGTCTTGATGCCAGATCTTCTCTTGAGAGAGGATTTTCAATTTTCAATAAAATATATTATTATTCAATTCAATCCTGGGCCATGTCTGGATGTGTAACAGAGGATTGTCTCTTCCCTGAGGATCTCACAGACTAAAAGTAGACAGGTTTGTGGAGAGGAGCCTGATAAGAAATGATGAAGTGGCTCTCTATGCTAATGGAAAAGTTTACCTCTTTTTTGTATACATGGATAGAATAAGTAAAAAGAAGCAAATAGATTTATGGCTTAGAATTTGTAAAGTTGTTACTTGTTTTGTATTCAGGACAGTAATGTAAATTACATGATTTGTTCAGTGTGGTTACAAGAATCAGTACTTTTTTTGTGAGAGGCCGATTAAACTGAATGGTTTCATTTGCCCTTAGCAATGGCTGTAATGAACAATAATAGAGTGGGCTCAGTTTGCTGTAGTTGGCGTTGGTTTGGTTTTTTTTTTAATTCACTTTGTGACAAATGATTTTGCTTGAAAAGCTTGCCTTGTTTGGTTTGATTTGTGTCCAGACTGAGTACGTTAGGAAGTGATGATGCTTATCTTTATGGTTCACATGCTAATTAAATTGACTTTACCAAAGCATACAAATGCCTCCCATTATTTTCTTTTCTCTTACCTTGTGTCAATATGTTTCTATAATAAATCAGAAAATCTTTATTCTGCAGGCAGATAGTATTTGAGAAGCGCAAAAGATGCATCCATTTTCACCGTTTTTACTTTATTTCAGAGACTTGCTTGCAAAGACAGAAAAGTATCAGGAAAGAAAAGCTTTCCTATGTCAATTTCTTTGCTTTGTACATCATGAAAAGAAAAGATAAACTGATGGGTTGCTTATTCTTAAATTGAAAAGGTAGATTTATATGACAGCTTAAATGAGGTCTAGCGAAATCCACTTTTAAGCTTAGGTTTGTACATTGTGAGAGCATTTTGACTAATCAAACAGAGGTGGCTGTATAATGAATAATTCATGGATACTGTGCCAGTGAAGAAGCAGGCTGTAAATACCTGCAGAGGGACTCCATTGACACCATAATTAGCAGTTGGCATTGGCTGGTTGATGATGTCACCGCTGCTCCAATGTATAATTATAACTTATAACCTGCTGATGAAGTTGTCTGTATGTAACGTTTCCCCTTGCTGGTGGCATGCACGCTTTTACACGCACAAAGGAGAGGGGGCGGCCACTCCATCCGTCCCTCCCAGCCCCAGCCTGTAACCCCTGACTGCACCTGCCTTTGCCTCTCCCTACCCTTCGTCATCCTTATCCTTTTTTTTTTTGTTTCACTCGCCATGATCTTCTTTCCCACCTCCTGCTAGCACCATCTACAGAATTGTCATTTCTGCTGTTCCCACACGCGATGAGTGTGGGGCCCACATGGAAGATCAGTGCTCTGGTAGGCACAGTTCCTCCCCGGATGTCCCATGAGTGCATGGACAAGACAGGGCTGTACCTTCAGAGACACATCTCCTGCACAGTACAGAGGTGACAGGGCAGAACAGAGGCAGTCAGGACCCCTTTCTCCTCAAGGGACAGCTTTCTGGGGCTGTGGCTCTCTGGGTCATTCTGTCAGCTGTGGGACATACCCAAGCTAATCAATGATTTTTTTAAATGCTGTTTATTTCAAGATGCAAGACTTTAACACTGAAAAGCTAGCTGTTAGTGGAAAGGTATTGATAGTCTAGCAGAACGAGGAGGAAATCTCAGTCTCATCAAAGCTGAGAGTAAAACCAGGGGGGTAAAAAGGGGAGGACATGCATCCTCCAACAAAGCAACATTCGTCAGAGATCCAGCAGATATGGATCAAGTAGCTGCAGAAAGTGCAGTAGAGATTAGGACAGATGCCATATTTTTCAGACAATTGTATAACCTGGAATGTTTTTCATAATAAACAAACAAATAAAATAACCCAACAATTCCCCTTCAAAAATACCCAACCAACAGAAAGTCTCTCTTGTCTTCATGCTGAGCATGTGACAGAGAAAAATGGCACCTTTCCTGTTCTGGAATACCCCAGATGGGACCATTACATTCGTGACTGAACTTCTCTGTCTATTGCCTCCAGTCCTTGTTGCAGTACATTCCCATCAGCCCAGTGATGTCTTCTGAGGATGCTGCTCAACACCTCTATGCTGTCAGGCAGCTGTGATAGATTTGGTCACTGTGAGAATCCTTGTGTGCACCAGCACTAGTAAACTAAATAGGGCGCTGGTCTACAGGATCCAAAGGACAGACTGATTGATCTTTATCCAGAATTAAAGAAAGCTCAGCAGGAGTCATGTTCCCTAATACAAAGTTAAAAACTTGGAAAAGTTATTTTTGTACATAAAGATGGATAAAAACAGGGGCAATTTTTTTTTTTTTCATTTCAACATATGTATATATTTACATAACCTTTTATATACACGAAACTAAGTGCAGCCACTGAATTCTTCAAATGTAATTTTTAAAATGCCTCCAGGGAATGCAGCATTGAGGGTTGTATATATCTGTTTAATATGACCGCAATCAAAATTCAGAGACACCCTTGCTTCTGTAGAAAGCCACACATAAGGAGGCGCATGGCTAAAGCATGTTGTAAAGATGACCCCTGTCAGGATACTAAGAAATCTTGCTGGGATACCTTACAGTGAAGAAAGTCTGTGGGCTGGGAAGAACCTCATGGTTCCTCTCAGAACATGGGTTTACAGATGTATGTCTGTAGGCATATCCAAGGGCATGCTTAAGGGGCTTTAGGGTTTTTCTAACCTTTAAGTCACAGGGCTAAGATGAGGGGGAACAATTACTCATTCCTTCCCCTGTGTGTCTGTCCAGGAACACAACTGGTTAATCAGCCCAAAAGACTCTCAATCACAATTTCTTTGGGTGCAATGCAAAAGTTATTGGTCAAATTTTTGTTAGATGTCTGTCTTTTAATGAGCCACATTGCTAACTTTACTTGTAACTGACATGGATGAGAACAATATTAGCTGTCTAGCTTTAACAGTCACGGTAAATTGTGAACCAGCATTTTCCTTTCTCTGAATCTCAGAGGTCTTTATACAGTGGTGAATTGCTCATTTATGCTGTAGCAATTTTATTCAAGGTAGTGTACTGGCCATTATGTGCTCAATGATGTCTTCCATAGGTGTTTTGGTTTCTACTAGTGTTGGTTAGCCTATGAGGTGTGTTAATTTAGAGATGTAAATATTGGCCAGGGTTCTGTATTTTAATTGAATAGCACTCTGGGACTAAATTCACATTCTTTCAATCCCAAAGTGAGAAAGCTATCCACAGAGCCGCAGTAACACGCGGGCAAATGGCAGTTTGATAAAGCAGCTTGAGTAATAACTCTCACTTCAGCACACCTGTTTTTTATAGACTGAGACTCTGGTGTGTATTTATGCTTGGAAAGGAACGTTAGTTGCAAAGAAAGAAAGGAAACCTGTTCCTTTGCTAATCATTCTGGTATTTCTAGAGGTGAACATTTTCAATAATTACGAACCAGGGAGCCAGATTATAGCATGTCCTTTTTAAGGGTTTTGAAGGGATAGGAGACTTGCCTTCTGTGTCAACAGCTCTTTTGTGCTGGGCCAGTGGCATGCCCTGCCTGGACTTTCTGTGTCAGTCAGTACTTGCAGGTAGGAAGGCAAAAAACCCTCTTCAGACCTGGAGGAGAGGGTAAAATTTGTGTGCCTCACAAAACCTCACAGGTCACAGAACTGCGTGCAACTTTGGTTTGCACGGGGCAATGCTGGAGCGCTATGGATGGTCCCTCTGCTGTGTGTCTGGAAGTGTCACACCTGGTAACATGGGACAGTTGCTAGCTGTAGGGATTAGCTACCTCAGTCCTACACACAATGCACCTCTGGGTAATGACGCCTCTGGCAACATAATTTTGCATAATCATTTACCATTTACTTTCTTTCTGTGATTTAGAAGCCTCTTAGGGATTTTCTGAAAAGTTTTGGTGTATCGTTTATATCATCTTGACAAAGGATAACCAGGAAGAGGTGGTGGGACCAGGAAATACTCCCTGGCTGCTGAACAGTAACTTGCATTTCCACAGAGGCTGAGGGATCCAGAAACTGTGGTGTGGGAGCTCCCAAGACGGAGATCGATCTTCCTTCAAAACCAGCAATGCCGTTACGGGGTCCGAAAGTCTGCACCACCAATACTTAAATGGAATAATCCCATTAAGTGGTCACAGAACCAGGTATCAAGAACTGGAGGAGCTGATGTCCTGGTTGAAGAGGGGGTCTGAGAGTCACAGCCTCTGCAGGCTGAGGATTTGCTTTCATTTTCTTTGCTGGCTGAGGCTCAGCAAGTGCCTGCGTGTAGTAGAGGAGCACAATACTGCAGAGTGCAGTAGGAGACCTGAGCTCAGGTTATGGGAGGGACCTCTGGTCTCTGCTGAGATGCTGATGGTTCAATAGGTGAACTACAGGCAGCCCTTCCGCTTGCATGAGTCACTGGGCTGCGAAATCAGAGAGCATCTCCACAAATGAATACATGATGGCATCTGATTCTTGTGCCCGTTGTGGAGGAGTTGCATATTACCAGTCTGTGGGCTGAATGATATCTGAGTCCAAGTCTTAACAATGGGGCAATTCAAGTATTTGCATATATATTTTTATGGCAGCAGTAAATGATTCTAACAGTTCAAGTAAAGCAAGAATAAAGTCCTAAAGACAACAAACCAAACCAAAAAGTAGATTATCTAGCAAGATAATGAATTCTGTTTTATGCAGGATACTGTGGCTAACAAAAATGCATAATAAATTTGGGGAGGATTAATGTTATTTTGACAGAAATCAGGGCTTCCCACAATATCTAGTGTTTTTCCCATTATAAGAAAATACAAAAAAGTAATCTTTCTATTTAAAGATTACTTTTTTACTAATATTATTATTACCTCTGACTCAATATTTTAGTAATTAATACAAAACTGAATATTTTTGTTTATTTATCTTATAGAGTAAAATATCTGTTAAAATGCTTTCCTACTTCTATGAAAAAAAGTATAGTACAAGATAAATAAAGATACTTTTCTACATTTAGGAAACCCCTCAAATTATCAAACCTAAATGACTTTGTTTCCATGAAGATTTAAAGATAATGCGAAATAAGTAGGATGAATCTGAAGAACATCATAGTTTTTAATAAAGACAAAATGAGTTTATGCGGGATAAGAGCTAGGATTTCCAATATCTCTACTTTTCCTTTCACCCTTTTCTTTTTTTTTTTTTTCCTTCTTCACTTTTGGATTATCATTTGCCAGAAGTGATTACCACAGAGACAAAAACTGTTTTATCCTAAATTTCAAGTTCATGTTAGCACAGAGGTCTGGAACGTTAATTACAGAACTCAATTAGCTCAATTTAATATTCTATTAATCACATAGGAAAGAAATGGAGTTGTCAAGGTAAAGTGAGCTAGTGCTTTAAAAAGTAAAAAGTGGATGGGCAATGGTGATAGGGTGGATACTGAGAGTATTCTGTGTTATCATATTACTAATTCTTCACATGGATTCAAAAACTTTAAATAGTGAGTTGCATTAATATTCAGTTCTGCATCCTGGACTAATGTATTTCTACACCTATTTGGTGATTTCCTGATAGTTTGAAAGAGGGAAAGGTAATCCTGCGTACTTATTTTTTAGAAAAATATTGGTATAACAGTTAAACAGTGCTATCTTTTGCAATAAATTATATATTTCTGTGGAATTAGAATGCTTATCAGTACCCAAGTAGTCTGATTGTTGCTTTTTGCTTGTCTAATGCATCTCACATCTTTTAGTTATATTTGGATGCATATTTGAAGCACTGGTTGTGCCAAACTAGTTGTTTGCTAGTGACATTGCTGCATTTATTTCTTTAATCTTTTTCTAACTAAAAGGAGAGAAAGTAATTAGGCAGATTTTTTCTGTCTCTGCTGAATACACTGAAAAATCTACACTGTTTCTAACATAAACGACTTTGCAAATAATATTTTTATTAAGGTATTGTTTGACTGTGTATTCCAAATCTATTAGCAACCTCTATCTGTGTTAAGCAATGATGAGACTTAAGAAATGTATTTTTTCCTTTTTTTTAAAGGAAACTGAACCATCAGGGAAAATGAAATATTATTATCCTGGACCTACAGCTTGCAGTTTAGGCTGTAAATGTGGCCTGGGGCCATGTGAATAGATACCATTATGGGATTGAAGGTCATAGTTCCTGGAAGAAGATTCTGACAAGATAAGAGAAGATGCACATGGCAATATTTTATCCTGTCAAGCTTTGAGCTGCAGATGAGACAAAATGTACTATTTTCAAAAAATACCTAATTGATCTAGGAGCTTTTTTTCTTAAGTTAATGGAACCGTATTTCAGTGAATGTTGATGGAAGTGTGGTTGTCTGATCTATTCAGCATTTTTATAAGTCCTATTTTTAAATGCTTTGTAAGTTCATCTCTAAGGTTCTGAAGTCACAAACTTCAGAAACCATTAACCCAAGAAGCTCCCCTTCCTTAATTCCACAAGACAAATTATATTAGTAATTATTTTTACAATTCCCTAAAATGATTGGAATAGAGTTACTGTTTTGACATTTTTAACAGCAGTAGTCTTTCAAAAAAACTTATTTACTAAGTGTTTCAGTGGATACAGAAAATTGATCGGATGCTTGGAATTTACCTGTGGTTTTTACCTCCTGTACTTGTATGAATTTCTTTCTGACAATGATGGTGTCATTTATTTATTTTTTATATTATTTTATATGTGGTATAATACTTTTAAAATGGATGCATAAAAATTCAGAGAGGCGTATAACATTTTCTGTGAGAAATCACCAGCTCAAATCCTGTTGACTGAAGTTTCAGGTTATATGCTTTAGATGGTGTAAATCAAAGTAGTTACTTACATCAAGTAAGGCTCTTATCCTAATTCACTTCATCTGTTCATGCAGATTTTCTGTTAACAGTTTTCCTGGGAGGTAGGCACTTTCCTTCCATTTCCATCTATCTGGGGATTTCAAATCCTACCTTTCCCAGTCTCCTCAGAAAAATCAACACAGGCAATTTGTTATAGAATGTGTGATGTGCATCTTGTATTAGGGAGGCATTTGCTTTCTCAGAGAAGCAGAGCTTGATGGTGAACAAAGTGTATTGCAATTACTGCTGAAATTCATTAATCTGCTAACATTTATCATTTTGCAGGATAGCCCAAGATATTTTTGGAGAAGAAACTCTAGTGTCTTAGTGCCAGCTCTGATTTTAAGAAGCCAGTTAGACCAAAGTCTCACAATCCAGTCTCAGTCTGCAGAAATGATTCCACTTATGTCAGTGATAAAATACGCATTGACTTCAGTGGATCCAGGTTTATTCCTCTCGCGTCCTTTCTATCAACACATCAATAACCTGCTAATGTTAGGTAGATTATTTGAATAGGCAGTCGTGTTGTAGATAGAGCTGTGGAAGTTATTTATTATTAATTGGGAGTACAATAGTATTTCACCTGACTTTAAAATCCTTAAACTGCCTAAAAATCTTTGAAATAGGGCACAGATTTTTAAGCTTCACACCAGCCATACTGAGAAACAGAGGGCAAAAGCTAAAGCCAACAAAGCTCCACAGAAAAAAAATGTCAAAAGTAAATGTAATTCCTTTTAAAATCATATGATGTCCCCTCTCTTTTGGGGAACCACTCAGCTTGTCCAGCAGCAAAGCAGATTTAAATTGTAATAAACCCTTTTAGTTCTTAAAACTTTCCCCTGAACTCTTGTTTCCCTTTTACATTCCAAGTACACTCGCGTTCCACTCAAATACACTCCTCGTACCTATTGCGCACCCTTTCCTATGTACTCATTTCTCACTTCAGTGCTGTCAGGAGGCAATGCTAATTTACCTCTATTTCTTTGTAATTATTCCTCCCTGATTGATATTACTTATTATCAAAATGTTCAGAATGATTTCTTTCCTCGTTTCAGCTGAGAGACACAATCAGATACAATTGATAGGAGAAATTAGCTTTCTTCTTGATTGGCAAAATATTGCAATCCTGAAATTTAAATTTTACTTGCCAATTAGAATTCATTCCACAAGAGATAAAAAGTGTATTTCTGAGTGTATTCAGCTCACAGTAGTATTACATACTGAGTTATCTAAGAGTGCTTTAATGAGTGAGAAACAGAGAAGGTAAGGTCATCTAATTCAGGCCAGACAATATAGATCAGACAGGCATAATTTTATCACTGAACAGCTTTGCAGAGCTGTTTGTTAGGAGATTTGTGGAAGGTACGAAAAGGAAAATCCCACGGGAATCACTGCTATGTTGTATTATTTTACCAAAAGCAAATAGCAGCAAATTCGCTGAATACAAAACCTGTTTAAGTCATTGGAAATGTTTCCATTCAGTCCAGATCTCATGTAAATCTTGAGGGTTATTTTGTACATTTTCTTTCTTATCCAGCAATTTGTTAGGCAAGTCAAAGTATTTCAGTTGTCCTCATTAATCTTTGAGGCTATTTATTCAAATTTTGTGATGTTATCACTCCCTCCCCTGAGATAGTCTCCTATGTCATTAGTCAGAAATGAATGACTGTCATCGGCTCTGTCTGAAGAGAAAAAAGCTCTGTCTCCATCTGGGTGGTCACTGATCAGAAAGGGATTTCAGAAAAAGTACATGAGAACAGAATCATGACAGTAAAGCGTACTAGCTTTGATTATGCTTACCTTACTTTCAATGTGTTTTGAAACATTAACTACTTAATCTTCTATAAAACACGTTAATATAAAAGCACATATTAGCTCTGAAGGTAATAGCAGTGTAATTTTGCAAGAGGATAGATGCAGCTTCAGGAATTGAGATACAACTGGGAGAGATACCTAGCACCGTTCACCATGGGGAGGAGACATGGTCTGTCTTACATTTCTGGCTGCAGCTTATAACCAGGACAGACAACACTGAAAAACCTTGATTTTCCCCACCAGGAAGAAAGACTGTCAGTAAAAACAGCCAACATGAGCTCTGTCCGGTCTGGGCAGACCCACTGCATCTCTGTGGGATGTAGTACAAGAAGGATTTTGGTGAGCCAGGAGTTAAGCACTATGCAGCAATCAGCACCCAGGAGCGAAGTACCCACACCTCCTCCTGAGGAACAGGGCTGCAGCAGTGATAAAGCTGGCTCCTACTTTCCTTTCTTTCCTGGACTCTTCTCTGAGGATGTCAAGAAAGCAGCTTGGGAACCTTGGTTCAGAGAAACCACCAGCGCTTACTCAGGTGCTGTTGTCGCTTCCAATCCATCCTGTTATTTCTTTAACACCCTAGGAGAGTTAAAGTGTTAATCTAAAGATGTAGGATGCCAAAGTTCAACTCTGTCCTCTGCTGGAGAAAATTTAAATCTAAAAGACATGCATTTTCCAGAGGCTTCTCATACACACTAAGTTATATGGCCTACTGGTAGGGAAACCTCCATCCTTCCTTTTGGAGCACCGCTCCAAAGCAGAAAAGAGTGCAGTGAGCAGCAAAATGCTTGAAAAAAGCCTGATCAATTGCTTTAATTTTTTTTTTCCAATGTATGTTTTGAGATCTGAGTAGTAGAGAGGTATTTCTGTGAGTACTTCTATAATAGGAATTTTATCATATGCAGGTAGATGTTCATGGCCGGAAGGGACAATAATAAAGATCTATTTCACTCCCTCTCTGTCACGGGCTGTAAAAATACCCCAGTGATTCCTGCATTAAGACCACTGGCTCAGATAAAGCTAGAAAACTCCTTTCAGAAAATGGAATATTTGTGCTCTGACTATTTGCACCTGAACTTTTTGCACTGGTTCTTCAGGTGATCTATTTAACTTTCCACCACCAGAAAATATGGACATGAAAGTTTACCATTGCATCAAACAGCCCAGCAGAGCACAGCCATATGTGACAGCACAGGGATGTCTTTTTTTTCTGGGAACTGGACAGATTTTTATTTTTTTTTTTTGGTTCAGAACTGATTCCTAAAACAGCTCCATTACTCCAGACTTAAGCAAATGTGGATATTAGAGTCAATGTCTTAAGTCGTGTATATCAATGTACAGAAAAGTTGCTGTCAGGCAGCTGGGAACATTAGTAGTGAGGGAAAATATTTTGGCTGGATTTTCCTAATGCGTCTACTAGGAAACTTATGCAAAATATTCTTATTAATATGTTGCTATTATTATTATTATTATTATTATTATTATTATTATTATTATTATTATTATACCAAGNACCATAAACCTTGTTGTTATTATTATTATTATTATTGTTATTATTATTGTTATTATTATTATATCAAGAGTTTCCAGCTAAGATTGTATTGTCTCTGTTATGCCAAGGAATATAACTGAAAATAGTAAAAAGGATACTGAGTCTGTCCTTATATGCCTCTTACAGCGTCAAGCTCAGTTGAGGGAACCAGAAAAGATTCAGGCTTTCCTGCCTTGTGGTGAAAGAGCTGAGGAAGCAAGTTCACATGGCTTGTCTAACTGTTGTGAAATCCCATCTCAGATCAGAGATGGGACTAAGAACAACAGAATTCTCAATAAAAATGGTCACCTGGGTTTGCTACTGCAATTTGAAAACTCATCTCTGTTGAGATGATTGTGCTCAAAGTGCATATTAATGCAACCTGCATCATTATGCATAGTTTCTTGTTTGCTTTATTATCTTCCAAGAACCTTTTATTTGAGAACAAGTCTAAAGTTTGTTCGCCATCACTGAATAAGACATACAGCTACAGAAGTAGTTGGGAACATAAGGGAAGGAAGAATAGCTTTCAAGCGGAGATGAGTGAAACATCTTTCAAATCGAAAGAGGGAAAAAGAAACAGCATTTGGGACACAATCTGGGACACCAGCAGGACGCCCTGCTATTAGGAAAAGATATTCAATCAAGTTAAAATACTTTACTTATGATTAGCATAGCTTTTAAGTTAATTTTCATTTGTGGAAATGTTATACTATAGTTGCTGTTGTCTCTGGTTAAGCGAGAGATAAGATCTTTGTTAATAGGGTTTAGAAGCAATGAACTGTTTGTGTTCTGCAGGAGCACTCTGTTGATTGCACTGGGCTATGCCTCACTTGGCCAGCCCAATATACGAAAAAAGATGAGCTATACTGGCAAGCACTAGAGAGCCTATTGGTCTTAATAAAACCTGTCAGCCTTTATACTTCAAAATATAATTTGGCTGATCTCTGGAGTCTTGGAGACTTTTCCACTCCTAAGTTTCAATTGCACGATAGGCTAGGTAGACCCTGGTTGTCTCAGGTGACCTGTGGGTGACGTCTGCTGTGCTCCCTGGATGCCTGCACCATCTCTCCCACGCCAGGGCTCTGACTGAAAGCTGCTGTGGCCGTCTGGCCCACGTACACAGGTTTTCTCTCTGCAAACATGAGTGAGGTGGAGGCATGTTTGGATCTCACCACAGAGTGGTGGTGTTAGGTGCCACCCTCTCCATTTAGACATAATCTGTGAAATCCGTACAAATCTTTCAGCTTTGAGACATTAGGAAAGGACTGTTTCGCTTCATGCATGGCAGGTGAACGTCCCCAGTTACTTTGTGGTCAGTTTGTTTCCCCTGCACGTAGACCACTCCCCAGCTGGTATTTTCTTCTTTAATTCCCTCATTGAAGATGTGTACACTGGAGCCTGGTATCTGATGTGTATGCAAGGGAGAGCTCTGCTGCACCACAGACACCATAAATAACTATCTCACATCAGAGGTAAAGCATATTGCTGGTGCGGCTCATAATGTTAATACTGAGTGCTAATGTCCTGCCCTTTATCTTAATTAGTGTTGCTTTCAATTAGAAGTAAGCCATTCACTTTGGAATAAAAGAACTGACCCACACCTCTTCCCCAAATTTGAATTATCCCCACAATTAAGTGCTAAGTATCTGTCTTGACACTTACAGGACCTTTATCACCATCATATTTGAGTGGCTGGCAGTGAACTGCAGCATTCATTCACCCACCCATTCCATAAATTTTTCATTTCAGATATTAAAGATGTCTTCTGTGATGCATTTCAGGATAGCATTTTATGTGCTTTACTAAAGACTGACAAATTTCTCTTATAACTTGTCGTTGTCCTTTGTACTCAGTCTTTGAGTTTTTAACAAGTTTCAGAAAATGTTAATTTTGTGATATTGAGTTCTAAGCAACTCACTTAGAGCCACTTAGGCTACCTTTGATTCATACCTTTAGTATAGATCCTGCTTGGATTTAGAGTGATAAGGTCACAGTTACTGGAGAAAAAAAAAGGAAAATATATTTGGAAACAAGATTTTCTACTTTATGTGTGTAACACAGCATAAAATATGTTTGTTTTTTTTTTTCTTTATGTCTGTGCATGTCAAACATATTGAGACAGCAGCTAGACTATTAGGTTTTGAACATTTTATCCAAATGGGCCTTTAATTTGAATCTGAATTTCTGTGCTCTGGTTCTGATACTGTCATGTTGAGTCTGTAATCTGAAGGCTTTGGGTCTTTAATGTTCTCAACCCCATCTCTCTGCATGATTATGTCTTTGGAGACCCTCTGCAATATAGTGGCATATCTTTTAAATACATTCTTTATGCAACAACAGTTTCCTAAAATGCAGCTCTTTTAGAGTAGGAACAGACTGTAGTGATCTGTGGTAACTGTCCTGTTAGACCGAGATAATGAGCTTCTGAGGCCCTGGTGTGTCTTTCTGGTGAGTTTAGTAGCCATACACACTTCACCCTAGGAATTAAAGTTTGTTTGTGCTTCCTGATAGCGAGAACCATAGTGCTGAAACACTGTCTCACATCATACAGTCACAGAGGAGGTAGTAATAATGACGCTGTGGTGGGTTGACTCAGGATGGATGCCAGATGCCCACCAAAGCTGCTCTGTCACTCCCCCTCCTCAGCTGGACAGGGGAGAGAAAATATAATGAAAGGCTCATGGGTCAAGATAAGGACAGGGAGATCACTCACCAATTACCATCATGAGCAAAACAGACACGACGCAGGGAAATTAAATTAATTTATTAACAATCAAATCAGAGTAGGATAATGAGAAATAAAAGCTAAATCTTAAAATACCTTCCCTCTACCCCTCCCTTCTTCCCAAGCTCAACTTCACTCCTGATTTCTCTACCTCTTCCCCGTGAGCAGCACAGGGAAACTGGGAATGGAGGTTGCAGTCAGTTGACCACACATTGTCTCTGCCACTCTTTCCTGCTCAGGGGGAGGACTCCTCACACTCTTGCCCTCGTCCAGCATGGGGTCCCACCACAAACTTCTCCAAGGTGAGCCATTCCCATGGGCTGCAGTTCTTCACAAACTGTTCTGGTGTGACTCCTTTCCATGGGGTACAGTCCTTCAGTAACAACCTACTCCAGTGTGGGTCCCCCACAGAGTCACAAGTCCTGCAAGCAAACCTGCTCTAGCGTGGGCTCCTCTCTCTACAGATCAACAGGTCCTGCCAGGAGCCTGCTCCAGTGTGGGCTTCCACAGGGTCGTAGCCCCCTTCGGGTGCATCCATCTGCTCCGGTGTGTGTTCCTCCATGGATATCTGCTCTACTGTTAACCTCCGTGGGCTGCAGGGGGACAACCTGCATCACCATGGTCTTCACCACGGGCTGCAGGGGAATCTTTGCTCCGGTGCCTGGAGAACCTCCTCTCCCTCATTCTTCACTGGCCTTGGTGCCTCCAGAGTTGTTGCTCTCACATTTTCTCACTCCTCTCGGCTGTTGTTTGGCAACAGATTTTTTTCCCCCTTCTTCAATGTGTTATCAAAGAGGTGCTATCACCATTGCTGATAGGCTCAGCTTTGGCCAGCCGCGGGTCCCTCTTGAAGCCAGCTGGTGTTGGCTCTGTCGGACATGGGGGAAAGTTCCAGCAGCTTCTCACTGAAGCTACCCCTGTAGCCCCTCCACCACCAAAACTTTGCCACACAAACCCAATATATAGGCAGACTGTAAGATTTTATTCAAACATCTGAGCAGCTGCAAAATTATGGGAATTGTACAGCACTGTGAATTCAGAGTGGGTTGCTTGGATCTTAATCAACCCTTTCTAATGGATAGGCAACAGGGAAGAATGGAGGTCATCGATTCAACGATCTGACTGATAACCCTATCAGCAACCATTGTGAATCATTTCAGGGGTTCAGATTTTTGGGAACAGCCAGAGCAGTGATACGAGGGGCACCGATATGGGATTGTGAGCAGTGCATCCCAATCAGTTTGACTTCATTCTAGCTTTGTGTTTCTAGATGACACAATGAATTAGAAACCTCTAGAAATGTTGTTTGCCTTTCCTTTGGCAAAGGGTAGAGAACTGTTAGAAATGGAAAGTGCCACAAATGAGCCACATTTGTACATGACCCTGCCATATTCCAAAAGAACAATGCTTTTCAAGATCAGAAAGAATGCTTTATAGCTATTAGTATCTTTTGAACAATTGAAGGCAAAAGGGTTGGCTGGACAAGTATGTTACAAATGTGTGTTATTTTCACAGTTTCAGGCAACCCACCTCACCTTCAGTCCTGACATGTCAGGTTGAGTTTTGTTTGTCATATGTTTCATGAATGTGTGAGGGATCTTTACTTGCAGAGAACACAGTAGCATACGTATACAGAAGGGTGTGTGGGAATTGTGAAAATTATTCTGTACAGTAATTCCCCTGTCATGCTACACGATGTATAATAAAACACATTGTAAGGACTGTTAACTTGCTTTTATCTGAAGGTAACAAAGATTCCTTTGAATTCCTTTATGAAAAAAAAGTAAAACTGCATACTTACAGATGGTTTTTTATGTTTCTCGAAATGATCTCTGCTTCTCAAGAAAATAGGTATGTTTTACTGTGTAAATCACAGATTTCTTTGTAAGGTCTCTATGAATTAGCAATATTAGTGATTTAAAATTATCTTTTAATTATGTGACATTTTTTTATATGAGACCTCACCAAGCAGATGCAATAGAGAACCTGAAAGTTATAAACTCTTTATGCCTGCAGTCTTTTTCTTTTTGTAGAGCACAACAAAACCTAAATGGACAAAGTTGCAGAACAACATAAAGAGAATAACTGTTTCAAAACACTTTGAATTTGGCAAGTAAGGACAGACAAAACAACAAAGCGTGCCAAAAAAGTGTTCACAACAAGCTGAGTGAGCAAAACTCTTCCTTTACTGCAGCTGTTTCACTTACTTCTGGGACAAGAGGGCAAAGCAAGTCCAAATTGATCTAACAGAAAATCTTCAAGTTCAGTAACAGCCTTTGGTGAAAGAGAGTCTGTGCGGTCACAGGCTGTTGTATTATACTGTACTGTACTGTTCACAGTTGAAAACTATCCAGTACTGATATGGACCTGGCAGCCTCATCCCGAAACTCTTTCTGCCAACGAGATGTCTTTGGAAGGCTGAAACAAACGAGAAACTAAATTCTTCACAGCTTGCCGAGGTAAGAGGTTCCCAGAAATTGCTGAGTGTTAGATTGCTGCCCTAAACCCCTCAATTTCATGCTCTCTTTTTCTGTACTGCATATTTGTTCCAACTGGCTCTCTACCTTGGACTCTACTGCATCCTGCTGGGTTAAATGTGATGGACAGTCTATATGAAAACCAATCAGTTATTTTGACAGGAGACTCAGAGAAGGTCAAGGCCACCTCTTTTCAAAAACCTGTCTGGTGAGCCTTCAACTGTCACCGATGAAATGTCTCTGAGGCTCTTCTTTTGGCTGTCTGTGCTTTCATTTTGTCCCAAATACTCAGGAATCCATCTAGGGAAGCCATTCCAGTGCATTCATCATAATATTTATTTGATTGCCATTGTCCAAATTTAGAAGAGGGAAATTGTAACTCAAGTACAGTGACTGTATAGCGTGCTGCAATACCTATCATATGAAGGAAGACAATTCAATTTGATGTTCAAGTGAAGTACTCTCTCTTTCAGTGGTAAAGCTCTACTGGCACATAAATATGCTATTGTGAAACACTGCTTCTGGAGCTTATATAATATATGGCTGATACATGGTTAACAGATTATGGTGGGAGACAGTCTTGCAGGACACTTAAAATATTCTTTTTCATTTACAGAACAGACCATGGTGAGGCTTGAAGTTGAAAGGTAATTTCATTAAAACCATGTTTATGTTTAAGATTCAAAGAGATTTACTTACTTTATTGAGAGACTGTATTTTTCACCTTCTCCAAAATGTAAAGAAAAAGATTTGGTTTAAACTTAGAGACCATAGCAATATGTCCCAGTCTCAAAAGCACATCAACAATTTTTCAAGCTTTATTTGTTCTAAAGGATTCATGTTTCAAGGACATATGTTCTGATCTTGGTGTTTAATCTAATGAAGTTATTTAATAACATTCAATTACAGCTACCCTTCTTTCTTATGTTTCCAATTGCATTGTCCAGGAAGAGGCACAATCCACATTACACTTGCAGAGAAAAAGAAGGAGAGAAGGACAAATAATTTCTAGTTCTGTATTCTAAAGGGATTTTAACAACTGGCATATTCTGTACCTCTGATGAATTTTGATATTTCAAGGTTTCTAAGAAACTGTTAATTCAGTTCAGTCTTGTGACTTAAGCCTACATTAGGAAATACAAGGAAGATACAAGTTTGGTAATTTTATAGCATTTCAGGTGACGGAGAGTTTCCAGAAGAGTTCAAATACTTACAGTTGTCAAATTATTTTCATTTTTGATATACGCATGTAGAGCATGTGCAAAAATCCACCAAAGTTACTTCTGATGATTTGGTCTAAATTGTGTCAGAGAAAATTGAACAAAAGCTACTTCAATGTCAGATTTCAACAGTAGGACATAATAGACCTACTCTCATCATATTAAAATGGTGCATATATTTTACTAGATTTTTGCTGATCTTTTTCTTTTGAAGGACGTGTGCTGGCGGCTATACATGATCATTTGAAATGGTCAGAGTCAGTATGCAAAGAATGATGTATTTTTCAATGTTCTGTTGAAACACGCTGAGAAATGCTCAATCAGCATGGTTTGTCACCACAGATAGTAACTGGGAATGAACCTAATTTTGTAGTTCATAAATTCAACATTCTTAATACAATATTAATTGTGGTCATTATATCAGATCAGTGTTGAACCATACAGGCAACAATTCTTTATCAAGAAGTTCAAACAATGAAACTAGGAAAATGATCTAATCGTAACTCTCTAATTTCATTTTGTTTTATTGAAACATATATCATTCAAAAAACTTCCAGACTTTTATAATTTATTGAAACCATTACAGAATGGCACAGGTAATGCAATAGCAGCGTATACAGGAAGAAAAATAGTAGGTATCAACCCACTAGTTAATTAGGAAAATGGTATCTAACTTACAACTTTGTTGTAGGGCTAATGGAGGTTTGCCTAGCTAATACCTGTATAAAACAGAGGACACAGGGTATGGTTGCTTATGATGGTGTTCAGGGGCAGACACATGACTCAAGGAATGAGAACACCTAAAATATATTCATTCAACTGAAGAGTACTTGAGTGTCTTTCAGAATAGTATAGCTTTTGAGGATTTTGTGGGAACAACATTGGGTTGTAATAGCTGGCCAGAAGGCAAATCTGTACAGATGGAAGTTAAGGAGGAACTGTCCTCGATCCAGATTGTCCTAGATCAGAGCCAGGGCTGGACTGAGTTACCTAAACGCAAGCCTCCAGTGCCACCCAAAACACCCTTAGGTATTCTTCCTGGCCTCCAGCTGCTTCCCCAGAAGGGCCTGGGCCACTCGTAGGTGCCTGATCATATCTGCCAGCCTTATGTATGTGCCTCAGAAGCCCTGGGGCGCTTTGGGTGGTCCAGGTGCTTATACACGGCATTGAGCCTCAAAGACCACACAGTCCTGCAGTCTGTTTTTATCAAGATATTTATAACAGTTATAACTTTAAAAAATCTTTTATGTGTCATTCATTTGTTGTTTGTATTTGATTTTCAGAGAAAAACAAAGTCCAACTTTTTATTCTCTTCTGCGCCTAAGCCCCTGTAATCTTTCTCCAAACCTTATTTTCCTCTCATATCTCATATTTAAAATGGGTTACCAGTGGTGTTACACTATTCCAGATGAGCGTGAACCCTTGTGTTGGGCAGTAATATGTTCCTGTTCAAATTTATTTCTGTTGTACCCTCCTCTTCTTAAGTCAACGGAAATGAGACCATTGGTATTGATTTAGTGAACTCGAAATATAGAGGAATGAAAGAGAGGCAGTCCTCAGGACATTTCTGACACCTTTTCCTATTTCTCAGAAAGAAGAGGAGGAGCTGCATGATTTCAAGCTTAACTTCTGTACGTACACGCACACACAGATATCTCTGAGAGAAGATGAAACCTACTTTGAATAAGCGCTTGGACTGAAACTCAACATTTTGCTGAGGCTTCCCTACCACTAATCCTAATCGAATTATCAAGCAACATTGCTGTCTCTGAGTTATCCACACATAGAGCAGTATAATATTTATCACGTTAAATAATGCTCAGGCTGTTTGCAAACAATTAGCAAAATTAATACAAGTATCCATTTACAATCTGTTATTTTCTTTTTGTTTATGGTGCTTCTCAATAACCAAAGTCTTTCCTCAGTTATACACATGCAATTCCAAATCAACAGGAATGATTTCAATATCTTCAAGCAAAATTGAATTCTAAGTGTTTAATTTATGTTTTAATATCTCTTTTTACAACAGTAATAATTAATTGTACAGATACTATTGAAGGTGAAATTATTTCATGGAAGCACTATGTTGATTACAACCTGAGTTTATCCATTTATTGGCTAAATACCCATCCATGTATTTAAATGGTGCTTCTGATTGATAATTTTTCTTGGTTTGAGAAACTGCTGGTAGTTTCTAGACCGCTAGCAAGTGAAGAGATGGTTGAAAAACAGACTTTGTCTCAAAAGGGAAATTTTGACATTTCTGAACTTATTTCCATTCTCAACTGGAACAAAGATAACAATAAAAATGTATGAGGAAAGAAAACTTTAAAATAATTCATCCAGAAATATGTATGTACAATTTCATTTCAGTCAGATAAAACTAGTTTCACTGATGTGAAATGTTGCAGTAAATATCCTATATATGTGTGTGTATGTGTACTGTGATATAATGCTTATATTTGAATGCATATTGTTAAAATGGAAATGAAATTAAACAAAACAAGGAAATAATTATGAAACATTAGTACTTGATTGGAGCAAAATTATTCTTGCTTTGCTGAAAGAAACTCAGAGAGCTGAAATAATTATTCCATCCTTTCCTTGCGGAAAATTTCTTCACTCTCATGAAATGGAAGTCATGAAAATATTCTCATTAAGCTTCTGACCTGCTCAAACACGGTGGTGAGGAGACCCCCTTAGACCATAATGCTCTGACTGCTTCACCAGGCAGGGCCACATAGGACATTAGTCCCTTTCCACAACGGGCCTTTCCTTAAATGCATCCCATGACTGCTTTCTGAGGTTAGTTTTACAATTAGACATATTTCATTCTATGTATCAAAATCTAGCCTTTTTGGTTTAAATTTCTTTCTTTTGACAAGGTTGGTGGGCGAGAAGGCAATAATTAATATTGTGCTAGCTTTTAAGATTTCAAATAAGTTTATGCTCTGCATTGCAATGAAAGGAAAGCCTTCTTGAGTGCTTTTAGAAACAGTTATTTTGTTAAAAAAGCCATCTCTCTTAGAATATTTAGCCATTAAGAAGCACGTGTGATTTGGTGGTCTGAGATGGTCGGGGGCCCATGGTTAGGCATTACTATCTATAATACTATAAAGCAAGGAAAGTTTTTTCTCAGAGGCCAGGAAACATACAGGGAAAATGAGTCATGGCAAGAATCAAGCTGGGTTAGATCTTTCAAGGATATTGAACAAGTAACCAAAGAAAGGGAGAGAGATGACATGGGACAGCAGCATGATATTGATGGACAGAGATTAAAATGCAGATATGGGTTGAAGCTAAATATATACCGTATCTTAGTTTCCAGTTGTCAAGCATTTGGAGGACTGATGGAAAGGAATTTGTGGAACTGCAAATGGCTATGCAATCAAAATGGAGACAAAATGAAAGGAGCTTTAACGTTCAATATGTCCACAATTTAGAAAACAAATGGCACATGAAAGCACAGGCATGATGGCTATACCCATTCAAATCAGGGGTATCCTCATTTAGCTTGAAAATAAGCCAAAGAATGTTTCAGAAAACATAATCATAAGAAATAATTAAGAAGCAAAGAATAATGTTTCAGAAAAATGCATAAGGGCCATAGACAAATTTAATGTAGAAATTAGACAAGTTTTCTCTTCATTAGAGAAGTGGGGATTTGGGGTGCTCTCTCAATTGGTAGGGAATTCACCTTGCTTTAAGATGAGTTTACTAAGGTGTTCCTCTGATGTAGCTGACTAAAACGGCAGGAGAATAATCCTGATGACCTAGGACGTCTGTACCAATTCTACTATGCATGATCATTTGTTTCGTTTCCCAAAAGATTCCCAACACCCCATAGCTATTTGGTTCTTTTTTTTCCTGTATGCCATTCCTACACTAGTTTTCATGCTAACATGTCCTCTTTGGGTTTAAGCTCTTCCATTAAGCAATTAGAGTCACATAGTCTTTCCTTGTAAGTCATTCCAAATCTTGCATAATTTTCACTGTATGACTTTGAAGATTTTCTATGGAGCATATCCTGAAGTTCAAATATAAGTCAGCTTATGCCTTTTAATACCTTATACTTTTAGAATTCTTTGAGTTCAGTCTCTGGGGTCAGTATTATCAGGATATTCAAGGGAACATATTTCACACCAAATAGCTCCTTGTAAATTTGGATCCCATATTGCTCTTAGATGCATGCTCTGATTCTTGATGTGAAAACCCTTTACTGTTACTAGTGCAGTGTCCCCACTCTGTCCCTGGGGAGGGGGGATTCATTTCATTTAACCTTTTATAGCCATTGAAATAAACTGGTGGTTTTAGGGTGCCATTCGTCTTATCTCATTTCATCTCTTTTAGACATGGATTTTAGTGTGGACAGGTGCCCTGGGTTTCCCGTTTTGCTGTAAAGTGACAATAAAGGGATCTGCAGGTGATGAGCACAGAGGAAGGTGTTTCCCTTTGATCCAGTCAATCCTACCACAATTATTTACCCGTCTTATTTTGTCCTTATCCTAGCAAAGTATGCTCTGTTTTCTTATGAACTTCAAAAGCCTTGAAAAAGCAGTAGTAAGCCATCTGCTCAGCTGGCCAATGCACTACAAGTGTAGCTTGATAAAAGCTCTGATATACCTGTCCCTGCTGCCTGTGGCTCACTGCATGCTCAGAAAAAGCAGGGGCACATTTAAAACATGCCTCATCTGGCCTATTTTAGATATCTGGCTTAGGATGGGATGAAAGCTGCCCTAAAAAGAGGCTGATTTTCTCCTTTAACTATAAAAGGAGCCTTTAGTAGCTAGATCAGAAGCAGAGGGCTTAAGCTGCAGATCTAAACCCAGATCTAAACCCACTGCCTATTAGACTCCGGGCTTTGCTTGAGTTAGGTGGCAGCAGAACATGTGTTTTGAAGAATAATATGTTAGGTATGAGCCTATATCTTTTTGTATGCATGGTCTTCACAGTGGTAGAGACTGGAGGAACTTTTGGTTGAAATAGGGAAATAGGGTTATAAGCTCCAGTAACTGTGAAAAGTGCTGCAAATACTCTTTGTGTTCTTTGTTGTTATTTTTTTCTTGGGGGGATCCGGGGGGGAAAGCAATTACGGTGTTTCTTGCTTGAGGGAAGTTTGAAGAACCGTCTGCCTCCTCCCTGTACGTCCCTCTTCAATGAGGCAGTTCAAGGCAGAGGAACTTGTGGTTCTTGCACTCAAGCTTAAAGTCATCTGACTGCAAGCAACAACAAGACTCTTCTCTTAGGGATGTTGGAGAAGTCAAAATGTGAGTGCAGGAGGGATGTGACTGAGATTAAGCTCAGAGAAAGGGAAAAAAAAATCTGATTACTCAGCCCCAGGAAGGAAACACATTTTAAACTTACTTTGAATTTCATTGTTAATAAAACATTGTTGTTTTGATGCATCATGTTTTCTGGGTCTGTGTTTTTCAACACATCATGGACTATTTGGATACGTAAATATATTCGTGCTCTGTAGTCATATGTAAGGTTATATTTCTTGATAAAATCTCTGTCATTCACAGGTTAGAAATTATTAATTTATCACCTTATGTGCTGCTGTTCTTAAAAGTTGTTTCTGACTGGTATACAAAGCAGGCGAAAGATTTCAATATCATGTGAGTGCCAAAGCCTGGGGCCCTGCAATAGCAAGAAGTTTGCAGTTGTTGAAATGTTCCTTTTCTGCAATTGTAAAACAAAATATTCTATTTTGGCTTCCAGAAAGAAATTATTTTCTTTGTATTGTTCACTAGAGCAACCAAACAAAAATACCTTAGAGATAAAAAATTTGAAAAAATGGCAAGATATCATATTTTTATTGATCATATTAAAATATTTTCATAGTTTTGGGATGACAATGTTTCATCCAGTGTTTCATCATTTTTATGAGAACAGGGTTATGTTCTTTTCTCTCTCTTTACTTTTGGGAAGTCATTTCCTTGAGGTTTTACCTTTCAGGAGGTCCTTATCTTCCATAACAGAGAAAAAACTGGCTAGGAACAGATTCCAGAGAGAGAAGGGGGCAACAGAGAGCTGTAGACGCCTTCTCCCTGCATTAATGCTGCAAATGGATGGTGTGCACAGATGCATCTGCACATCCCATTTCCCTCCCCATATTCAGATGGCACTTGGATCCAGCACTGAAGCACATTCTATTCTCTGCAGAGTGTTGTCAAGTTTTATAAATAAGACTAGGGATCTAAGTTTAACAGCTCAGATTTGAATTCACTGGTCAAGAAATACACAAAAAAATACATGAGCCCACATCATCTGTCACTTCTGTCTTTACCTCCAGCTGCTTCCTGACTTACTGGCCTTAGGTGAGTATTTGCTTGCTGAGCTACCTACCACTGGTTTTCAAACAATGCTCCTTGAACCTTTGGGGTCTGTGAGTGATAGCTAAGAAAACAAAACCCACTGTCAGTGGATTTAAATTCCCTACTCAAACTTTCCTGCACTCCTAGGAAAAAGAAAAAAAAAGTAGGGATCTTCAAACTGAAAAAAGATCTAAAAATTACTGATCTAAGTTCCAAGTGATACATTCTAGAGTGATGATATTTTTATTTAATCCTAAATATTTTAGCGTACAAAACACATCAGCATCTTCATAATATTCAATTTTCCACCCACATATCACAGTGCCAGTTCTTCAAATATTATCTAGAAGAGTAATATTTGCTCAGGTCATTACCTCGATGTAGGTCTACTCATCCAGTAGCTCAGAAAGGAAAAAAAATAGTATGCGTTACCTCTTCAGGTCTGTGTTCAGCATTGGGTCAGAGAAGCCTGTGTGATCTTTGACTGTATGTGCCTGGTGTTACAGCTGTGGAGCAGCTCTGCGGAGGAGGTCCTGGGAGCGCTGGTGGGCAGCGAGCTGAGCGTGGGCCAGCAATGAGCCCTGGCAGCGATGAAAGCCGTCAGTGTCCCGGGCTGTGTCAGCGGGAGCACAGCCAGCAGATCAAGGAAAGTGATTATTCTCCTTATTCAGCAGCTGTTAGACCACATCTAGAGCACTGCGTCCATTTCGGGGCTCCCCAGTAAGGGAAAGGCATCAATAAACTGGATTGAGTCCAGGGGAGGGCCACCACGGTGGTTGGGGCTGGAGTATGTGATCTGTGGGGACACGTAGAGGGACCAGGGCTTGTTCATCTAGAGAGGGAATGGCTTTGATGGGACCACAGAAGCCTCCAGCACCTACGAGGAGCTTATCAAGGAGATGGAGCCAGGGTCTTCCCAGCGCTGCATGTCCGGATGCTGAGAGGCGACAGATGTAAAGTGACACCTCAGAGGTTCAGACGGAACAGAAGAAATGTTTCCCCTTAAGGACAACTAAGCAGTGGAGCAAACTGCCCATAGAGGCTGTGCAGTCTCTGTCCCTGGAGGTTTTGAAGCCCATGCTGTGGGTACAGCCCTGGGCAATCTGTTCTGAACCTGCAGTGAGAAAGGGGTTGGGCTAAAGGCCTCCTGAGGCCCCTTCCAGCCCAAATTATCCTTTAATCTTATGATTCTGTGTGACTGGTTTACCTGAACCATAATACAACCTGCGTTGAATTTCAGTTAGTCAATAACAGCAAAACAAATCTCTGCAAACTCAAGTTTTCCATACACATCTGCAAGGAGACTCTTGCAGGTTAATTCAAGGCTTGTTCTGCTATTAAGAAATGAAAACTAGTGCTGACACAATATTTTACATATGCTCCTATAACAGAACTTGAATAGTCTTACAGCTTCACATCTACAGCTTATGTCGAGAGTCACATGATAGGCTTCATACAAATATATGTCAATTTTTACCAACAGCAAAATTGGCCAGCTGATCCTATTCACTGTGCTACAGGCAGCTGAAGGTTGAAGGCTACGTATTGCTGCTGGCTACATATTTTCATCAGCTGAATTTCACCGTCATGGCCAGATGCTTTTTGTGCTTTGACTTCTGAAAAATATTGCACTTGGAGAACGTGGATGACCAAACCTCTCTAGAGGCAATAACTGAAACAGCTTCAAAATCTTGGCTTATTATGATAACTTAAAATAACTTAATAATCTGAATTGGACTTTGAATCTTTTCAGTTATTTTTATTCTGTTAGCCAGATAAATATTTGACAGGTAATATTCTAAGTTTCCTCCTGCTGGTACAACTAAGTACAGATTCCACTTTCCTGTGCCAGTGAAATAACTTATCCCTCAGGGTAAAATAATTCCTAAAGGAGAGGGCTCATTGTTTTTCTTGCTGTTGTTACTTGAAGGTTATACTTTCAAACTACCTAACATTGCTTTCACCAGGGAGCCTCATGGAAAGGCTGTCTTGGCATTATATTGAATTAACTTAATCTCTAGCCACCTTATTTAATCCCTTTCTTTATTTTGCCTGGCTTTATTTCCTCTCCTCATTGGGCCATAATGCCTCTTGGTAGAGGCAGGACTGAATCTTTATTATCACTTCCTCTAGATGTTCTCTATTGGATGTCCTGAACTTTATTTTATTCCAAGAAATATTCTAGGAGTAGATTTGACCTTGTTAAAGAGATGGGAAGTTCATTAAAAAAAGAAAAAAAAAAGGTATGTAAGAGTTTATGATGGAATTTGTTCAGGACAGCACCAGCAGAACTAAGGGCAGCTCAGTCTATAGTTTCCTTAAACCTGAACATTTTCTAATAGAGTAACAGCAATAACAGGATGTGCTAGTGAACACACTTGTGTGTCGGATGGCAAATATGCTATGCTACAGCAGTTACAGGCAAACCCATAAGCATCTCCCTCCACTCATGTCTCATGAAGCCTATGTATTCTCTCTCCTCACTGATTTTTGTCCACTTATAGGAATATATTTCTTGCCTTATTTTTCGAGTACCACTTTGCTAATGTAGCTGTCCTGTTCATATGTTTTCCTCTAGCTTTTGATACTTCAGTTCCCTTTCTGCTCTCCTGCTCTCCTCCATGTCAGACTCCTTTTCCATGTTCTTGTGAAGATGAGGCAATCTGACAATGATATTTCTTAAAAGTATGTCTGTTTCTGTGTGTGTACATGTACAAGTAGGTGTGTTTGGACTGAAGGGGTAAAAAAAAGTCACTAATTATGAAGGGAGCTCCTTTAGCTGAACAAAGCATTTCAGTACGTGTTAAAATCTTACCAATTTCAATAGTATTTTGGAATAAGCGTGTGCTTATATGCTTTCTGAATACATATAATACTAAAAGCTAGATACAAACTTAAGTGCCTGATGAAGTGGGAAGGAAGGGAGAGGAAACGGCATGTTTATTAGCCTATCCTTTATGGTTCTCCCCAGTCCCATGCTGCTGTTGTTACCAGCTAAAGGGAGTCACAACAGCAGCAGCCGCCTTCGAAACAGTGAGAAGGGATAACAAATACAGTTTGACAAGCCAAAAGTCTAAAGGTAACCAGTATCAGACCTGACTTGTCCCTGTTAAATGAGATAATTTAATGAGGTTGCTTTTGAGATGAGTTTTAACAGCCTCAATGGGTGATAGCAATTTGGGAAAAATCCAATATAATTTCCAAACATCATGAACATTTAAATCATGATGCCCTGCACAAAACCTGAACCACTTTAGAGTCTAAAGCTGGTAGTCTGGCATCCAAACAATGCTGTTTTGCCTGGGAACAAACTGGAGATTTTGATTTATAGTGTCCAAGTTTGGAAACTGGCCTATGGGTTAATATTTTTTGTCAGGATGAGTTAATGAAAATTACTCTCCTGGGTGGTAGTCAGTTCAGATTACCACAGAGACCAGCTGGATACTCACTGCCCATCGACAGAGGAAATGTGCATCACTTGCTTCCTTCAGGCATGTTTGTTAGCTTTTAAAATGTCATTTTGGTGGTCATAATAAAGAGACCAGACTATACTTAAAAGGCTGCTACTAATAATTTCTGGATGAAACCTTGTTTTTGCTGATGGTGAAACTCAGAAAAGCCTGCAATGTTTTTAAAAGGCTCAGTTCTGGGCTTGCTTCTGCCGGATGCTCTCACCGGTGATATGGAAGCAAGGGCTATGTGACAGATGAGAACATCTACAGAGGGCACAGTGGTTTGCAGCACAGCAGATAACACTGTCACCAACGTTGACATGCTTAGCCTCGTGAGATGGGTTAAGGCCTCCCCAGACCCTTCTTTATAAAGTTTGGGGGGATATTGTCAAAATGCTTGAATTGGCCAATAAATGCAGCCCCGCACCTCTTGGGACGATTTTTGCCCAAAGCCTCAGCAAGAGTAAAGAGAGGCACCAACAACTGGAGAATTGGCTCCTGCATGGCAGAACTGGGATCTTGTCCTGGCCACTACCTCCCTTTTTGACAGGAGGAAGGACAGAGAGGTTAGGGAGGACAGAGGACTCTCCCACCCTGCCACAGTGATGGCAGGCACGCTGGGAAGGAGAGGTTGATGGTGCCACTTGTCCAAAGCTCCCCTGCCAGCCCTCTGGTCCAGGTGAATGTCCCCACCAGAGAGCAGCTGTGTGCAGTGCTTTCCGTTTGCACCTTTGGAAAGCAGACCTGAAGTGCAAAACAATGGCAAGAAGGTCAAGGTTTTAAGTCTGTGTTCATAGACAACAGTTAACCAAATAATTTTGCTGGAGAGCTACAAACTGTAAAACCACTCAAGGAGACCTTTAGTTGATGAAAATGAAGTGTAAATGGAATTCAGTACTAGAAACAGGCTCTGTTCCTGCAGGCCTCCAAATGTGGAGAAGACATTTTACACCTTACAGAGGGCTCTGTCCTGCAACAGAGCAACAAAAATGTCCAGTGCCTTTCTGCATAAGCACAAAACAATTCAAAAGAAAGAGTCCACTTCAACGTTTTTTCCACTTTTGTACAAGGATTTCCAAATTTAAAAAGAGACTATTTTAACATACTTTTCTACTCAAGAAGATTGGTTTTAATTCATACAGCCTTAATTTCAAATGTTTAATTAATGTATATTTAAATAATGAAACATTAAAAAAAGAGATAAATAAAATATTTTATTGAGTAAATCTGATATTATCCTTAACTATAAATAAATTGCAATTTTAGGATACTGTTGTTTTATAAAAATATGGCAAAAACTCTAAAAAATAGAGTTGAGGAAAACATTAAGAAATATCTATACAGCTACAGATAGCAGAAATAATACAAATTAGATTTAGTTTTGTATCCTCTAGCAAAATAAAAGATTGATTATAAACTTTCATTTGAATGGAAGGAAAAAAATCCATCTTGAAATTAAAATTGCCATGCAGGCAATAAAAAGAATAATGCAACAAATGGCTCTTGCTAGCATGACCTAAACCAAGGAGATGGAAAATAAGAGCCTTGCAAAGGAAAGAATAATCCGGTCTTCTACATTTGTCAAAAATATTTTAGAACAGAAGTATATATTAACTGGCTGATGAAACAAAATCTCATCTGATTCTTGCCCTCCCCCCCGCCCCCCAGCTAAATTACATCAAGGGCATCTAGAGAATTAGACTGTTTTCCCCTTCTTATGTTTTTCTACATGAAAATAAACAAAAGAAATAAATAAAAGTATTTGCATAACTAGTTAAAAAGGTAGTGAAGAAAAGGAAGTCTTTTTCATTTTTTTCCTTAATCCCTGCTGTCTTCTGTACTCTACAGATTTTCTTTACAGAGTCCTGTTCTGCTGTGGATAAAAAATCTGAATGAAAAGTACAACCAGCAGTGAGAGAAGGTTATTAAGCCAGTAAATGAAGAAACAGCACAAAGAATAAGGACACCTTGCAAGCAGAATTCCCTGCCTCTGGAGAGGAAATACAGCAGGGTTGTTTGGCTCAGGGGATATGCATATTGTGGAGCACATGCTCAAACATAAAAGGCAAGTGGCTTTAGTAATGAAAACTCCCACATAAAGGAAGTAAGAGGATCAAATATCACGTGTACCCTCTAAGGAGCTTGCAAAGATACCAGTGCTACAACACGTGTAGCTGTCTTCGAACTAGTCATTTCAGATCTGTATCCTTCAAGATATAATAACTGCAAATAACATTTCTGTTGTGACTGTTTCATTAGCTTCTAATAAAATGGGAGGGGGAGATGCTGGCAGGAGGAAGGAGAATGACAGGCCGATGAAGCTAGGTGTAAAGCAAAAGGTTAGCTACCAGACAAACGCGCTTGTTGAGGCTGTTACTTAAGAGGTACAGGGGCAGCAATTTGCTCCTTCTTTCACTCTTTAAACTGAAATGCTATTAAAGTAAATCTGGAACGAAAAAAAGAATGCAGTTGAGATGTTGTCTCCTATCACCAGAGAAATCTGGGAAGTGGCAGATGAGGCTGTGTAAGGAAAAGAAAGGGGAATGCTAAACATAATATTCTCTTGAGCTCATAACTGCTGTGAATTATTTTTCCCATTTAGAAATAATTTTCAAAGAACCTGGGGTTTTGCTAAACAAATGTTTTCATAAAAGGCATTTGCCTTCTGCAAACATAATACTGGCACGGACATCCTGCTTTGAAAATTTTGGAGACCTGTATGTTGGGGTTTCGTTTCCTTCCATCATGAGGCTGTCATGATGAAGTCTCCAGAAACAGTTCCCCAAAAACTGGGGGTAGAGGGGATGCTTAGTACTCAGGCTAACCATCTCATTCCCAGTTGTTTTTTTTAAAGACAGAATTCCGTTTAGTCTTTCTGTAAAACTCACAGAGAGAAAATACTTAGAAATTGAATCAGGTGACTCTGTACTTTTAATTTCTCATAATAGGAGTTATGAGCTTTCACAAATGTATGAACAGAAGACTGCTACAAAGAAAAGCAACCTGAAGCCATGAATGTGCCGATTAAAGCATTCAATAGAAATATTAATTCACCCTTAAAGAAATGTGTGGAAGAAAAAGATGCTTTTCCTTGGAAGTGTCCCCGTGGCTGGTCACAAGAAACACGGAAGTACATTCTTCCAGGAGGAGTTCAGACAACAATAAAGCATAAAAAGACCATAGTTTGATCTCCGTGGCTTTTACTGACCCTTTGGGAAGAGAAAGTGGTGCAAAAAGACATCTCAGATGTCAAGGCAAAAGAGACTTCATCTTAAGAAAGAATAGGAGATTCCATCTTAGTCTAAGACACAGTGAGGTGGAAATCCATTGGGACACTGAGAGAGTCAATAGATAATTTTAGTGTAAATGCTAATGTTAACAATCTGTTTTATTTTCTGATGGTTGTTCCAGGACTTCAGTGCTATGATTTTAAGCAAGCCATTTATTATGTTACCCTTACATCTCATCTCGCCATATTGTGAATAACCTGACAGCGAATGTGGTATTCATAGTAGTTAAGGTCCTTCCAGATACTCTACTGAGACAGTCTAAGAGGAGAACACCTCCCTACCATGCTGCTCTGGGTTACTCACGGCATCCTGGGGTACGAATGGGCTGGTTCACAACAATGTAGGTCAGCCTCCAAAAGGACACTGTGAAGCCACAGGGGAAACACAAGAAAAAAATCTCTGCCGTCCCTGAGTGCTGGGGCAAATGGTGACAGCTGAAACACAGTAAAAACCCTTACATCTCTCTTCAGATCTACCTTACAGTTTTGCAATATTTCATGTATCCTCCTTCTGTACAAATATTCTCTAAGTTGAAGTATTCCTATTTCTCATTAACATGTACCCACCCCATCTTTCTCAAGTTCTTTACATCTTTTCTTGATTTTATGCTCTGAATGAGAGGAGAGCAGGGATACGTATATCTTTCTAATGCTGAAAATCCAGCAAGATGGAATATTCTGTATTTTTAAAGCTGGAAACCATTCCATTGTAGGATGTTATTGCAAATGTATTCAAATAGTTTACAGCGATGAGAATATTTTAATTTTTGGAGCGCAGTTCAAACGTAGTAGCATATGTCTCACTGGTAACAGGAAGAAGTAAAAAGCACTCTGACAGTTTGGGAAAGAAGCAGAATCAAAAAAAAGCTACCAGTTAGCTAACCAGTTTATGGTTAGAAAATAGAACAGAATATGGTGCCAATACACTGCAAAAGAATAAATACTTAGAGTGTCGTGGGAGGGCCACAAGTGCCTATGCATTATGAGGAGACAACTGTGAAGTTCTATAAAGCCTTTTTTGATACTGAGAAAACCTGCCATGCATTTATCTGTGCTAACTTCTGGAGCAGAAACTAGATACAGTACTTTAAGGCAAGTTGGGTCAGATTTTTCTGCCATGACCAACATTCTGTCTAAGTCTGAGTTTAAACAGCCTTTGGGCATTTAAGGAGTGACATTTGCTGGCTAAAAATCAATTCTCATCAAGATCTCCTTGGCTTATATACTAGAATCTGTACTTCAAGGCTTAGAGGAATTATTGAGAATTTAAATGGGGGAACAGGGAAATAGGGACCAGAGAAGAGGCTCAGAAGTCCACCAGGGAAATAGCTTCTTTTCCCTATCCACTATACATTACTGGACTGATAGAGAAATAATGAAACCAAAGGAGACCTGAGAGGAAGCTTATGGTTAAGCAAGGTGTATGACTTCTGTCCGTTGAGAGCCAATTTAGGTGAATCTTCAGGCTGAATCTTTGCGACATTTTATTTATTGAATGCTGCTCTTCAATTGACATAGTAAATCAAAACCCAACTACTGGAGTTGCTATGAGAGGGATGAGTATGTCTGGCTCTTTATAGACAGTATCACGAGAGGAAAGTGAAGAAGCAGCAGGTGGAAGAGGTGAAGTGGAGCAGCTGAATCCACACCATGTCAAGTGCAGGTTCAAGGACAGACCCTGTCCCGGTTCCTGGGAATTTTTCATCACCAGACCAAGCCCTTCCTCCACCAAGGGGACAGACAACAAAGGCTTTGCAAAGGTAGAGAGATATATAGAAAGCAGGATCAGAGGAGGCACTGGAGTTTGCAGTCTCCTGTGCAATGAGGATTCAAAGGCTTCATGGCCAATATCAGTTTCCTTTTAAAAAAAAAATATTCTTGAACCCGCTTTCAGTCTCATGTATCACAATCACCAGTGGAAGAAAAAGGTCACTGGTCTAATTCTTCATTCAGGCACAGGGAATATTAAAATGTAAGAGGCAATGTGAGATATCATATACGATAATTAGGATATAACTATATTCATATATTTTCCTATACATGAAATTACTCTGTCTGCGCTTCCACTTTAAGAAATTACAGTGGACATTGTTCCTATGGTTACTAGGAGGTAGCATTTACAGAGACAGCTGATTTCTATAAAAGGGGCAAAAAATCACTGCAACTGGAATTGTCTTCTGTGTTAAAAGTCACTTTGTACTACAATTTTTATTGGTTAAGAGAATGCTGAAGATTTTGCACCTAATCAGGTACAATGTGACTAATTAAACATCTTAGATGAGTAATACACTGTAATTAATTTTGTCAGCTTTTATCATTTTGCTCACCCTCTGAAGGTATGAGATTTAGAATGTCAAAAAACATCAAGAAGATTTTAGAACAGCAAAGGACAGATTGATCTTAAATGTGGTCAGAAGAGAATACCTAAAAATAAAATTCGCTACATGCTGCTGTCTGTAGCACTACCATCTGATCCAGATTTGAGGTGCATTTGGAAATGTTGACCTATTATAACCCATATTCATTTACCACCTGTTATTATTAACCAATGTTACTTTTTTCCTTTTTTTCCCCCCCTTACTTTTTTCCCCCTTCATATATGAGCGAAAAGGGAATTTGGAATAATTTACATTGGGAAAGGAGTTGCTCTTCTTCTGAAAACTTAAAATAAAACTGTCTTCAATGTAATTCTAGTGATTTAAGCAAAGACAGGTTAAAAGGTTGTGAAACGTTTTACCTGTCTGAGAGGAAAACATTTTGTCAGGCTGATGTAACCTGTTTCAGCAATCCAGGTCAAAAATAAACTTCGTCAAGTTTTCAAATTTTTCAACTCTTGTTTACAGTCTCAAAAATAAGTCAAACAAAATTTAAAAAATTATGTTTATTTGACTGAAATGTGTTGCCCTGTCCTCATAGCAGTTCTGTTTCAAAGAAGTTTACACTGATAAAAGAAAGCCTTTGTTATTGATTTAGGGTAGAAGTACCCCAAGAGTCAAGATGGAGCAAATGTTATCTTTTATGTACTTTCTGTGGGGTCACAGATAAAGGCATCTTTACGATCATAAAGTTTGGTTCTCGTTACACAATACAAAGCACAAAGAATAGTGCCTGTTTATCTCTGCTTCATATCTGTAACTTCTGTTTGCATTGCAATTTATATTTTAGAAGCATATTCAGTTTTGATATGGGAAAAAAAAGCCAAGATAGATAAAAAAGTATCTTTTTATATTCAAATTTGTTCTTCATATCACTGATCCTTTTTCTGTAGGTTTTTCCATTCTGTTTTTCACTCTGCTCTCTTTTTCAACCCCACTGGATTATTTCTTTTTATTCTCTATTCACTTGCCTAGCAGGGGAAAACAACAACGAAGCGAAGCGAAGCAAATCACTCCAAAGCCAAAATGTTAGCGTTCAAGACAAAATGTCAAAACTATATTTGAGTATGTTTCAAAATTAAACGAAAGTTACTTTGGCTGCTCTTATAGCTCTGAATGGCTGATGGTCTCAAAATTCATTTATTGGCCCAAACAGCAGATACATGATCAGCTAAACTCGTTGCTCATCCCTGAGTGTCCAAGGATGACTGTTTCTGGGGAATGCAGTGACTTCATTTTGCTTTAGCTGGGACTACACCACTGCTTTCCTCATTCTGAACCATTATTTTTGGTTCATCTGTGGATTTACGCTGTCATTCAAAGTAGACACCTGAGTGACATTTACTGTGAATATTGACCACAGACACTCAGTAAAATGTTTAAACCATGATGCACCAAATTTAATCTCTAACTCATATGTTCTCATAAAATGATAGTGTTGGAGAGCAGTAGTACTCATCAGTACAACAAAGCTCAGTCCCCAGGCTCTCACAGCTGATGAGAAAAAAAAGTCTACACAGAACCCACATGGCAACAAACTTATGCAAATGCACTAATTAAGGCTTGGGAATTCAAAGAAATTCACTTGAACTCTCTGACGAATTTCCTGGCTCTTTTTTTTTGGTCTGAAGGAGCTGCAATTCTTTGTCTTTCAGAAAACGTCTTGGGGCATGTCTGACGGCAAAATATCGTCTGTTAAAGAACAGGCAGGATCATTTTTGCTTTGGAGAACACTGAAATAATTACTGGGACAGATTCTGCCATCTTCCTTGTATTTTCTTTGGACTATTCAGAAGGAAATTGCTACTGCAGAGGAGTTGTAAGAACCACAAGATGCTAACGAACAGATTCTGCCATCAGTACTTGCCTTAATTGATTCTTCCTTCTTATAGCAAATTAATGGGTTAACTCTGTAACTGATGTAAATTGGAATAGTTCCACCGGTTTCAGTTAAAAAGTATAGGTGTATAACAATTGCAGATATATTCCAGAGAGAAAACTTGAGGAGTAAAATATTGCAGAAGACAGAAAAGAAAGCAAAAGGCTCTTTCTATGTTAATGACTTAGGATCAGAGCTTTTCTCATAGAAACATTTGAAGAAAACAGGAAACGGAGTCATCAAGACTTAAAATGTGCCTTGTGTATAGCACTTATTCAACAGCAGTAAGAATACCAGTAGAGGTGAAATCTCACACTTCCTGTAGCCTTTCACTAAGTATGATACTTTGGAAGAGAAAGGAAGAGCAGAATTGCCATAACTGAGTGTTTGGTACTCAGCAGAGAGGGAACAGTGGGAGGGCTCCCAAACTGCTTACAAATCATCCCAATGAAGAATGGCAAGAACACGTCATCATTCAAAATCACCTGTCTACAAGCACAAGCTACAAGCATCCTGCATGAAAGGTTTGAAAAGGAACCTTGAAGAAACGAGTAAAAGTTCAACTGCTTAAATGAAAGCTCAGCCTGAGCTTAGTGAGGTTTCTAGGTAAAACCTGGCAGCTTTTTTGTTGGATAATGTGGACCCTGGCTATGAATTCTTCTCAGTATAGACAGATACTGTACATAAAGAGAAGGCAAACGGCTCTCTGCCTCTTACTTCCACAAGAATCATGCTTCCTAAAAATGATTCTCTGTCTTTTCGTGCATTCTGAAAGAGAAACATGTGAAGAAGGGAGAGAAAAAAACAAAACCCAAACCCTGACAACGTTGAAAATGCTCCAAACCCAAGACTGGTTATTGCACTTCTTCACCTGCTATCCATTAATATTTAATCTGCACATGGATAAAATGTCATCTGAGCCGTCCAGAAACATCTGGATGTTATGATACCTAACAAATCTAATAGGCAAAGCTAATGAGCCCAAAGATGGGGAATGCATTATGTGGTTGCTGTTACAGCCTTCACCCAATGAATATAAATAGGCTTTCGTTGATCTTTTGTCCTACTAAAATGTAATCCAGTTTATTGAACTGGTGAATTGCATTAACCATTTTGACATTATTTCCTTATAAATCTAACATGGTGTCCTTGTTCTGTTCTTCGTCTGTACATAACACTAACCAGAAGGAAAGGACAAAATCCCACAGCAGAGAGTGGTTCCAAACCACTGACGGATGTTGATTTAAATGGGAAATCTTTTTTAAAGCTTGAAGAGAACACCACATATCTGCAGAAAAGGGCTGGGGAGGAGGTTGGATGAATGCATTATAAAGGACGTATTTCATACTCAGAAGGACATGCGTTATAGACTTGGAGCACAAGTAAATGGAGGTTTGTAAGTACAACTCAGGAAAGGCTTAGGTGTCTGAAAGATTGCCTACTTTTTACTAGTATAGTAGTTTATCACATATTTATAAGTCTCACTTCACAAATTGAAATCAGCATGGCTACAACAACATGAAATAAACACCGGTTTTAATTAACAGTGGTTATTTTACCATTCCATTTTAAGACATCTTAAAAATATTTCATAAGCTGGCAGTTACGTACATGGCAATAAAAATTTGACAAAGTTGGTGTTGTATATTTAACGTGGTCTCTGCTGTTCCTATGCAAGTGACTGAAAGGGTCGAAAAAATACAGTTGTGCCTAAGAGACAAAGCATAAACTTATTCTTACTATGTCTGATTTCTTCTTAATTAGGCTCAAAAAGACCCAGTTTTGTGAAATGTAGGATTAATGTATGTTAATATAAACACAAAATAAATGCTCCTGCTACCTGGATTTATAATAGCCATAGACAATATCTAGATTCTTTTTTAAAATTCACAGCTTATGAGCTTGAAAAGACAGAAAATCTTTCTGATGATAAACACTTAGAATATTTCAGAAGCAGATTTTTATTCCTCCTACTGTTTTTACTCTCATACCGACCTGTGACTCCCATTTTAAAAACATGTATTTATTTCCAGGTGACAGCGACAAAACAGCGGAGTTAAAGGCAGGTTACAGAATTGTTGTCTACTATCTCTGAAGCAGGTACCTACATTGCCAGGAACCAGACTACAAAGGCAGGAAATGTCCCCATGGATCCTCTGAAAGAACAAGGAGAGGGCTCATCCCAAACACCTGAGTCCAGCTAAATCCTTTCACCTGTAAACTTGTTTCTATTAGTCTTCTGTATATTTTCTTTTCCACAGTCATTGCTCCTGCGGACCTGCAGGATATTCAAGTAGCTGAATATCAAGGGTAAGGTTTCCATGATTTCCTCAGCTTACCATTCACATTCATACCCTGTTTATATGAGCCTCTCAAAGACCGTTGTACTGCAGTTAAGAGCAAGGTATGGACAAAAGATTTAGCGAGGAAATTGTAGACAAGAAATAAATCCATAACCTTGACTAGGCTTATCCAAGAGACTGTTTTCAGTGATGAATGGAAAATGTTTGCTTCCACTATGAAAATACTGTATTTTTATAGAAAAACTGTTTGCCTTTACCACAGTTTCTTGTCCAAGAAATTAAAAAAAAAAAAAAAGGACAGGGAAAGGGGAAACAACTCCGTATTTCTTTGGTTTTGGATTTTCGATATTTAGAAAAAAGTATCATTTATTCTAAAACTTAAATCCCTACCAAAATACATTTTTGATGAAAAAAAAATCACCTGATTCTAGTATTATTGCAGTTTTCCATACAAACGTCAGTATGGACAGTAGAAATAAGTTATTACACTTTTACCCCTATAAATACCAAATAGAGCTTTCCAAATGTGCAGACAGGATTGCAGAAACATAAATAAAAACTTGCTGTATTTGGTAATTTGTTTTGTACTTATTTAACAGTGCAGGATATCCTAAAGACTATGAAGGAACAGTTATGCAAGTTACTGTATAGCAGCAGAACAGATAGATCCATGCATCAGAGAGGGGACACAAACAAAGGACACAGGAGGTGAATAAGCAGCAAACTGCTGTGGTAAGGGAAGCAACATGGCTCAGAGGAAAAGCAGAAATCACTGCCTGCTTTACAGATAACTTGAGAAGAGGAATCTGTAATTAGAATACAAGCAAATATCCTCATAATCTGTTTTTTGACAATGGAAAAACGACTTCTCTACTATTTTTATGAGTCATCTGTTCTGAAAACAATTAGACTTTGGGTATTGTGGTGAATATTGATGGCTCTGACAGCATCATGTCTGCTGTACAAGGGAAAAAATAAAGGCTTATAAAAAAATTAAAAATGAGAATAATGAATGGCTAAAATAAATCTTCAATATCCCTCAAAATATTAGAATCTTTAAATGATGGACTCTTTCTTTAGGATTAGCTATGAAAAAATAAAAATGGAGAGAAAACTTGATCTCTTAGATTAAATAAATACTGCATTAGTAAAAGTTTTCACAAAACTGAAGAACAAGGGAGGAAAAAAATGTTAAAAAAAATCACTGGTGAGCTTTTGTGTATGCACAAGTGGGCCAACACATTTATTCTGGACCTGCACTTTTTAACTTTGCATAAATAATATAAAGAGAAGATTAAATATTTTGAATTATTTTTTCCAAAAATTTGTGTGAGCTGTTACGATTCTAAGGAATTTTATAAAGAAAAGGAAGATATCAGATATTTACTATGCCTCCATTTGTAAGAATGTATTAGATAGATAAAAGCAATAATCTTGACCCCAGTGTTTAATATTGAACAATTTGGTGGGACTGGCATAGATTTTGTTCTCTGAAAATGTAGGAATGACAAACACATCTCTGCTAAAGGTGGCTTTGGAGTCAACAAGAGATGACAGCAAAAGAGGCCATGAACAATATCGTCACCAGATTCAAATGGTCTCCAAATGAAGTTCACATCTCAATAGTGGTTACCATGGCTCAAAAAAGAGAATGAAAAATTATTTTCACATTCCAATATGTATTGCAAATATTGGTGATGGGAGATGAGAGAGCCAACATGTAAGAACCCAGCCTTTACTGTATGAGCATTTCCCCTTTTTGGCACCAAAGGAGGCTTTTTCACCTGACAGGGTAATTCAAGTGAGGGAAAAGTTGTTCTCTTTCTTCATTTCACAGCACAGCAGAAGCTCAAATAAGTGGGATGTGATAGGAGAATTAGGCCTTTGGTTGCAAGTTGTGGGTTTTTTTAAGAACCAACCTCCACAAGTACTATTAAGAATAAGAATATTAAACTACTGCAGAGCAATGCTTTTTAAAACCTTTCTAAAATAATAGCTCATATCTATACTCACTTCTGGGTTTGTTTTTTTTTTCCTTTTCAGAATGATCTGTACAATATTGCAAATAGTACATATTTATTTTCCCTGTAGCTTTTTGCTAGTTGAAAATTAACTTTGGGGTATCTCAAAGATGCAATGTCATCTTCAGATGTTTAAATTACAGTAATTACAACACCTTCTCATTGCTTGTTACTTTTTGGTCTTTTTTTCTCCCTTTATTTCTGTGTTGTTTACTTGACACAGAATTTGCTCATAACACTAAAAAATACACCTTAAACAGGATAATATACATCACTTTTTCAGCCTTTCCCTGCTTGCCAATTACCATTTTGGATGCAGCGCTCTTGTTAATTTCTGCTGTGCAACATACGGATAATTTCTTTCTATTTCCATTGCATTTACTACTGTAATAACTACTGATAGTTCTTCCAGATAGTGTTGCCACTTGTCCCTTGAAATGCAAGAATCTTCTTTGCATGCCTAATGTAACATGGTTGTTCTCTGCAGCATAGCTGATCAGCTCTTTGATCAGATTTTAAATACATAAATTCTGTCACGTTATGTCAAGGGTTAATTGCATCTTACAGAAAGTTCTATAGTTTCTAATTACAGCTAGATTTCCATTTTGGATGATTCCTGCTTATACATTTATATGCAATTCCCACTATGGTGGTACCCTGGCCCAATCAATCAGATGTAGCAGGGTAACCCACAATACCCTGGAATCCAAAATAACCCAGATGTGGTATTCCCTCTAACTGGAGGCAGAGGTCAAGTTTGCTGCTGGAAGGGGTCTGGGTGAACAGCTTTTAACAGGCAGGTATGAACAACAGGGTGACTCCCGAGACCATGTGGAAGCTGCAGATGAACCACAACTGGACTAACCCAGTCCATGATTTTATATGGGTCTAGGTAACAGTGGTCAAAGCCAGAAGAATGCACTGCACTTGTTGATCGGACAACCAAACATAGACTCCAGCCACAAAGTCCATTGCTGGTGGCAGATGTCTATCTGCATAGCCTTTGTAAGCAGCCAGTGCTTTTTCCAGCTGCTCCTAAGGAAACAAATGTATATGCTGCAACAGCTGATGGGAGTCCTCAAGGGAAAACCCCTGGACAGATGCCCCAGCATAGCTGGATGGTCACAGAGATGGACCGTATTGCACATGAAAAGGGTCTGCTGCTTGGAGGAGCAGACACAGCCGTTATATATGAATTCTGCCAGTGGCAGCAGGTAAACCCGGTCATCCTGATGACCATATAACAACAGATATACTGCTCTGGGATCTGGTTCACTTGTTTGGTCTGGCTTTTTGACTGTGGGTTATATGGGTTGTAAAGACTGCATTGCACCCCAGCAGACCCAAAAGTAGCCTCCAGCAGAAAGTGAGCTGGGTCCCTCAGTATGTCCCCACGCAGCCCATGGCAGCAGAATGTATGCTGAAAAACCAAGCTTGAGGTCCAAGGGGCCAGGGGCAACCTCTTCAGTGGAACAAAAATAGCCACCTTTGTAAACATGTTTACCACCACGAGCACTGCTTCACGTCCCTGGGACACAGGCATGTCCACAGTGAAATCCACTGAAATAATTTGCCATGGCTGCTCAAGACCACGTGCCAAGCATAGCTCACGACCTCTGCATAGACCAAAGGCCACCAGGAGGTTGTTAGGACTCAACACAGAGTCTTCAGACAACTACCTTGTCCCACTGTCGGAACAACATGACAGTGCTGAAGGATCTGCATCCCCAGCTGAAGGACCTGTGTCCTCAGAAGGGACGTACAGCTGCTCATGCCAAATGGAAAACCACCCTGCTCCGGCAGGTCCTGCAAAGTATCCCCTCCCCAAAACTGTGTGACCAAAGGATCAATGGCCATCTCATGACACAAAGAACTTTAAAAGGCATTGGCAGGAACATCCACAACAAAACTTTGCAGAGTGAGAAAATAACAAGGGGATTGATCCACCTTTAGGCCAGGATCAAAGTGAGCAAAAAAGTAATGAAATTTGAAGGCTCTAGCAGGCAATATCTGCAAGGGGTTTACAGGCCATAGCTGAAAGAGGTTGAGCTCTCCTGTGAGCCAGTTTTATTAGTTCTTCTGAAAACCCACCAAGGGCATTTATAGACATAATATTTATAAATATTGTCTCCTTTGCACAGATAGCCCATAACCCTGACAGGAACATCCCCATCCCAAGCCTCCAAACCCTGTTCTCCACAATATTCTCCCAAAAAGCATGGTTAAGAAGCATAAACAATGTCAAGGAGAAAGTGCTGCAGCAAAGCTAGGAGGGCATCCGCAGAGAGACCCTGGCAGATGTAATCAAGAAGAAAATTGTATGGAAATGGGCCAAAAATTCTTCCCATATGTTACAATGGCAACTGCAGTGGTTCTCCCCAGGGAAAGGGCTCAACTAAGGTGGCTCTTGGGGAGGATGCTATATAAACATGAACGTTAAAATGTATTCCTTTCAGAGATGTAGCTTACCCATGCCGGCTGACTATAATCTTCAGCTAAGCATTCATGTTTTCTTAACAATTAATATGAAATTAGTCTGAGTAAATTATCCAGTAGTAAATATCATGTAGCTTTTTTTTTTTCCTACTTATGTTACTTTTTAGTTGTATCCATCCCTATGGGCACCACACATCTCCTCTGGAGATAGGAGAGGTTTTTTAAATTCTAGTCATAGTTTTTGTAACATTCAGGAGTTAGCCTCACTTTTCAGGGCTAAAACTTTATATTTTATGTTTCTTTTTTTTTTTTTTTCTTTCCCCATTGCAATTTGTCCAGCTCTGCTCGTACGGCAGCAATTTCATGGACCAAAGCCTTCCACTGGGGGTAACAGAATATATGTAACAATTTGTATTGAGTTTCCATCATGTTGTACTGGTTGCCACATATGAATGAATTTAGGTTTGCAACACCCCTGTGAGGTGGGGACATATTGATTTTCCTTTATTTTAGATTGGGAAACAAAGACTTCAAGCAACAAAGCCTCAGTCAATCACAAAGCCAAGAGCAGATCCCAACTTTCCCAAAACCTGAATTGTGTTGGCTATTGCAAGGCTATTTTCCTACCTTCAAGATGGTGTTATTTTTCAGATAAAAAAATGCAAGGGACGTGTTCATACCAGATGGCTCACAAAAATGTAGGACCAGATATACACATGGGCATCCTTTTAAGGTTTTTTCTATAATCTAATACATGTATTTTGGAGAGTGCAATATCACTGACAAATTTGATATAAAATCATTTTGCAAGAGCTTGAATGGAAATTTTGAATATTTACCACTGGACTCTATTAACTGATGTTTTTGTGGTATTAAGTAGCTCAATTCATTGTCTTTTCAAAGTAGCAATTATTTCTGAACTTTCCCCTTCCGTTCTTATTTTTTTCCCCTAGAAAGGAAGGCCTAGTAATCCTGAGCTACAGTTAAGAACACTGTTGAGCTCCCCACATCTCACAGAACTAAAGAATGGCAAGTTGTTTTGAATAATAGCAAGATTACCCTCTTTTTTTGGGCAATAAAACAGCTAGTTGTACCTGTAGAGGAACATATAACTCAAGTCAATTTTAAAGGGATTTTAATAAAACGCTTGAAATTTAGTTTCAGTCACTGAGATGCTAAAGTTCCAAAGTCATTCTATTTTTCCACTTAATAGACCCCTTTGTAATTACTTCATGACAATTCCCCCTGGAAACATTTTCTAGGAAGTATTACAAGGTATAAGTGAAAAGTCAGAAATATTTCTGTTAATTTTAAAACTCCTTGGTTTTTGTTATCTTATATAATTTTCCTCTTAAGAGTTAATTACATCCTGCCTGAAAATCAGTAGCCGAAAAAGCGACAATTCAGTAGTAGGTTTGCACATGCCCTTAGATAGGTCAGGGGTTTTCTGAAATGCTGCACAGATATTGACTATATTTAAACAGGTGGCATTCAAACAAATCCTTGATATTCAAATGTTGTTTGCAGAATGCTACAAAACCAAATTGGATTCGATCTAATCTCTGCATACAAGCCTGTGCTGAACTTGTACATGAAAATACGGTTTTATAATAAAAAAGGGAAATAGAGACAAAAGTGAGAACAACAGTTTGCATTTATCTGCTGAGGAATTCATGACCCTTGTAACACTAAGTGCAGTGCTTTGACTACAAGCAGTTTCACCATGGGGATGAGCATGATGAGAAAAGCAGGGGAAAAGACAAAACAGAAAATAAGAGGCTGTGGGAAATTAGTCAAATACACACTGTTTCCCTATTTTTTGAATGAGTAAACTACAGAACAACAGCTTTCTTTTTTTAGTGTAGCAACCAAAGACAGGCAAAATGAAAACTTCAGAATGCTTGAAATATAAATGATTAATTAAATACACCTGTTTTGATTGAGTTTTTTCCTGGAATGAAATGAATCAACACTAGAAAGGTATGGGCCACCCTGCCATGGTCAAACTGTCACTCAAACAGGTCGAGAGTTCTGGTTCTGGGTTATATGTCATTGTCACAACATCACAATACTAACTGTGGACCCCTGCAGCATATAGAGCAGCTTCAGGTATGGACATACCTACCTGGCTGTAATTTGAAACACAGGTGAAATAACATCAATTTGTTGTGTCTTTTATTCAGAAGGTAAAACCATCTGAAATACAGTTCCACTTCTACAGGGTATGAAGAGTTCCTTCTATGCTGGGAGTTAAACTAATTTAATGGTATAAAATAAAATCACCTATTGAAATTGCCTGGAAAAAGGTCCTGCACAATAAGACTTCCTCTCTACAATAAATCACACTGCTACGGGCGTAGTTGCTGAGCCTGTTGGGAAATTAATGAGAAAATGGGTCACTGAGCTAAGTACTTGTTATAAGCAGATACTCATTAACAAGGTAGTACTTCACACTATCCCATGTTTTATTATCATACAACACTCCTATGAACAACTACATTCAAAGAACATCATTAAGCTTGCAAAGCCAATCTCCCCAAAGAAGCAAAATACCAGAACTGAATCTGCTTTTGCAGCCTTAGTATAACCTCATCCTCACTGCCTCTGCTTATATTACTCTTCAACTGCATGATCATGATCACCTTTTGGTTTCCACCAGAACTATCCCCTGTGCAGGGCATAGAAGGGTTAATACTTGGCTCTTAGCTCAGTGTTTTCTTTTGTTCTGTATTAGCACACAGGATTTTTTATAGTGCCTGATCCAAGCCCATTCCTGTGTCAGAATTCTTCGTTTCTTTTTGGCTGGGTTATGGTGCTCACCAATATTCTATCTGCAGTCACTGACACCACTTTGCATCACTGTCAGTTGTTGATGGGTGTGATCAGAGCTGGCTCAGACTCCCTCTGAGCGTAGACCAAATTATCTGGCTCACAGTGCTGTCACACAACCCTTGCTTTAGGGATCAGTGGCAATTCTTTAGAGGCAATGCCAAGCACTCTAATTTCCTGTCAACAGTGGCATCATCTCCCTTTTTCTGCCTCCCTGCTTATCAGCATTGGTTCGTGTCAGCAGATACCTTGCCTCCTTCAGTAAAGTGGGAAAAGGCAGCCCTGAAGTTGCAGGGAGAAGTGGAGCCCATGCCACCAGCTCACAAAACAGCAGTGCTAACTGTCCCACTCCCCCTTCCCCTTTCCTAGGAGAGATACTTCCTCATCCTCAGCCTCCCGTGCTCTCCAAACAGCTTATCCCACCTCCTCTGCTTGAGGTCAGTCTTTCACTTCCTCTGTGCATTCAGGTCTTCTCCATTCAAAACAGCAGGGTTGGGTGCGAGTGTTTACATGCTTCGCAGCTAGAGTAGCAGCTCATTAAAAAAGGATCCACAGAGTTCAGAATGCAAGAGAAGAGAAAAAAGAAGGACAAAATGAACAAACTTGTAGAGGGGATGATTTACTGACTGCCACACATGCACTGCTGAGTATCCCTTCCCTTCATTTCTGTGTTATGCTTGAAGGGGACTTGACGGGTCACAAAGTACCTTAGAAGGCCTTGACCTGGAAGGGGACACTCTGTGTCCCCATTGCCAGATCCCCAGTCCTATGCCAGCTATGGGCAAAGTTAAACTCTTCTTCTGCTATCATTTTATTGCC
>VYZM01023731.1:302745-322573 GCA_013398915.1 Dromas ardeola
TTCTTCTGCTATCATTTTATTGCCCCCGTCATTCTGCTCCAGGTAACAACTAGTTACTTCTGCCTCTATGATTGAGAACCCAAAGGTGCTGGGAGAGAGGGCATGGAACTTGGCAGCAGTGGCTACCTGTGCAAAACTCTGGAGTCTGGAGCCCACTCATCAAGACATAGAAGCTTTCCATAAAATCAAAGGCTGAACACAGTTCTCCAAGACTGCCTTTGCCTACTAAAGACTGATCTTTCTCCTCTGTAAGTGACTTGCTTCTTTCACTGCGTATCAACTTCTGCAACAATTGAGCGGGGAACATGGAGAGGTCTATCTTTCTTTTCTGGACATCTCTTCATATCAAGTCCATTGTGGGCAGTGTTTGGTTCTGAAGATGCTGAAAGAACGACTATCCCTGACTGAAGCTTATTCTTCTTTCCACCAGGGTTCCAATGAAAATAGCCAGGGATACAAATAAGGATATTTTCTTTTTGAAAATACTCTGCTTTTGTTCATATGATTTACTCAGTTGCTAATCTCACATTCAAGAACATGCACTGAACATCAACACAAAAATTGGAATATTTTATAAGTCTCAAAATTATGAGAAATCTTTTTTTTCTACAATGAGAATATGAAAACATTCACAGAATTCTATTGGAAATGTTCACACGGTTTTAACAAAGCTTTAAATTAAGGTTCAAGGGTGATTTTATCAAGGCACAGAATTGGCTTCATAATTCTGGAGAAGTTCAATATCATTATTTGTGAATTTCTACCACATGTACTGTGAAATGGACCTTTAGGTCCGTGGAGACTTGGATGAATTTTTTCCATTGACTTCAGTAGAGCTGAGTTTTCAATCAGGAAGTATCAAGGTCAGTTTACTTTTTTTTTTTTTAATTTGATTAACTAAAATTTAAAATAGCACAAATACCTGGATACCCACTGTATGGTATAAAATGGATATTGCCATTCCCATTCCTTACTTTGGAAACTGTATGGTCTTACCCTTTAATGAATTGGAATTTAGGATTGTGGAGGGATAAATCTGTTTCATCTTGGCCCTAAGTAACAGATTCACACTGAGAAAACCTGATAGATTTAAGTTTCACTAAACTCCAGTGTAACTCCAGAGTTTTAAAAAAGAAAAAAGGAAGAAAAATGTTTCTGAATCTCTCTTTATAAAGTATATATGTATTTCAGGTGATAGATTAGAATTGACAGTCTCACAGCGTAAGAGTTTGTCACCTAGATTCTCTTCAAAAATGTGTATGGGTGAGTGATGTGAAATACACTTGGTGAGAGGAATTGAATACTTCTCCTCTCCATTTAGGACTAATCTTTCAGTCTGGAAAAATAGTTTTGTAAAATGAAAATGGATAGGTTTTCAGATTTAGGGTTACTTATAAAAAAGCTTTTTACATTCTGTAGGTTCGCAGTGTTCTGAAGACAGCTGGCAACACTCTAAGTTTTGAGGAGATGTCTGAGTCACTTCAAAACACATTGTTGTGCATCTGTATTAAATACCTTGAAACACTGACTGCTGCATAAAAATATCTTCACATATTTTTTTTTTTCCCTTACTTCATTGCTTTTAACAGAAAGTCTTGCTTTTTTGGAGCTATCACCATGTGGTGTGTAAAACATTAAATGTATTTCACTGTCTACCCCTCAGATTATATAATTATCTCAGATTTACACAGTACTGGGCTTCTGTGCAAGATGTACAGAACATAAAACTAAAAACACCTTTCTAGTCAAATGAAGAGCTATGCTTGCAGGAGTCTTTAGCACTATCAAGTGGCAGTAGAATAATCTGCTGCCACTTTGCCTTATCTTTGGTAGGACAAATTATGGATCACAATTTGTCCTTTAGTGTTTGCATGCACTTAAAATGTTCATCTGCCAGAGAGATGGCACAACTTATTTGAGAATGAAGCACATTTCTGAATGGGCTTTTAACTCACAATGCATTTGACTGTAAACAAAATGAAATAGGAACCTTTAGCCATTAGCCATGGGGGGATAACTTCTAGACACACGAGCACATGCTGGGCAAATGGCATTCATTTCCTATGAGAGTATGTGGCTTGTGGATTTCTTAAATTTTATACTCAGTCTGGAAAGCACCAATTCATCATCTAGTCAAACACTTGATCTGTTGCTAACCCTGGAATTTCATACAGTTACCCCAGTGCTGATCTCAATAATTTGGATTTATGCTGCGTTGCAAAGAGAGTTTCTACAACTGCATCCATTTTGAGCCACTCAGAAGAGAAGCTGTCCTTTCCCATGGGCAGTTTTGGCCCATGTTTCATCATCTCCACTGCCAAAAGCATATGTATTTCTAAATTCTTAGCTATGTTTCTACAATGTATTGCTCCCTTTTCCCCCCAGTGCAAATGTAATTATTTCAGATTTCTTATAGAGGTTGCTAAATTCTAATCTTACTCTAGTCAATAGGATTTATGAATGTAAATTCAGTCCATAGTCTTATCAAATGCAGGCATTAGTAAGAAGTTTGCCAGAAAATGATTTTCCTAACTATTGACAAAGATATTTACCTTTATTTTATTTGTCATTATCTGAATGAGTTCGGTATTAAAATAGTGTCCCACCTCAAGCATATGAAAACAGATCAGATATTCCCAAAACAAAATCCTGGCTTCCAAGAAGAAAAAAGCTTTTGAATTCTAAACTCCAAACTCTCTTCCTTTCTGACCATCAAAATTTGCAGAAATTACGAATGCATCTTCAACTGTAATTGAGGCACTGTTATCAATGTCCAGTCTAAGCATTACTTCTAATCTTTGTTCTTTCACAAGGAGTTCAGATCCTGAGATGTGCAAGACCCATTAGCAGTGGTTCATCCTCTGTCATGGGTGTTTGTGATTCAGCCAAAACTTGATATTTTAAACAAAGAGTACATTTCATGTCAAAACAAATAGAAAAGCAGATACAGAAGTAATTTGTTGAGTTTAATTTATGCCATGCATTTGGGGAAAACGTGTTCTTCTGAGCTAACCCCTGCAGCTATGCAGTCAACAGGGAGTTTTCTTGTTATAACACATGTGGTTTAGCACTTTTTCAGCTACTCCAGATATCCAAATGCAAAATCCAGCTTTCAGAGACATCATGTGGATTTTTGACATTCCCAAGGCACCCAGGGTCTGGAAGCTGGTGAATGGATTATAATGAGACATAAATATAGTATTTTTAACCCTGACAGATATAAACTAGTGCCAATAATATTTCTCATTTCATATAAGAGAAAACAATATGCACACTGATCCACCAAAGAGACTAAAACTCGGCAAATATAAGCATCATGTCTTAGGAATTATTAAAAAGCTTTTATTTTCACTGTCACTAAGGAAATGGGAAAATTAAATTTTCACAACATACTCAACTTGAGGAAGTTTTTAACGTCTTCTGAAATTTCAGGCTGCTAGGGTGAGCAAAATAGGGATAGCTTTCACTGTTTCAGAATTGGAACACCATGTAGGAACTACGTAACAGTAATGAAATAGCTTTTATAAAACACAGGAGTGGGTTGCAGCTCCCTGTGGCCTGTGCCATCCCTCTTTGTGAACTGAAAGGCGTGCTATATAATGGCTCTTCAAAACCAACGTTTCATAGAGGAGGCCACATACTGCAAACAAAGAGCTGTTGTATGGAGGACCTATCAACACAAAATGCCTCAATCTTTACAAAATGTTATAGTACATTTTGGTCTTGGACATTACACCACTCGATTACTCACGTTTTGGTTGCCTTAGCAGTCACAGCAGGATTATTTTGTTGGGGGGAACACACTCCCCCCCCAAACATTTTAATCTGGGGTTTTATCTTCTGGAAGCATATGAGGGCTAAGAAGCACCTAGCTAGGCAGGTTCCTTGTAACAATACTCACAATTACCACAGCAATTTTTGGGTGGTACCCTATAAAGAAGGACAAGAAAGCCAGCTGTGAACTGGAAAGCTGTTAAAATATGTGGGCAGACGTATGTTATCCTTTACCATTTAGTGATTAAACAAGCGTGCTTTCTGGCCATATTTATGAGGTTTGGAAGCACACCGCCGTGAAAATTGGTCTCACTTGATAGAGAGCAAGAGGTACCCCATGTGTGTTAACAGAGGTGTTCAAAAGCACCATTCACCCCTTTCACTCCTGAGATGAGAAAACTTTTCTGGGAAGAAGAAACTGTAGTAGCTATTTCTGTGCAAAGCTGGAACTAGTTACCTTGTTAATAGCTATGATAACTGTTAGTGAATTCATTCGAAGCTTAACAGAGAATCTTTCTGTCAGTCCAGCTGCTATAAACGAAAGAAGTGTTACAGACTGAGATATATTTTACAGTCTTCTACTCATCCAACTCTTTTAGCAAGCTTATTCTTATGTCCACAGAAATAGTCTGAGAGGCAGTGAAGAAATAATAATAAAAAATTACAAACTGAAGGCTAAGTTCTTTTTTAAAACATAAGGGTTCCAAGAAGGAGAAGTCATAATTAACACTCAGTACCATCAGTGTATAAGAAATAGTGTGCCAAAACCAAAGTCCTTTAGACTTTCTGGATTCTGTATAACCAAGTCTGACTCATCACTGAATTTGGGTCATTCTTTATGTGAAGCCTCCCTTGGCACAGAATTTCTCCAGTCCTAAACCTTAAATGTGCCATATATTTAACTTCTAACAATGATTGAAAATATTATTATTACTGATATTGTTATTTCACTGTTTCTGATTCCCAACTGGCTCCATTTTAGTTTCTGACTACGTTATGTTAACTACTGTAGGAACACAGAAAAAAAAAAAAAAAGACTTCTCTGCAGAGAAGTGCCTTCAACTTAATTTATAATAGGATATAACAGGATATCGTAAAGCAACTGTTGCAAATACCAGAGGGTGAAGGGGCTGGAAGACTGAAGGAAGCAGTAATAAAACCCTGCATTTATACTGGTCACTAGTCTGCGCTGCTTCATGCTTCTGCATAAGCTGAATGTGTTTTTAAAATTATAAATATATGTCCACCATTTTCAATGACCTACCTACCTATTGTCAAAGGTGATTGATTTACTACAGGAAATATAGAGTAAGACACAGATACTGATCAGAATCTCATGCCTGATATACCCATCTGTTTCATTTTGTTTTCTCCTTTTGCACATAACAGTGCTTTTATGATATGAAGCATTATTTATTACTTTCTTTTTGAAATATATATGTGGAATGAAAACAAACTCAAAACAAAAATACTTTAAAGGAATGATTCCTGACAAAAAAACTGAAATATTCTGTTATTTTTGTCTGACATGCTCATGATACAATTGATCATAAACAAAGCAACCAAGGAAATTCAGTTCCAGGGTTGGCTATCTTTAATTTTTTTTTAGTTTTCCAGATGACAGATCTCTCTGTCTTTCTTTCTTTGTACAAATAACATATTGTGAATTAAAATATGAAAAAAAAATACTGTCTAAATGAAGAATTTGACTGACTCTATTTACCAAGCATTAAAGTCTACTGATGCCATGCAGAAAATAAATTAATGAATCTATCACATAATATTACTTCAATATTATTGTTAATGATCACATCATTCTAGCACCCATGGGGTGATTGGTGCTTTCCGAGCATAATGGGACATATATCCTGTCAGGAAGAGCTGATGGGACCAAAAATTTGATACACTGGCAGGATATTAAGCATGAAGGTTAGAAGAGATCATCTAGCTTCTTTGGAGCTTCTTCTCATTCCCTTGTTTTTCACACCCTTTCTTAGAAATAAATAACCCCTTGCTGTAATCAACTGTTACCTCTGAGTTCCTGCCTTAATCTCACCTACAAACCAAACTTAATGAATTAGAAAAAATCCTGGGGAGGACCCACAGACTGCAAAATTGAATGGTAAAATCGATGGTACAGTTCCAAACTGAAGCAAATAGGGAGTTACCTGTTCTGGGCTGGTACTATTCAGTACTTTAATTAATGACCTTGGATAGTGGAGTAGAGAACACAGCTCTCTCAACCTGCAAATCACTCCATGCTGTGAAGTGCAAACACTTTGAAGGACAGGATTAGAATTCAAAATAATTTTGACAAATTGAACAAGTGGCTTGGGAAAATGGATGTAATTCAATAAAGATAAGTGCGAAATTTTATACTAGGTAGGAATAATCACCTGTACGAATACAGAATGGGAGTCTAGGAGCTCGGAGGTGTAGTGGATGACAGAAGTAACACATCTAAAATGTCATGCTTTTGAGAAAAAAAAAAGAAAACAAAACCAAAGCAAAATAAAACCAACCTATGAATATCACACTGGTATGGACAATTATCTATACTTTAAGACATGGAATAATCCTCTTATTTGGATCTGATAAAGATGCAATGGAAGAACTCTGTAGCACAAGATCCAATCCAGTTGGAGGAAAACAACAAGAACAAGAATGATCAGAGAACTAAGTAACATGTTTTCTGAGGAAAATCTAAAGTAGCTGAGTTGTCTGATTTAGAGTAAAGACGTCATGACAACAGATTTTAAATACATGGAATGTTAGTTTCAAAGATTATGATGATAAACTGTCTTGTCATATTCACTTTAGCTAGAATAAGAAGCAGTAGGCTTAATTTGCAAAATGATTAGGGATTAGGAAATGCATTATAGCAGGCAAAATAGTCAAATAGTAAAATGCTGTCTGGAGAAGTTTGTGGCTGTTTTTTGTTTGTTTGTTTGTTTATTTATTGTTTGTGGTGGTTGGTTGTGGTTTTTTCTCCTTGAACGATGGGTAGAACAAGTCAGGTGACTTTCTAAGGTCTAGCAAGATGTAGACTGCTCTGGTCTTTCTGCAGGGTAGATGATCTCTTGATCTCTTTTCCAACCCTATTTTCTATGATTCTGTCTTCAGTCCATCTAAACAGATGTCCTATACTTCTGTATCATGGTTGGTTGTAAAATGTATTCAGAGAGACTGTGCTATTTTCCAGGTTGTGAAGTAAAGACAGTCCAGTGGGGCCAAAAGAGCAGAAGCAAAGCAGAGCTCTGGCTTCCACCCTGGTAGCAGCTGGAGACCAATGGGAAAGTGTGGAGAGCAAAACTGATCAGAATAGTGTGACAAATGTGCAGATGGATTCGATGCCTCTAGGAAGGAAACCTGATACAGTTAGGAGTCCTAACTCTCCTTTTGTAAAAAGTCATTATTTTTTTCCTATAACTAGTTACTAGGCATACAGGCTAATATACATACCTCTCTTTAGATTAATGGATCAAAAAATATGTGTGTGTGGCGGTAGGAGCGTACCTGTATGTTTGTTTGCTCAGACATAGGAATATGGAGCAACAGAACACTTCTCTGTCACATGAAGACATGATTCCCCATTTGTGTTTTCTTACATGAACAGTTTGCAGGGAAACTACTGAACAAAAAGCTTAACTTTTGCCCTCACCTGATTGTTCCAATCTTTACTCACAAGTTCCAGGGAGAAGCTTTTCCTATTAAGGCTGCCACTGGCCAGGAATTTTCCAATCAGAAGCTTTTTAAAGTGAAAAATGAAAATCCACCAAAAAAATCTCTGACTTAGTGCAAAATCTGAGTGACCAGAAATTTACTTCAGGTCCAGGATTAGTGGTTTTTTTTGAGTCAGACAGAGACAGAAACAGGAAGGACAACAGACATGATATCGGTAATTTGGCATGGTGTTTCTGTGACAGATTACTTGATTTTGAGGTCTTGCTTTCTGTTCTTCCATATCACACAGGGCCGCCCTGACTGCAGCCCAATGCAGACTTTGATGCTGGTCTTTCTTGTTCTGTCCTGTTCAGGGGACAGTGGAACAACCTTCCTCTTTGTATATGCAATGGACCATCGATTAGAGATGGGAATTGGGCCTGATTTACTAAGCAACACTCAGTATCTTTCTTCCCCAAAATTTCAGGATATCACACTATCGGGTATGGATTGGGGTGGGGAGGCGGGGGCAGGGGTGTTGAAGAAGAAAGAAAATAGACAAGCTAAAGTTGAGGAGGAGGAGAACCTTGCCCTTTAGCACTCAATGTCAGTGTCTTACATTTGTCACTGATTCTGGGAAATGGGAATGCCTGTGATTTTTGTACTCACTGCTTCATTTCTTTCTGACCAAAGATTTTCAAAAGAAAACCATTGGTAGTTCAGGTATGTAATAAATACATATGTATTATACGTCTATATTTTTAATTCAAAATTCAAGGTGGTAGAAAACATGATTTTCCTCCTTTTTTACTTGTATTAATCCTGTTCTCACACTTTGTGTTTCTCTAGGCTGTCTCTTGTCTACTTTTCTTTATATTTTGGTTCAATGATTTATCTTGTGTTTAATTAACCTTATTCTAATCTCTCTTCCTACTAAAGCCCCAAATGACCAGAGGCCCACTCTTGTTCTTATTTAAGTACACAGCAGCAGTCATATTGACTTCAGTGGTGCAGAATCAAATCTCTTATGGATCCAGAGCACCAGAGTTACACTTTGATCCATTTTGTACTAACAATACATTAATACTCTTTAACAAATTTAAAGGTAAACTAACACACATGGATAGTGGTAAGATGTCATTTGAAACTGAGTTCTTACATGTCACAGCTCAGTGGGATAATAAACACGATTAAAAATAAGTGCATTGGTTGCATTATAGCTATAAGACTGAAAGGATGTGGAAAAGTGGTGACTGTTTATATGACAGAAAGAGTACATGCATATTCCGACTCCATTTCATTAACCAATCTGAAAAAAAAATTCACATTTTTTTCATTCTGTCCATAAACAGAATAGGAAGCTAGAAGACTGGAAGAAAAGGCAGGTAATATGTATCTAAACTGCTCATCATGGGATCAACTTTTCATTATCTTATTTTTTACCCAGCTTTTCAGAGAGACAAAGCATTCTAGTGTATTTGTAAAACTGCAGTTTGAACAGCTGCATTTAGCAGTGAAAGTATATGAGGATATTTGAAAACACAAACCAGAGACAGATTTAAACAAGTGTGATTGGTATGACTCACTGAGGCCCTGCATTCAAAGAGACACACTGGGATTGCCACTTATGTTATTTACTGAGAAATAGCAGGGGTTACGGCTCTGTGTGTGATCAATATGCACCCCAGATGTGAAAGTCTGGAAGGTAATTGTCTGCACTGAAGCTAGTCACCATGGACTCTTATGAGCATTAGACCCGTCTTTCTCTTATAAACATCTCATGCTAAGAAAGATGAAAAGATAAGTTAGAGGTGCTTCTGGAGTTAGTTATCTTCCTTAACTATGAAGTAACTGTTTTTATCTAAATGACATAAGGCAATACTGAGAGCTCAGGTGCCTAGAAACTAGTTCCTTATCGCTCATCCACATCTAGAAACCAGATCTCTCATCCCTTCGCCTGCTCACACCAGGCCAAGGCAAGGTGACTGTGTGCAGCTATGTCACCATCTGCTCTGCTCCTGCCCTTCTGCCCTTCCTTCCTCTGCTCTTCCTTCCTCTGGCACCTCTGCACCTAACCACACCAGCTGGATATCACACATTTTTTTATCCAGCATAAGACACATATTTTGGTGCCAGCCTTCTGTGTGGTCACTGTGAAGATTACCCCTGCATTCACAGCATAACATTCTGGTGTCTTTTCTGCTCTGTGGCCAGCAGTGCCAGTAGCAACCACAGGCGGGTTTGGGGCTGCAGAGCAGTAAAGAGGCTGCAGAACTGCACAGCATTAGGGAGCACACTTCTGATGGGCACAGGTTCTTGAAAGGTTTCCACTGATAGGCACATTTGTACCTAGTGGGCTTTGTCCTGCAGCTGCTGTGCCCGTGGAGGATGCATCGGCACAGACACGGCTGGCCGATGAGAGAGGGTTCACCTCAGAGGTGTTCAGGCCTTCCTGCAACTGCCGCTGAATTGTCTTTTTTAAATATAAGAACATATTTTGTTGGTTGTAATAAATACTGAAAGCATACAGCCATATCATATTGTAGAGCAAAGTCACTTTTCAAGAACATACTTTTTAAAAATCAACAGCTGATTTACTAGATAATTAGACACAACAGAGGCAAGATACCTCCTGGCTCCAAGAAAACCCACAACAACAAAGTCCCCAGATTTGCTTCAGAAAGTAAATTTTTCAGTGTTGCAACTCGTCCCTGTGCTGAACAATACCAGTAAATCTATTTCAGACTTGTCTTTCTGACACAAAAAATCACGTTTGTCCCCTTTTCCCTCAGCTCTTTCTCTCCTTTTCTTGGGCAGGAACCATACGGCAGATAATATTAATCTGACCTTCCTCTTGTCCCGGTACGTAAAGTTTTTTCTCTCCTCTCGTTATCACTCTTCATATACAACTACAATAAATGTCAGGAACTGACGAGCAGTAAAACAATTTGTTCTCTTCCAGCTCTTGTGTCGACCAACAGAAGAAAAGACATCTTACAGTAAGATATTTTACTGACAGATATTTTTATACAATATTTTGTGAAACAATGAGTGACACTGCTGCTCGTATTATCTCTTTCCTGGGTGAAACGAAAGACCAAGCGAGGATCTTGCTTTTGAAGTGCAGAAAAGAAGCAGTGCTGTCTCAGCACCGTACAGCAAATCACGTCCATCCTACCCCTTTCGGACAGGCTTTCCAGAGCTGTCAGCCACCCACCTCTCCTTAAAAGCTTAATCTCTTTATATTCAATGTTCCTCCCATTTCAAAGACTAGTTTTAAAATATCCTTTTATTCAAAATAAGAGGATTTTGTAAATGTCATATTGCATTTTACTTCAACAAGACAAACATCTTCTCCCCCTCATGTCCCTCCCTTGAAACAAAACAAGCTTTAATTTTTACTGGTATTACTTAAACAGAGTCCTTTTTTAAGGTAAGTGCTGAAATTGTTTTTCTATCATAAGCTTATTCTATCACACTTTTAACCTAAGAGTACATATAACAGTTTATATAGAGTTAATAAATTATGAATAATTCTTTCAATAAATCTTTAATCAGTTGTTAAAAATCCCAGCAGGCTGTTAGGTTACTTATCACTGTAGTTTATAAGCTTGAAGTGGTGGGCTTATAGCTGCCTACAGCAAGTATCGTTCATACCTGTAACTATTAATTACTTATTAACCCTTCATTATGACTGTGCAGTTGTTATGAAGCACTGCTTGATTTTCTTCTGCACCGCTCTCTACCTATGGTGTTCCTGGGCAGGTGAGGTGGGTCGAGTACCAGAGTTCACCTCCTGGCTCCAAGGAACCCACATTTTTGCTATCACCTGCAGCAACCTTATCATTTTTGCCACAAAGTTTTTCTTCTAAGTGAGAATTTTGTGTATGATGATCGGTACATAGAAGGGCTCAGAGGAGGGGTGCAGAATGCAAGTAGTGCACAGCTTTGGTTTCTAGGGCATTACTGACAGGCTATTGACATTTCTAAAATATTCCCCCAGTGTAACTTCCTTTCCCACTTCCCACCTGTCACTTGATTCAGGGGCACTAAAAATAAAATAGAAAGTTACTCAGAGGGTATGCTGAGTCCTTCTTGTACAATGTTTGTGAATTTGTCTGGCTTTAAAAGCAACTGATTGAAGGAATGGTAAACTCCTCAGGGCACAACGTCAGTGCAGCCACAGAACCGGCTTCCTGGAATAAGCCTTTACACCCACACCTCCCCTTCCGCTTTACCAGATCAGTGGTGTTGGACAGGATATTTTAAAAAGAATGAGCAAACCTTTCTAACATAAGAAAAATCAAGATCAGAAACAAATCCGAAAGCAAACCTCCTCTCCAGTTTGGGCCGATAAGGTAGGGTCCCTTGTACTTTCCTCAGATGCAGCTCTGGATACTAAACCACTTGCACAATGTCATACAACAGTTTCTACATGCTTGTGCATGAAGATGTGAAAGATACATATGCGGGGGGTTTTTTTAATAAGAGACTTTTTTTTCTATTTTTTTCCCCATAAGACAAAGCTTTTTGCTTTGTCTCAAAGTAGCTACCTTAACTTTGAAGGTGTAATTGAGAAAGGGAGCTTTGGCTGCCAGATTACCTTTCTGCAAAATACCCAAGTAAAACACACCTTTCTGTAGCGTCCAAAGCATAGAGCAACTGGAGGGCAAACATGCCCAGTCTTAGAGGTCCCCAAATCCAGCAGTCTGGCACCACAAGACCTGCCACTGTAGTAGCTCCATCACTTGTGTATGTCTGCGCTTGTCTCCAGAGCCAGGAGCTGAGAGCAATCCCCTCCTGAACCCAGGGAATTTGAAAGCATGTGGGGTCCTGCAGCTGACTCTGCTCACAACCGAACAGCACCCAGCCAGGGGATGAAACCTGACTGTCCTAACTGAGCTGGTGAAACACAGACCACCTGAAGGTACTGCAGTAAATGAAGCTTGACTCCAGATCTTTGGTTTTAATTTCCCGCTATCTTTTCTGTATATATTTATAACAAATGTGGAATATAAATAACAGTATTAGCGAAATCATACTGATAAATTAATTCAGCAGTTCATGATGAAATTACTAAACTTCTGCAATTAATTCGTTAAACATGTCATAAAATATTGTCATGTTTAAACAGTTCTAATTTGAGCACAAAATATTCAGGGATGTAGCGAGTTCCCAAATTGACATAAACTGAGAAACAGATTAGTATATCAATGGAATACATGAATTCTAATATGACTTAAATTTAAATGTAAACGAGCTAAAAGCTATTAATAAGGCATTCAGACACACTAGGAAGGAAAAACTATGCCAAAGAAATCTTGATCAAGTAGCAGTCTATCCAATTTGTAGTCCAGCACTTTATAACAAATTACAGAAGACTAAAGAAAATAGAACTGTTACTTTCTGGAAATGAGACTACAGTAGATGAGATAATGTCATGTAGAAAGGTCACCATAACTCAATTCCTATATATTCTGGGAGTATATCATTTTATTTGAGAATATAGACACAACTCCATTATCCTCAGTTCATTTTCAGCTGACATCTGACAGAACTTTGATTTCATAATCTTTGTTTCACTTCTGCTTGTAAATCTATCAGCAATTGTGCCCAAAAGATTACCAGAATTCTCAGTGATTCCTCTGCCAAAACTCTTATTCATGACCCAAATGCATTTCAGCTTCATTGCTGTAGTTCTCAATCTGTGCAATCCTAGCTACCCAGAAGACAACATATCATTACACCAGCCCTACATAGAAATAAAAGCGTTTCTCCTCCAGCTTCATTAATTTCTTGTATGCCTTTGGATTAATTTTCATGTTACATCTATTATTGTGAGATATTAAGTCTGTGAAGCTCAATCTGCTTCATCAGAACCGTCTGTTAAAAACTCTCTGGCCAGCTCCTTCCTTATTGCTGTTCCAGGGTTGTCTGGGAGCTTTGCTGCTGGTGCCTTACATGTCAGGCAGCCTTCCCTGCGCCTGCAGGCTTGAACCATCAAGTGCTTGCTCCAGGTTCTTCCCCTTACCTTTACTTACTTATTCCTCTTCCCTGCCACTGGAAAAAAAAATGTTAGTTTGGTGCCACTGTGTCCATAAAGGCACAGACTCCCAGCAGTGGTGGCTGAGGAGGGAGCTACTCAAAACAGACACGGCTGTTGAAAGAGATGGATGGGTTCAAGGGCAAAGGGAAGCGGAAAAGACCTGGTTTGAAAACACCCAGAAAATAACATTTTAACTGCAATATATTTTTTTCTTCAACTTTGGAATCAAAATTCTGGCTCCAGAGCTTTGTCCAGAGTAAAGGAGCACCTATGTATGTTGGTATTTACCATCTCTCTACAGAGCACAGCATTTTTGCACAGTTTGGTGTTCTCAGATGACCAAGGGGTAGCATATAGATTTAAGGATCATACATGTAGGGATATCTCATAGTCACTTGGATACTACTTACTTGCTGATAGCAGCAAAGTTTGTAATGTACTTTTTAAAAAATCTAGCTGCAAAAAATCCAGCAGAGGACCATTTTCTCTGTCTAGTCTCCACTTACACCTGTCATGGATGAAATGAGGAACTTACACACTTATATTTTCTCCTTTATACTTGGAAGAGTCACAGACTCTTTTCCATCTCATTTTCCTTTCTAAATTTCAGAATTTTTCTCCTCACCTACAGTGATCCTTTACATCCTCCACAGTATTTTTTCTATTTCTTTCTGTGTCCTAATATTTAAATTTGGCACATCGAGGCTAAAAGTTTGTGGATTTGGGTTTCGTTTTTTTTTTTTTCTTCCCCCCAGAAGAATTTTAAATCTTTTTTGCACCTGATTATTGTGGTTTGACCCTGGCAGGCAGCAAAGCCCCACACAGCCTGTTGCCTTTCAGTGGGATGGGGAGGAGAATCTCAAGAATAAAACTGAGAAATTGCATGGGTTGAGATAAAGACGGTTTACTAGGTAAAGAAAAAGCTGTGCATGCAAGCAAAGCAGAATAAGGAATTCTTTCACTGCTTCCTGTCAGTAGGTGGGTGTTCAGGCATGTACAGGAAAGCAGGGCTCCATCACACATAATGGTTATATGGGAAGACAAATGCCATAACTCCAAACGTCCCCCTTCCTCTTTCTTTCCCCAGCTTTTATTGCTGAGCACAACGTCATACGATACGGGATATGTCTTTGATCAGCTGGGTTCACCTGTCCTGGCTGAGTCCCCTCCCAAACCCTTGTGCCCTCACAGCCTGCCTGCTGGTGGGGCAGTGCGAGGAACAGAAAAGGCCTTGACCCAGTGTAAGCACTGCTCAGCAACAGCTAAAACATGGGTGTGTTACCAACATTGTTGTGGTCACAAATCCAAAACATAGCTCCATACAAGCTGCTATGAAGAAAATCAACTCTGTTCCATCCAGAACCAGTACAGTGATACAACCAGCTTGGAATTCTTATGGGTACCTCTGGAAAAGCCTTTTGGGTGCTGCTGAGAAGGTAGCATCCCTCACTTGTGCATGTCCCAGAAGATGATGGACTGCGAAACAACAGCTCCTCTGCCCTGTGAGCAGTGACTGCACCAGTGACCCTTGAGGGACCCCTCTGCACCCTGTTCTGACTTCAAGGCTTTGAGGGACATAGAATTGGGGTAGTGATGGATTTTGCTATGGTAAGAGCTGAGAGTAAAAGCCAAGGCTCCTACTTCCTTGATTTGGACTTTAAAGTTTTTATGTTACTCCTAGTATGAATGTATGCAGTAAGGACTAGTTTCTGGGCAGAGAAATAGTCCAGAACTCAACGTATTCTGAGATTGATGGCCCTCTCATTCAATTTGATTTGATCTGATTCGGTTTGTTTTCATTTTTTTTTCCATTATGTAAAATATCTGAACATTTATCAATTAAAACTGGGCTTGCTCAGCGTGACCAGATTACATTGAGTGATACAGTTTATTTGACCACAATAGAAATATTGATTTCAGATTGCAGAAATCTGAGGCAAGACTAAAAGAAGAGAAAAACAGTACTTGAAGAACAATGATCTTGTTGTAAATTCTTAGGACAATAGCATTGGACAACTGAATTGACGACCTGGAAAATAAGTTCAAATTAAGAAACATTAGTCTATAAGAATATCGAAGGCACAGCAACAACAACAACAAAAATTTATGATGCATGATAAAAATGAGGAGACTGAGTCATTTTGAACTCTTTCTAGATGATGCAGCAGTGTGCTGCAATCGTGAGAATCCTGATCAGGTAATGGCTTGCCAGCGCTTCCGAAATTTGTGTCTGTTGGAATGAGGTATCACGTTTCTAAATTGCCACATAAATTTGAGTTTAATTTTCAGGGTTCAATACTTTCATTGAGATTGCAGTTTTTCTCTGTCAATGTCAGAAACGTATGAAAGCATTTATGATAATTAAAAGAAGAATGAAAAATATATGACCCTAGAAGGGGCATTGCTCTATCCTGCCAACCTGGGAGTCCATGGTGGCAGACTAATGGATGCTGAATTCTTCTATGTCACATACAAATGTCATTGCATTTCTGGAGAAGGTACAGTGTAGGAAACTGAATGGAAAGGCCCAGCTGTATACTGCCTAGTGAACTCTACCCCCAAATCGGCTCAGTTTTGTTATACTGACATCGTTTCAGTTTTACCACAACCCCGGCAAGGGACACTGATCTGGCCCACTGGGATCCTGCCCAATCCAATAGTTCTGTATATCTTGCTAGGGCTCTCCTGACTTTGTCAACTTTTACTGCGTGCTGCTTTACACAATACTTTGAGCTTTCTCCTGGGGTTAGTTCCTGCTCTATTTTATTTTTTTTTCCTTAACTATTACCTGTGTTTGACATCTTTCATTATCATGTGACATTAGTCCACAAATATCATAGGTAGGCAGCTCTGGTTCATAATCGTTGTCATTCTAACTTTTGGGTAGAAAAAATGGCCAGATTTTTCATAGGGTGTAATGCTGGGTGCTTTGATTTAAAGATTTGCGTCTGTTAATATTGGAAATTTACTTGCTTCTCCCTTTGGATTAATTCATAGCAACAAAATGGTATGTAAATTGAAAACTAAATAATTGCTAATGTGTGAAATACTGTCTATGTGACACATCATCTCCATTTCTCTTTATTTGATGCAATACTGGACTTAGATAAATGAATTTTTGATAGAGCGGTTGTGATATTCTGGACCATTTAAAAATGTTTTTTAAGTTTTTGATAGAGATAATTATGGACTATGAATGTTTTTATTACAGCCCTTATACCCTAAAAAATGCAAGTTTACACCAGACAATAAACAGTCCTCATGGTTTAATAGCATTAAACAAACTATGTGGAAAAATTTGGAGAAGCTAGTATCGGTTTCTACATGTTTCTGGTATATAAGATTGTATGTACTGTATTCATTAGAATAATAAGGAAGTAATGCCATTTGTGAAAAAAAAAAAAAAAAAAGTTGTTGGTGGTGAAACTGTATGCAACTGCAGTAATTGTAGCAGAGTCAGTGATGCAAGTGTGCAATAAAAACCAATCCGTGAAATGACAAAGCTTGCTTTTCTTATCCAGGCTTAATTCATATAAAAGCTGTTTAGAAAAGAATGGAAGCTAAACTAGGGCAGAATACCCACATAAAAAGCAAACTCCTTGTGTTAAAATTGCTACTGGATATAGTTTACCGCACAAATCAAGCCCATTTGGTAGGTTCCCAATGCTTATCCTGTTAGATGGCTCCGCTTTGAAATTCCTGCAATGAGGATTAGTGGTTTTCTTCACAGAGACAATTAACAAATAGCAGAATGTATTCCCTGCTGCTGATACTGCAGTTTGGGGAGATGTTGCTGAGGCAGTCCTCAGCAAGGCTGAACAGCTGGAGTTTGATTCTAACTGTTCTTTAGAAGGATGTTTCTTTCCCAGTTCTAGGCAGTACAGGAGTTACCATGTACACAAGCAGAGAAAAATCAGTGCTTCAGTACAAATTGGTTAAGGGAAATAATGATATGGATGAATGATGTGAAAAAGAAAAGCCTGAGAAAGCTAAACATGAACCGATGAGGTGAAATAGTTTCTATATCTTGATTATATATTCTAGTGCATTTCATTTTCCTCCTTGGCAATCAGGTCCTGCTTTTAAACTTGACGTTGTGAAGCAAAAAAACCCCAACTCTTTATTATCTTTTTCTTTAAAAAACAAAACAAAACCAAACAAAAAAACCACAAAAACCCAGTAGGGGAATGTGATCCCTACCATTCTGCGATTCTCCTGCAGGGATGCAGAGAGGTAATACAGCCTGGCAACGCCATGCTTAGGGAGCTCTTGCCTAGGTCCTTGGTCTATTCTAGTGGCCTATTCACGGGGAACACGTATTCAGACTTTCTGTTAAGGAGTGATCTGTGGCAGTTCCATGAAAAAAGCAGTTGAAAGAGGCTTGGGAGAGAGGAAAGTGGAAGAAGGAGGAAGTCTGGCATGGTGGTGAAGTGGCAAAAAATGAGAGAAATTAAACTGAAAGATTATTTATCCTTTTTTTTCAGAGTAACAAAAGGCAAGCAATCAAGCAGCAAGCATGAGACCTCCTCTTTTCCTATGTTGAACCTCAAAGAAGTCTGCAAGGGTGAAGTCTAGAAATATTGGACTTTAATGCCGATAACATTGACTATTACAGAGTATGTGATACTTGAACATGAGTGCTTTCTTGTTTCATGGTTCGCCAGTCCCACTGCTGCAACGTTTCAATGACAACCCAAAACTCGGAGTAAATATTTGTAATTTCTTGTCACTTCCCAGGAACTCCTGGCAATGATGCATCCAGTTGCCCTCCATCTAGTATTGTCTGTCTTTTTGCTAAAATTGTCCTGTTTCCGTCACAAACATTTTTCTTCAGCAAAAGCGTGTTTATTGATTGCAATATGCTTAGATGCTGGCTAAGACAACACCAATTTCTGGTGTTACCTGAACACAGTACCAGGATGATTCTGATGAGAAAGTGCAGGAGACAATAAAAAAACATGAGAAGTCAGCGGGGTCTTGTATAAAGCTCAGAGAACAATGTTCTGCCATTAAAAAAATATCATTTAGGAGATGGACTCCCTCATGTGCTGAGCTGGTGGCTGACTAAAATTCCCCAAAATTACAGAAATTCTCCAGTAAACCTAATCCAGCTTCATGACACAAAGAGAAGACCGGATTTGCTTTCCTTAAATGGATCTCTGAAAGCCTCTAAAGGAATTCCTGTCTAAGGAAGCAGTTGTCTGTCCACAGGGCTCATCTTATGCTGTGAAATCCTCCCTACTTCCTTAGCTTGTGGTCTTTGAAGCCCCCCCTCCTCTCTGACTCACTTCCCCAGTATTAAATACACCTTAAACATAAATGTAATGCAAAAGTTCTGAATTCTTCTTGCCCTCCTGCGGCTTTCATGCTCATTACCAGAGTTGTTTCCATGGCCAACGTATTCTCTTTAATCACGAATCCCTCACCTTCCAGCTGTTAAGGACCTGAGCAGAAGAGCAGTAACCCTCACTGCTGAGCAGCCCCAGAACCACGTCCCCGGATTTATGGTCACTAATGAGCTTTCAGCCTATCACTGACAGAAGCTAATGTGCTGTTGAGGTGGTGATGGGACGGGAGGGTGGAATCAGAGGTGTTACAGGCTAGAGACAGACACAGCAGCATTCAGACCACTAACCACTTGCTTCTAATCTAGACCAGATATTTCTTCCGAAAGAAACAACATGGGCAAAATGATTGGACACTTGCCACATATTGATGTGGCAAAACTGCAGACAAAAGCAAGCAAAAATAACATGATAAAAAGAGGAAGAATCTTAACTGGTCACAAACTGGAGATATTTGTAAATTACCAAAGATATCTCCGCCCTTCCTGGCCAGCGTATGGACAGGTACTCATCAGTGGCCACAGGGTTCTCAAACTAGATGCCACAACCTGACCAAGAAGGGGACGCACATGGGGCCCCTAGACCAGAGCTAGGTAGTTTAGAATCATAGAATCATAGAATCATAGGGTTGGAAGGGACCTCTGGAGATCATCTAGTCCAACCCCCCTGCCAGAACAGGGTCACCTTAGAGCAGGTTGCACAGGAACACGTCCAGGCGGGTTTTGAATGTCTCCAGAGATGGAGACTCCACCACCTCTCCGGGCAGCCTGTTCCAGTGCTCTGCCACCCTCAAAGTAAAGAAGTTCCTCCTCATGTTTAGGTGGAACTTCCTACACTCAAGTTTGTACCCATTACGTCTTCTCCTGTTGCCAGGCACCATTGAAAAGAGCCTGGCCCCATCCTCCTGACACCCACCCTTTAAGTATTTGTATGCATTAATAAGGTCACCCCTCAGTCGTCTCTTTTCCAGACTAAACAGACCCAATTCCCTCAGTCTTTC
>VYZM01023731.1:322601-338963 GCA_013398915.1 Dromas ardeola
TCTTGAGCTGGGGAGCCCAGAACTGGACACAGTACTCGAGGTGTGGCCTCACCAAGGCAGAGTAGAGGGGGAGGATGACCTCCCTCGATCTGCTGGCCACACTCTTCTTGATGCACCCCAGGATGCCATTGGCCTTCTTGGCCACAAGGGCACAGTGCTGGCTCATGGTCATCCTGTTGTCCACCAGGACTCCCAGGTCTCTTTCCACCGAGCTGCTCTTCAGCAGGTCAGCCCCCAACCTGTACTGGTGCATGGGGTTAGTTTTAGTAAATCCACGTTACCATATTTGTCATACAGCTCTCGCTGTTAAATGAAAGTACTTCGGCATGATTGCCAAATGCACTGCACTGAATGCAGAAAGGCTTGAGGATGCAAAATATTCCTCGGGTTTTTAAGCCTGTTTCTGGTGTGGTAAACACCCTAAAATTATGATTTTTCATCAGGGTGTAAAAGATCTACTTTTCTCACACTTGCAGAGGGTTCCCACATAATGGGGAATGATCAATAGCTAAAAGAAGCATTTAATCTACACATAAATTTGAACTCTAAATACACTGAGCTATTAAGTTTTGATACGTTGCTTAAATACTAATGGGAAAGTGTAGTGATTTGTCTACCTCTGTAGCTGAGAAATGTTCTTATTTAAATAAATATTTTTTATTTATTTCTGTGATTTTGCAAGAAGAAAACCCTTAAGGAAATAAAAAATTTTCAAGATTTTTTTTAAAATTACTTTCAAGAGGAGCCTTATTAACCAGGCTGAGGTTTGGTATCTGTATATAGCTATATTGCTATTCAGTACCAAATAATCAAATTATTGATCTTTTGTTTATGATTAATAACTGATGAATTTTCATCCTGCAGAGAGATTAAGGCTGACACAGAAATTTGCAGTTCCAGCAAGTTTTAGCTGTGAGATGTCAATAGACTCACAAATTCTGGATTTCAGTTATTAAAGATATACAATCTTAAAAAAAATTTAGGCCCCTTCAGTTAACTAAAATAGTTTTCATGACTACTATGGCAATTTAGCTGAAGAAAGAGGTAATTATCTGCTGTTATTCAGAATCCCTGCTCTCCAGGGCTCCTAAGACCTAGATTATCTGTGGAGAAACATAATTGCAATGCCTCATCCTAGAAATAAGGTTATTTATTTCTTGTATGGGATAGAAAGCAGTGTTTTGCAGCTGCCAGATACAGATAGATAGATAGATAGATATACTGCAGCTGAGCCCTGATACAATACCAGGATGAAATGCAGCATGTACCATCCCTTCCTGTGCTTTCCTTTGGAAAGCATCTCTGGTGCATGGGCTGAAAGATGACCAGCGTCCCTTAACACATCCCCTGGCTGTCCATCTCCAGAATGGACAGGTTCTGAAGGAAACTGTCCTGGCAGGAATTCGAAGGCTGTAGGCAGTCTGACCTGTTGTGATATGCGTGTGTAGGGAGAACAAGGGCAGGATGTTGATCTGAGCCTATCAAGTCCCATTTACTCTTAATCCACCACTGGTTACTTGGTCTTACTATAATTTATAATGTATACTTCTATCATACACTGATCTCAGACCTGTGCTTTGCCTGGACAAAACACAAACAGGAGACTCAAAATGTTGTCACTAATGCTAAATGGATTTTGTGGCTATGGTAATATGAATGGAAAATCAGTGTCTTGTATTTTACCCAGATTTCCTGGAATCCCATTATACTCACTTCAGTGAACCTCGGTTTTTAGATTCTTGAACTGGCAGGTCTTTTATTTGGGGTTTTTTCCCCATAAGCAATGTGATACAACTCATCTGTGTTAAGTAAAATTTTCTTTGCTTAGCCCAAGCCTTAGTGTTTTTTATCTGCTCCTTTAACCATCTTATATCTCTCTCTCTGCAGTTAAATCTGTGTGTCTTTATAAATTATTCTTTAAGAAAAAACAAAACTAAGCCTATTTCTGCAGGGTCTTTATCTGCAGAGACTGAGGACCTGATGACTTACTGGACCTAATACCTGCGTTTGGCACTATTTTGCAACTGAACTTCTCAAACTGAGAAGACCTCACCATAGAAATAACACAGATTCTGCCAGGGGATGCCTTTGCCAGCCCCCGTCCCCCTGATTTCCTTCTCTGCTGTCTCTTTATAAATTATTCTTTAAGAAAAAACAAAACTAAGCCTATTTCTGCAGGGTCTTTATCTGCAGAGACTGAGGACCTGATGACTTACTGGACCTAATACCTGCGTTTGGCACTATTTTGCAACTGAACTTCTCAAACTGAGAAGACCTCACCATAGAAATAACACAGATTCTGCCAGGGGATGCCTTTGCCAGCCCCCGTCCCCCTGATTTCCTTCTCTGCTGTCTCTTTTTAGCTGAAACTTGCATCAAGCTGAATACTGAAAAGGTGCAATGCTTGAAAGGACTTGGGGAGATGCCTGAAACTGCAGAAATAGAATATAAATATACGTGAGAACCACCCACTCCTGCAGATGCAGAGTGAGCATCCAGCTTCTCTGCAATTGCAAGGAAATGGATGTATCCACCTCTTATCAGAAGGTGTCAGTGTTGCCCCTGGCCTTCCCTGTGCAGCAAGGCTGAACAAAGGAAAGCCCATGGGTCATTCATGAAGTTTACTTTTGCCCGACTAAAATGCCTTTCAGCACCTGCACATATGGCTGCAATATTTAGGAAAATATTTCTGGATACCAGTTGGTCTCCAGGAGATGTATAATATTGCTGTTTCCGAATGGCAGAACAAGGTGGGGGGCGTCAGCGGTGGGGAGTGAGAAGGCTGGATTTACAGGTCTGAATATGCTTTTTATACTACTGACATTTGAGATGCCAGAGCATAAAAATATTTTAAGTCTAGTTCAGCTATCTCTTATTTGTCAAATACTAGCTGTACGCATATGCAATTTTTAATTTCTAGGTGCTGAAAATCAGAAATGTCTGCCCAAAAACAAATTGTGAAGGTGTGCCAAGATGCATTTGAACCCCAAATTTCTGCTCCTTATGTTCTCAACTAAATCCTTCTGACATTGTTGACTCCAGTTCAGGGAAAGGGAAGGAAAGAGATAAAAAAGATTGTTCCAAAACCTACTGAGTATACAAAATGCAGGGCATCCAAAACCAGCCACCTTCACAGCTGTGTGGTGCAAAGGGGCCTCCGGAGAGGTGAGGCACTGTACGCCTGTTGGGTGAGATGCAAAGGTCTGGGAACTCAGTAGCACTTTACTTAAACCTCCCAGCAGTAAAGCACTTCTGCTATCAGTTGTTTTCATACCTTTGTTCTCATTGGGGAGATTATATTTATATCCCTTATATTAACAAGGAAAAATGCATACAGGCTTTGGATGGACTTGCTGTTGACATCAGCCTTAAACTAGCAAAATTTGCTATGTTTCACTGGGATTTTTGATGATTAGATAAGATATTAAAATAAATCCTTGTATCCACTTATGCTGAACAATACTTTTGCACTAAATTAATTTTTTGAGGAAACAAATGAAGCAGAAGAAGCTTGTTATACAGACATTTTGACTTTCGATAGCTTCTTCTCTTCCAAGTCTTGATCAGATTATTTCTAAAACCTAAGAGAATTTTCAGTGAATTGCATGTTAAAGATCGGGATTTTCTTATCATGGTTTACATGTTTCCAATTAAAAGCCTTATTCTGTTGCCGCTGGAGTAATTGGCAAACTTCCCATCAGCTTCAGTGACTGTAAAGTGAAGCTCAAATGTTTCTACTATGATAGATTAATAAAGGTATTTTGACTTTTTTGACCTCCTTGGGTAAATAATCACCTAAGAAAACTCTTCTGAACCCACCAATTATAAAAAAAAAAATAGTTTTAGGCAAATGGTAGTAGATTATTGTTTTATTCTCTGTCTCTTGAAGCAACTAGCATCTGGTGCTTTAAAGACTTCATTAATTATATTTAGCCAACAGCATTATGCAACGCATGGACTGAGGCACAGAAATTTTTCCTTCATTTGTTCAATAATCAGTTTATGCCTTGAAGCAAAAGATATGATTATATTTAAGTTTAATTCACACAACAAAAATCACATTTATCCATGAAACTGTTTAGGATATCTAAAACTAGAGGCTAGAGAGTTTGACACTGGCCTCCTATAACACTGAATCTCAGAAGCTGACTCTGGACAAAGACTTGGGTCTTTCCTCCTTTTTTTTTTCCAGTCCTTCAAAGGCAACTCTGCTCTGTCCATTCACTGATAAGAACAGGTGCTTAAGTAACCAGGATGGCAGAAAAGATGATCATCCCCACCCACCTGGCAAGCAGTTCCCCAGGAAAAAAAAACAGCATTTGTACTACTTTTTGTCTGCATACAATTGTTCTCAGCTGGAGAAACTCTGATAAAAGGTCTCTTTGCAGGAGGTAGGTTTCAGAGATACTTGGAGAACCAGAGGAGACTGATTATTTTTGTGTCTTCCTTACATAATCTTGGACCTCAAACACCAAGTCATCCCTAAGCTTCCTGTATGCTGTCATAGGGCACGTTGACCGTTCTGCCTTGCTAGTGACGGCAGCTCTCGTAGACAAGATAAACTCCAAACACAGCAGCCAATGGTATTTCAGCACTAGTGATAAAAAAGGATTTTGCTGTCTGTTTCATGGGACCAGCTAGCTGCTGCTGTCATTAGAGGGCCTTGGAGTGCAGTTGTTGGTGGGAGAGAGAGAGGAGTAAAGGCTTCAGTTTCCGCAAAGAGATAAAAGATTCAGTGTCTGTAGCCCAAGTCTACTTTTGATATGGTACAGCTGGGTAACTGTAACCACTTGCTCTGTAGCCCCCTCTGTAACACCATCTCCCTCCCCATGATTCAGCTCAGGTCTAGTATGAACCAGCTGCATAACTTTGGCTGAGGCTGCTGAAGAAATTGTGAAGTTGTGCAAAAGAGCAGTGAAATGGTCTGTAGAGTAGAGCCATGTGACATAAGAAAGGTAAAATTGGAGAGACAGGATTGTTGAGACAGGGGTAGGTCACAGCTCAAAAATTCAAGAGGAAAAACATGAAAAGTAGAAAATATTAGAGGAAAAAAACCAAGGGGTTGGAACATGGCAAGTCAGCAACACTGAGGGTCAACTCCAGGGAACAACAAGAGCCAGCCCTTCCGCTCCTGAGAGAGCTCTGCCTGGCCTCCACAGACCTCAAAATGAGCATACTAATGCTAAGACTAGAAGTAGCTCCTTAATCCTAGGTCTACTGAGTGTAGAGTTCATAAATCATAAACTCATAAATAAATGGTTTATACTTTTAAGTAGTATATACCCTGTTTACAAAGTCTGTTCGTGCATTGCTCAAGGTACCCAAACAAAGGGCCCCAAGGAGGAAAGGCTATAAGAGAGATCTCTCAGTTGCAGATGCTTTCATGCTACATATCTCATCTTTTCTCCTGGCATCAGCAGCAGTCAGCTCAGCTTTCCAGGGAGTTGCTGTGGGCAAAACAGACCACAGGACCAAGCGTTGCTACCATCACCTGTCTGCTGCCCTTAACAGCATCTGGCTCTGACTAGTCTGCATGCTGCTGGCCATGACGAGGCTGGCTATCACAAGCTAGCAGGGCTCCTTTGCATCTGCCACCAGAACCATCCACTGGACAATACCAGCATAATTGCATTACAGCAAGTGTTGTTCAAGTGCAAATTAATATATACCCCTGGCTCCAGGCCTAGGACTTTATTTTGATTGATCATATTAGATTAAATTGATAACATTCGGTGTTGAAAAAGTGCAAGGATCCCTGGGCAAGCAAATGGAAGTAATAAAGGGATGTACTGTTCAAGTAACTTGCTGAAGTACAGCTGACCTCGGGACGGATGAGCTGCAAGCTAAAGGAACCAACAGCTCCTTTCATCTCTACCTCGATACCAAACCTGCTGTCCTATTCTTGCTGTGTTGTACTGCATTCCTGGCTCAAATACCTCAGGTGTGTATTTAGCATAACTATTCTTCGGCAATAGCCTTAAAAGACTTCTGTTATTTATTTGAGTAGGGTTGTCATCTTATTGTGATCCTAATCATCACACATAACTCTAAACAGTCTATTTTTTACTTAACATCTGTGTGAAGGGCTGCTTCCCACACTACCTGCATGCTAACTGGCTAGAGTCCGACCATACTGGGGATGCCATTCTTACATAATTACCACCCTCAGCAGATGGTAGTTTAGGGAATGATGTTAGTTCATTAGTTATGACTTATAACAGATCTTCACAAATTATTGAAAATCAAGGTACGCTTTTTTATGCTAAATGACTGATAAGTTGTACTTTCCATTTTAGTGGACTCTGTTATTTTCCTGTCAAAATGGCGAAATAGACCTATATAAAAGGGACAATTGTTTACTACTACTTAAGGAGGACATAAATCCACCGACAGTAGACTAATTTTTGCACATTCCTCTTATTTTAACTCTACTGGACTACAACTGTGGAGGATAAGTAGGACAATACCCTTGTCTAGAAATTCAGGTGCCTGCTGTGTTTGGAATTGACTATGTCGCTGCAAATTCAATCAATCTAACTCAGAAGAAGTACCACTAGAAAGGATGAATACAGCAACCCATTTGTGCAAGAAAACATTTCCTCTCCACTCACAGCTTTGAGATTTATATCAAAAAATATCCCAACAAAAATATTGAAAGTGCAAAACCAAAACACCACCATCAAAACCTGAACTAGGGAAAGTAGTGAAAAGTCAAGATTTGAAGAAAACTAGAATGCTGCTGTTTTTTTTTTTTTTCCTTAGGATAACCTGAATACTGTTGATTACTGCAATGGAAAAATACTTGAGAGGAAAAAAATCAAGTCATGACTTCCTCCCTTGAGTTCCCACACTCTGACTGCTGAGCGGATCTATAATTGCACTTTATTGAACGCGTGGTCAGACTAATCAGGAATAAAAGAGTCCTGAGTGAGACTTTGCCCTTTGCAAACTAGTCTACAAATTGTTTTAGTGCAGCTTTCTAACATACTGGGGAAGGGGAAAGGTAAAGGAGAACTATTTGAAGATACTTTGGTTTTAATATGCATTAACTACCAGCACAAATACTTGAGGGAGGAAATGTTCTCTTTTCTGAAACAACATTTCTACTTAATCAGCAATGAGAAGCCAAAATAAAAGGTAAGAGAGAAGATGGGGAAGAAAGGAAAATGGGAAAGAACGAACTTCTGTTCTGACATTTTTCCTGATACTTTGAGCTTCCCAATGCTACAAGGTTCCATGCTGTCAGTCATGGTGATACTGAAGGATCCAGGGAGGCCCATTGCAGACAAGTGTTCTGGGTGTCATGCGAAACAAAGAGAGATGATACCAGAATTTGAGAGGATATATACTAAAGAGAAGTGTAGTTATAAAAAAAGGAACAAGCAAAAATGACACAAAATAGAGAGTAAGTGAAGAGAGGATGCTGGGAAGGAAACAAAACCCAGACAATTCTACAGCATAAATTTTCACAACCCCTGCCACTCAAGTTCTTCCCTCAGTAGTTTCAAAAGCTGAAATTTTAAGCTGTAAAAGATGAAATATTTTAGCCATCTATAATTAATTGGAAAAAAATTGTTAAAATGGAAGAGAAAGATTTGTTAAGATTTTTTAATGACATTTCTACCTTTCTGAATCGGAACTAGTTTCAGTTGTTTTCTTTTTCCCTCCTTGGTACAACTGTTTAGAAATCCTAAATATGACTGAGAACTTCAATTAAACACAATAACAGATTTGTTTAAAAGACAAGTAAAAGTAAAATCACTACTTCCCTCTAACCAAGCAATTTAATGACCTTCTGTGTTCTCTCCAACAGAAAGTACATGGTACCCTGCTCGTGCTACCTGGTTGTAAAGGTAGAGACTGGCAGCTGTGAAGCTTACATATTGTATTTCAGTTTACTAATTATGTCAAATCCAGTGCTGTGGAAATACAGACTGGTGCTATAAATGGAGTCACAGATACAGAGGAACATCTCTGAAGGTATGGTCTGTACAGTGGCCACCTCCACAGTGATTGTAGTTACAGTCCTGGAGCTTTTGCTCTGGAAAACAATTCTTACTGCCTGACAGGGGCAGGATTTGGTGAGGATTAAGGAATTTCAGTAGGCTGTTTAGATAGCTGTAGGTCTCAGACTTTACAATTTATGGGTATATTCTACCCCGCAGTTGCATAACCTATGTAATTACATTTATTACACATTGATATATAATCTTTTTAATTTCCATTGTAGCCACATGGCAAAGCATTTTTCTCTACTTCATTATCTTTTCAAAGAACATCCCCTCTCTCCATGGGTTCACGGACAAACATCCCTGTCAGAGATAGGTTCATTAGAATTTTAATTATTTTCTAATTGTATGATATTTCCTCTCATTTTTTTTCCCTAACTGATGAGTTTCACATTTCCTCTTGACCTGATCTTAAATCCACTATAATTATTTATATAATGCTACATCGTATTAAAGTATTTGCTAAGGTACCTTATAAGAGAACATGTGTGTGCACGTATGTGTGACATACTCAAAGGGGTAATCTTGGTTGTAGAGTGCATTACAGGTAACTATTTCAAGTACTATTGAAAAAGCGTATTTTTGTCCTAGGCAACATTTTACAGTTGTAAAATAGGCTGCATGTCTTCACATGTACACTCACTTGCACTCAGCAAGTCTGCAAGGGAGGATTATCAGTTTGCATGCACAATCACAACAGTTGCATCTGCCAGATCATGTGTACATGCACACATTGAACAATGAACTTTGACTCTTAAAGGCAGTAAAACATACCATATGAATTCAAGCTTATGATGCAGTCAGACACAGTGCCTTTCAAAAATAACAGCTGGCATTTTAACATATTCTTTTTCATTTACCACGTCACTGGAGGAGTTTTGTGCCTGTGAAAAGACTGCGCACATTTCAAGTATATCTTATTTAATCTTTCAAATATACATTCTTATACCTTCCTTGTTGTTTCTTATGTTTTCTATTGTTTTGCCCCCATGGATACAAAAATACATGCTTCTCTTCCATGAATTATTCTTAGACTCTGTGGCCTGTGTCAATTTAAAATGAAAGCACACCACGTGAAATTTGTTGTCCGAGCAGGTCCCTGATTCCTGCTGCTGTTTATGACACATATTGCTGTTGGAATTCACTAATTTGCCTGGGACCAGAATTACCTCGTCAGATGAACACTTCTTCCCTGGGAAAAAAAAAAAAAACCTTGAAACTTTGTCTGATTTTGCAGAGTCTTTAAGGATTTGAATTAATCGTTTTCAAAGTCAGCATTGTGTCAATCCCAGATGAATATTGCTCCTGCAGAAAAAAAATCCCTGTGAATTGTGTGCTACTCTAGAAAGCTGTCAACTCCCATTCAACATCAACCAGGACTTGGGTGACCTTTGATTAGCCTGGTGTTACCCTCCAGCTAAATGATTTAGTAGCTATTAAAGCTGAAACACACATCCTACCTTGCATTATAAAAGAGTATTTAGTATTTATTCAGCTATGGACAGTCCTAAAACTAGTGTACAAATACGTTCAACATATAATGATCTTCCCACTTATGAAAAGATCCTTCTTTCGTCTGATTACTTTTGTCAGTGGTAAAACCAAAGCATTTATTTAATCATAGCATTTAAAAAAAAGATTCCATTGACTTCACTCCATCTTGCAAAATGCCTTTCATTCAGCAATTCAGGAAATGCTCAAAGCACTATTAATGGGGAGTTTAGAAGTGTAGAGGGGTGCACACTGAGGGCAGAAGTTTCATTTTGGGTGTATACTGTTTTCTCAGTTTTCAGTAAGTATTCCTGCCTTATGTCCTCCATAACTACTTCTTCCTTTCAACCTGCAAAGGCCCTGCAGTGAGAATCAATGTGCAAAAGGCTAAATGAAGGGTACGAAAGAAATGCATAAACCAAGTAATGAAGGAAGGTTAATGTTCTGATATTCTTCTCAGGATAAATCACTGAAACTGCCTTCCTCCTGAGAAGAATAATGGGTAGCAACAAATGTATGTGAAAACAGAGGTAGTGCTGGAGTTAAACTATGGGCATTAGAGCATCTGCCCAAGGTCACCAAAAGGGTCTGTGTAGTTCAGCATCTTGTCTCTGATGGTGGCCAAAAACAGATGCCCAGAGAGTAGTATGAAGCAGCACAAGCATACAGGCAGGGATAATTCCCCTGGACAGTCGAAGCAGTTCAGCTTTAAGCAATCTTTGTCTCTGGGACATCCTCAGGGCATGGTACTAGTGATGTCTCAGAAGAGGAGAAATTCTTGAGGCACACAGATGCAATTCAGGCAACTCTTCTCATCGCTGGTTAGCACATCCTTTTTTTTGCCACTTGCAACATTGCTTTTCTTCCTCAAGTCAGGGTGACATGCCCTCCGGTCCTCTTCCTTCCTTTTCACAAACTTCTGGATCTCCTGCTTTGAACAGAGCTGCCAAGTCGCGCTTGCCCACTGTATGCTGGGAATCCACTCCGTGCTGCAGTCCCTTAGCAGTTCCTCCACAGAAATCAGGTACCTGAAAGCTAAACACTTACCACAGCAGTCACTGTGTAAAAAAGTGTAGATTCACAATATTTGTACTTAGTTACTGACTAGGTCTGGAGGTAACTGAAATCAATAGACCATGCTTCCCTAATGTTCCTTAAAAACTTTGCTAGGAAACATCAAAATTTTGAGCAGCTCCATACCTTGCTTGCACTGGGTCTCTGCTGAGATCTGAAAATAGGGTTGAAGTCCTGTTTATTTTTATGTCTAGAAGTTGCTCCGTTCAGGAGGACCAGAATACACTTTTCAGGTCTGACATCATGCAGTACCTGGCCTAAACCCCTGAGTCCAGCTTTAAGGCCACTGGTTGTGAATGTAGTAAATTCAGGGTCAGCTCTGAAAATATTCTGACCTGCATCACCTGCCTCCCAGATAAATGCTCTGGACATAACTTCTCTGACTCCTTCCAGCTAAAGCTGTTCTGTTTTGTAGGGCTTCATAAAATACTTATTGTGTTAGACAGAAATCATGACCACAGTGTTTTATGGTTAGGATGCCCACTGGAGAGAAAGCAAGCATAGCTTACAGGCCCCTGCTGTCACAATTACAGGTATGACTAGTGAAAATAGAGAATCTCCTCTCAGTCCTTTGCTGCCACTTAGTTTTTACTAAGTGGTTTGACTGCTCTGCTAAGCATTTTTCTTAATGTTTTCCTGACAGCAGTTAATTTTCACTTGGTAGCTTCATCTGGGCATCTACACGTCATTATCCAGGACACAGGTTTCCGGTATGTTATACACTCCCTTCTGATTCAGCTGAAGCTGGACTGCAGCCAGTGATGTCTACACTCTCCATATTGGTCTTTCCCCCAAATGACAGAAGGACTTAATACTTCCCACCATATTAATGCTTGGTAGGTCTTCAGTTCCCTCAGACATGTATTAGCTTTAAGGTCAGAGGTAAAAAATTTCAGCTTGCTTCAGCTGCTGTAAATTTCCTGTTTGTGTGCAGATGTTAGACTGAGTTTGTGATGTAGATATACCTCCTGTCTCTAATGTTATTTTTTTTTCATAAGGTAATACTAGGAAAATACTCTGATGTCTGTTGAGATGGAGAATTGAAAGGTCTTTTTTTCAGAATCCTTCATATTAGCTACCCTTTGCCAGGTTGTCTGTCTTTGTAGTTTCCCAAGTAATTGATCAGTGATGCATTTCTGTAATCAAAGTTTGAATAGAAGGGATGTGCTGCACCAGTGTTTCTTGTGTGACTATGTTTCTAAAAGGCAATACTAATCAGCTCTGCCTCATATGAGATTCCACATTCAACTGCTTTGTTTTCTGGTTCCTCAGTCCTACAGAGGGTTTCATGGAGTTCAGTTCCTTAACATATTATACAAAAATTTTCTGAAGATAGCAGGGTATAACGCTGCATAGAGCTGGTTTTAGAGATAGTAATAGCAGTCTGTAAGGGAAAAGAGATAATGATTATCATTAGCCAAGAAAACTTTCTAACATGAATGAAAGAAGTGGAGAATACTCCCAAAGGTCCTTTGTGACACCTGGATTTCATAGGGCACTTTAGCCTTGAATCTAGTCTGTTATTCCTTAATTTTTGCACTGTTATGTTCTTTTGTACCTTACAGTCATGTTTCAAATGACCTTCACTTCTCCAGAGCATGATATTATTGTTGGGTTCTCTGATAATTTTTTATTTTTAATGAACTGGAGAAGTCTTGTATTCTCCAGACTGTACCGGACAACTCTGTTGGTTTCATTAGCACAGTGATGTCAGGTGCTTTTTAGCACCTCAGTTGTGAGTTTGTTGGCTCTTGTTTGCTTATTTCAACTTCTGATTTCTACCTGTATTTCAAACACAAAAGTTTATCCAATACAAATGTCAAACTGTTGAGTTTACATGTCAGCATGTGATATTGAAGTGGGACGTTGTGAAGAATTTTGTGAACTGTTCTGTCTCACAGTTTGTGGTGTCTCTGCTTTCAGTTTTCCATTTTTTGTTCTGTAATTTCCCTGTGGAGTTTTAGCCACTTTGGGAAATGATATGTAGACATCTACAATTTAGATACCTTCATCTGAGATAGTCACTTTAGACTCTTCTTTTAGTAAATGAAGAGGAACAGGAACTTTTAAGTCATCACTAACCTGATTTACTTTAGAAGACATATAGAAGATGGGATGAGCTGCAATTTAGAAGGGCTTATTTCTCTGTATTGCCTAGGGAGGAAACTAGGTGAGATTAGGATAGATTAATCCTAGTGTTCATTACTTTTCCCTGTTCCTACCGTAAAAGCAGCAGCTCCCGCCAAACCTTCAAGAAACCTATGATTATCTTTTCTTGCAGGGCTTTTCTGCTATTTCATGCTCCTTTCCTTCTCCTCCTTCCAATATTTTACTGGAATTAACATTCAAGAAAATTTCCTCCCTGGGATCTTCTATATTTCCTTGAGGCATGATACTTCTGCAGTTCTGCAGTTTTTGTTCCCTTTCTGCTGAAATCCAGTTGTGATTGCTCTAACTTCAAACACATTGCCTCCAAGTCCTACTATTTTTTTCTTCAGTTCCAATCTCTAGTTCAGGCCTTTCTAACTGCCTAATCTGTCCCTCAGTTCAAAATAGAATTTCATAGGGTAAAGTTCTGGTTTTAGATATGCACTGTTCATTTTCTTTTCCAGCTTCTTTTTGCTCCCCAAATTTATATGCATTTTCGCCTGGAAGGGCTGTGACAGCTGCTGTTTCTTGCTTCCCTACACGATCTTGAGTCTTAGACAGAGGATCTGAATTGTGTGTTCATGCAAATGCGGTTTATCCAATTTTTTTTACCCTGACATCTGGAGAGTTCTGTGTTTTCCTGTGTTGGAACGAGAGCAACAAGAAAAAAAGCATGATTTGGCCAACAATATCCATGCCTCAAGACTCATTCAATGTTGCTATATGTTCCTTTGACATGGCACTGATATGTCACGCACCTCTGTGACACCTGTCACAAAGAATAAGTGGTTGGTATTCAGCTAATTGCTCTCTGAATGCAAAATATTTTTGCCCTGCTCTCTTCACTAGGGCAATGACTGACTGACAGACTATTCTGAGACCAGGAATATGATGCATTGATGCCTACCTGAATACTGTGTTCGCTGTAAAGTATGATCTCATGAGCATCACCTCCCCTAAGTGTTTATCTTTACTGCTGCCTGAGGAGCTGAGATTCTTCTTTTTTCGTAAGCACTTTTTATCTGCAACAACTCCCTCCAATGTCAAGGGTTTCAGATTTATAGTTTTCTCTCTTTTTTCATGATCTATGACCTCTTTGCCAAGCTGAGTTGCTTTTTCAAAGACATCAAGTTCAGAGTTGGCAACCATGAAGTAGATTAATAGGATAGGGTTGAAAGCAATTTGAGGGTCCTACCACAGAAGGGAAGGGATGGGGCAGGGATTTCTTGTGCCAGGATGGGTAAGGAGGCAATGGACAGGCTGCCTGCCAGACTGATCATGGGAGGAGAGGGAATTTCAACTAGAAAAAATGGACACAATGGTGGGAAACAGATCACTTTGGTGGAGTAGTAACACTTGTAATACCAGAAACTGGTTTAATCACAGTCGGACTGTGGTTTGGTCGCAGTCCTGACTTGGATTTTTTTTCTCGGTACTGAATTTAAATTCCAGATCATTGGCTCCCAGAGAGCAGCTTTCACCAGCAGCTCTCGTGTAGTATGAAGAATCATACAATTCTCTATTAGTCATGTTTGTTGGACAATCAACTTCAACCATATCTGGAATGAGCTATGTCATGGCTATACTTTACAGCAGAGCTCTCAGGCATATGAGAAAAAAAAGATCAAGTTATTCCAAACAGATGAGAAATCAAACTTGCATAAGCAAAGCCCTGTAAGAGAGAGAGAATTATTGAGTTATCAGGCTCAGTCCCTTTTCCCCTCTTCTGAAAATATTTTGAGAGAAAGTATTTGAACAGGTGACAAACCTTAGGAAAAGGTTCATAATTTAAGATTAAGCAGTGATAAAAATAGGCCAGAATTAAAAAAATTAGTCTTTGATTCTGCCAACAATATTGCAAGCAGGTTCTCCCCAGTGCCGCATGGACTTAAGCTGCTTGGTCATGCATGGGCATTATACTGATATGAGCAGGAATGCAGTTGTCCCAGGAGAGGCACAGGTGGCTCATCTGGGATTTCCCAGGAGACCCTTTTTAGGAAGGCACATCCCTTCTTCACCTCCTGAGAAAGGAGGAAAGGCCATCACTCATCTGAATCTGGTTTGTAATTGTCTGTTGTATCCTTTTTGATCCAGTCTTTGTATGTGTGTAAATGGACCCTCTTTACAGTAGGTAGTCTCTTTAAATGGCAAAAGAGAATTTATTCTTTTAGACAAAAACTTTCAGGAATTTCAGATATTATGAAATAGCCTCAAAAAAAAAAAGGTCATCACATCTGCTAAGTGTATGACACTGGATAATAATTCATGTAATTCAAGGTGAAAATATAAGGGTTTGGGAGGAACAGAAAAGAAATCTTGGGAAGAATGTGTATGTTTCAAGTGAAGGCAATGGCGCTGGTATTTCTTCAAATTCATGAATCTGATAATGGCCACTCCTGAAAGCAATCTCTGTTCCGTGTGCTGACTTGCAGTTAGAATTGCTAAGACTTATGACAGTGCCAGAATTTGTGAAAAATATAACCAAAAAAAGGTGAAAAATGAGAACATTTGTCATGAAAAATTTCACAAAAATGCATCCCTTCCATCAACTTCCTTTTTAATTTCAAATTGTATGGTCAACTCTGACATCAACAGCTAAGTCATTCTTTGTGTAGAGATGGTCTTTCCCTCCTTTCCCTCCTTTGCCTCCTGTCTTGTTTCTTTTTCCATTGAAACAAATCTTACACTGAATCATTTGAAAGGATAGAGTTTAACATTTTTTGACAACTTGAGTACTTAAGGCTCCTTCCTCTAATAGCTGAAAGTAATGGGCCGTTGTATCTTTTGAGCTGACAGGCAAAAAATTCATTACTATATATTAACACAATTAAATACATAAGAAGTAAAATAACTGCCTCTTTGCAATAACACTCCTCCACTGATGAGTGGTACCCATGAGCAATATAATTTTCAGAGATAGTCTTCCAAACTCCCTCTTGACTAGCTAAATTTTGGCATGTTACAAGCTGGAAATTCACAGAAGGTGGGGGCAATAATACATAAAATACTTAGAACCCTAAAGTATAAAGAAGAGTTGCATCAGACTGAACTTCTGTAGGAAAAGATTAAAGCATGTAAGTTTCCTTACCACCTAATGCAGAAAGAAAATCTCGGAACAGAAAACAACTATTTTCTACCCATGCCTTAACCTTTTGAAGCATGGAGGGCATTCATCCAACATTTGTATTTTCTTTGTTATTCCTTCCTTTTCAATTATATTGAATTTCCATAATGCTTCACAGTGACATTTCTTTAGCCTCAGCTTTCTTATAACCATCTCATTCTTCCAGAAAATAAATCACAGATAAAGTGGAAAACTACCAGCAAGGCCTTATACCACCAGCTCTGAGCAAGGGAGTGAGTTCAGTGGAAAAACACAGCATTTGGCTGTAGAAACACAAAACAGGTGGCTATAGGTCAGTTCACGTTCTTGTCGTCCCAAATTACCTTAACAAGCAATTCCACAGTGCTTAGTTTCTCAGCACGTTCCATCTATAATGTCACCAACTGGACTTTGGGCACCAAGCAGTTTAGCTTCAGGTTATTGCCATCAAGTAGAGTCATCTGCCACCTGGCCAGATTTTAAGCAATTTACAATTCGCTTTTAAGCAGTAAGTCTACTCTGAAACGAAGCGGAAGC
>VYZM01023732.1:4774-40957 GCA_013398915.1 Dromas ardeola
CTTTGATAGTGTAAAAGAGCACAGCCTTGTAAGTGTTCATTAGCCATGTAAATAAAAAGAATCCACTAACTAGATGTGTATATAAGCAGCCATCAAACACTTTGATACCATGTTTGTGGCTTATTTCTTACAGGAATTTAAAATGAACTTGCCAATTTTCACCAGCAAACAAGACAAAGTACCGTTTAAATAAAAGATACAATATTTTGTACAATGTATTCAATTATTTCCTTTTTCATTTTATCATAAACAGTGAAAATAACTTTTTAATATATCATATGCAATAATAAGGCCTCTCACAGAGTGGAGCCCTCTGGAGGCTAGGACACAATTTATCCAAAACTGCAGTTGAAGTTTTAAAGTGTTCTTCCAAAACAGCAAATATCAAGTCTACTGCAAACAAATCACAGGTAAGTAAATTACACATTGAGAAAAAAATTGTGAATGATGACACTTTTAAGCTTTTATTATTTCATATACATATATATATTATCTTAAAATACAGTATCTTTTCTTTTTTAATGATTACATTTTAAGATGACTATTTGAAGTCAGATTCCTGCTTTGCAACATCAATTTTTAAAAAGCTGTGGGTCTTAAGTGAAGGAATGTAAATGAATGCAAGTCCCCACTGGTAGATTTGAATATATAACTTGTTATTTAAAGAAAATAACTTGTAGTATAAATGTCTGGAGAAGTTGATTCTGAAATAACATCCAACAGTCCATTCCATTTCGTACCTTTATTCTGGCATCATTGCCAGATTTTTCTGTTTCCCATTGTGCCTCCTGCTCCCTCAGTTTCTCCAGGTCATTTAGCAGGTCAGCACAGCATGTATTCAATCCCTTATTCTCCTCCTCCAGGTTTTTTATAACCAGTCTGTTTTGCTCTTCCTTCTTCTGTGCACACTCCTCAGTGTCCTGTAGAACAGTACCACAAGGGCCGATAAACAAAAAAAGTGAGAACTAATCAGCAAATATAAACTGTGCAGTTTTACCCTCACAGCAGCTTCTTCTATATTTGATGGCCAAGGTCACCTGTGTACTTTTATTGGCCTCTTTCATGCAGGTGGAAGGGTCATATTTTTTAGCTGGATGACAGCTTTGATGAGTACACATTTGCAAAGAGCCCATTAATTGATCAAGCTGCCTTTGATGCTGTCCCCAGCTATTTTTGAGACCCACACAGACACATCCTCCCAGACCTCGGCTTTATCAATTAATAATGCCAGTCCCATCAGAATCTAATTACAAGAAGCCACATCTTCACACTCCTACTTTCTTTGCTCCATTTCCATCATTAACTATTTATCTGAAAGTTATAAAGCTTGGATTCTTGGCTTTAAAGCATCTTCCTCGGAGTTGGTACGTGAGAAAACAGTAAGGTATAGCAAAGCCTAAGGCAATTTTTTCTCCAAGCTTGTCACTTTCTGTGCCACAAAAGCTGACATTGCTTAAAGAACTACTTCAAAGCTACAGTCTTATGAAACTATGTACAAGTCAATATACCTTAAGTTCTTGGCTTTTATCTTTAAATTTCTGGTTCAAGTTACTGAATTCATTCTTCAAACGGGCATTTTCCTCATCCACAGCATTTTTTCTCTGTATTAAGTTGTTTATCTCCTGCTGCTGTCCTGTGAGTCTCTATTTAAAAAAAAATAAATCTGTTAATAGACAAAAAGGAATTGTAACAGAACATGCATGTACTGGATTTTAGATCTGTGCGTTTTAGACCTATGAAATGTAACAATCTGATATATGTAGTTTTATAGCATTATTTTCATTTCATTAGTACTTTAATCACACTCAAAACTGCATGACTATATGACACAGTAATGTAAATGAGGAATATCTTGCTGCAGCTACACAAAGGAGCACATAAATGCAGAACTGAGTGGGTATTATTCAGTAAAGCTTAGACAAAGACAGTCACTCACAGAAGTTATATTTGTGCTTATGAATTAAGAATACATTAGGATACTATTTCACTTGCACTTTTAGTATACCAAAAATCAAGCCAAAAAGTAGAGTTCAAAATTCTCCAGAATTTATGAAGATAATAAGAAATAAATATTAATTGAGGCAACCAAAAAGATTATGACACAAAATAGTTATAAAAAGGGAATTAAGTCTAACTGAAGTTGTAACTCAAGGAATATAATACAATTCTCTTCAATCCAGACAACAGTTCTGCATACCCACACATAGTAAAATCTCACTGCCCCCAAAAAAACAACTTCAACTTTCTTTGTTAGATACTTGCACTCTAGCCTTACGACCTTCATATGAAAACACCCTCACTCTTCAACGCATATTAGAACTGCGCATTTTTCTTCAGGAGTCTCTTTTAATTCCACATACTGTTTTGTACCTTACCTTCCTAGATCAAAATGCTAATCGTCAACATTTTTTTTCCTAGCAGTAACACTGTAACTGTAGCAAGATGAAATTTTTATTTCAGGACAAAAATGCAACTGCTTTGCCTTTAAAATGCAAGGTAAATGAAATGTGTTCAGAAACATAAAAAAATCATCAAGAGGATATGCCTTTAGATTATTCTACAATACTGTTGATAACAAACATAAGGGTTTTCAATCTCCATATGGTTAAATCTGGTTCACATATATGTCAGACATGAAAAATAATGAAAATGTGCTGAGAAAAAAACGTAAAAAATTATACATTTGAAGTAATAGTCAACAACCATTGATTTTAAGCCTACATGTAACAATTAAGGAAAAAAAAGTAACTATGCCACCACTGAACTCCAAGCAACTGGCTCACACGAAGAAACACAGGTATTACAGATATCAGCTGTGCACAGAAAGCAAGCTGTGCAGAGGGGTAAGCAGGGCTTCCAGAGCATTGGCATCCAGAGCACCCACACTGCACAAGGGAACTGTTCACAAAGCAATAACCACAGAAGGATGGGGCAATTTTGAAAGACTGAGTAGCTGTTTGAGTACCAGCTTCTCCTCAAGATACGCACACTCCTCTCCCTACTCTGCACAAACAATTACTGAGCACAAAGTAAATCTTCTCTGCCCTTTCTGCTGCACTATGTTGTAACATTTGACAACCAGCTTAATGGCCAATAAACTACCTTTTCCAGTATTGCCAGAGTTAAATCACATGAAAAGCATTAATTTCACATATTGGATTATAAGACTACAGTTGGCAGAAGAAATTTCTTTATGAATTATTATTTAAACCACTAGTGAGCTACTGTGACAGTGAGGCATGTGAAAAATATGTTTGAAGATGTGCAGTGAAATTAATCTATGTATTTAGCAAATGTCTTAGTCACTAAAAATACACATAACTATTTCTTCCTGTGGATTGTTTGTTTCATTTTTTACTTCTTAACACAGACCTTTGTTGTATCTTTTTCCAAATTACTTTGAATATCTGCCTCTATTCTGTAGACTTCTTCATTTTTTCTACACATCACATTCCCCTCTTCCTCGCAAATATTTTTATTGTTCAATTTCTTCTCTTACCACCATCTCCAAATCTTTTCTATCCATTGTTCTTCCGTATTTAGTAAATTTATTTTATCCCTCTGACCACTACTTCTATCCACACACTGTTACAAATATGGTAATATTTCTTACAAAATAAAAAAACCCACCATACCACACTACACAGCAGAAAACATGTCCAAGCAAGAACAAACCTTGCAATCAGTTCAGCATATGTGAAAGCTAATGCTAAATTGTGTAGCAAATATTGAAAACAAACAACCACAAACAGATAATGTTTAGTAAATAGTGTAGGGAGGCATGAAGGTTGTTTTTTCCCCACACTAAAAATTTCACTTTATCAAGAAAGAAAAATAATTATCTTTGTTGTACCTCATACTCAATAGCAGCCACAGTAGAATTCAACAATATACAAAATTTGGTACTTTCTAAGAGTGGTCTTTAATAAAATCAAAAAGAAAGTGAATGTAAATTGAAGAGAATGGAAAAATGACAACAAAAATTGAGAGAAAAGTGAAAGAAAATACAGAAACCTCATACTCTCATATCTTAGATTTTTGCCTGAGATGTCATTAATTCCAACCAAGCAGACAAAAAAAAATAGTTTGTATTTAGAACAGTGTTTAATTGGTAATTTCATCTTAAACCTCGAGCGTACTCGTTTATGTTTTATAACATAACTAACTCCCCTACAGACACTCATTTTACAAGACTGGCACTTTGAACAGATTCCACTCAAAGTTTGTCTAAGATTACAGATTCATAATCATTCTTCTGTTTTCTCCAAAGAAAAACAAAACCTGATTTTCAGATTTAGAAATTTCTAAGAATTTTTTGTGAGAGATATAACACAGTGCATAAACTCTCTCAGCCTAGTTTGTTATCAGCAGACATTAAGGAAGAGGTAAAGAAATTAAGAAACCTCCTTTTCACTTCGGACTCCCCTTTTGCATATTTTGAACCTACCAGACACCAGGCTCAATTTTCACTGTTCAAAAAGCAAAATATTTGCTCTTCAGAGATATTATTACAGTTACAGGAACAAATTGTTGCTGGCAGAGATTATTTAGTTGCATCTTTAAAAAGGTATGAATCCACATTACCATGGAAAACATCAGTTATTTTGTTTGCCTCCCTCCCATTCCACAGGTACACATAGAATTTGAGTAAGCAGCTCCTTTGAGTCTTTCTTCCAGCTCATTACTACTTGTTTAACATTTATCAAGGCAAAGTCTGTATTTGAAGAACACCCTTAGAAATTCTACTGATCTGAAAGAGTCTATTGGCTCTAACAGAGTTAAAAATTCACAGAAACACACTCTCACAAAATCTCAAAGTGCAGCTCCAGCCCCTTAAGGCATCTAATTTTTGAGTACACAAGCTACGTCGTGTTACTACTTAGTTTCATTATACACTGTGCAGAAACTGGTAAGCATATGTGTATTTGTGAAGTGAAATCAAAGATCTTTGTGTCCTGTTTGGAACAGGAAGTTTATCAGCAATTTGGAGGATGAATGCAAACATGAAGGTAAAAAAGTGCAACTAGCTATTTCAAATGTTTGTTCCATATTGCTGAGATGAAATTTTAAACTCAAATAAGCGACTGACTTTGCATACTTTGCAGGATAATCAGACAGTTTATCCTGAATCAGACTTGCACACTAATTGCTTATCATCACAACTGACCCACTCAAGACTTTAAATCAACCAAAAGGCAAATACACCACATCAATCACTAAGCAGCAAACTCACCTGAGTAGTCTACAAAGTCGTCTACTGCAGCAGCAGTGAAATGATATTTAGGTAAGTTATACCTGCATGGAAAAAATCCTGTTATGTTTCAAAGCATTTTTCTTGGGTACCACTTTGTATGCTCTTATCTTTTCCTCTAAATGAATTGAACTTTTACTTTCCTATCTGCTCATTTCACATGCTTATAAAGAAGGGAAAAAAACCAGGAGTATTACTCGGGAGCCGTGACTGGGTAGAAATAAGGGTCATAAAGAAGAATTTCTGAGATACAGACAATTAAGTAAATTATCATCTGCCTTTGCCTGTGCAGCTGTTTTTGCACTTTGCTTCCTCAACCTATGAATTATCTTGTATAATAGGAGGAAGAGAGTAAAGACTGATTCTTACAGCAGAGAATACAAGCAGTGTTCCTAAAAGACTACCATACTCTGGTAGGCAAATGAAATAGCACAAAAAACCCATACCTGATCAACACATGGGGCAACCTCCCACATGAGGTTATTTTGACAGACTTCACCAGATAAAAAACACTCATCAGGAATTTATCTGTTCCCAAAGTATCTACTGTTTTCGTCTAGATACCATAAAAGACAGGCTAATGCTACACAAGAACAATCTCAACCTACATTTTGCGTTGGGTACAGTAGTACTTGTTTGAATACAACAGGACAAACGCAACATTCAATGGGCATTTGACAGCTTGGTGCTCAAGAACTATAAAAAAACTCATATAGTTACAACAACTACGGTACACTTTCAAAGGTTTTTCCATAGACAAACTGCCAAATACAAGAGAGAAAACTGTATTCTAGAAGTGAATTTACTCTAATGAAAACCAAAGGAAACTGATTTTACCTTTTTGTTCAGCTGGGAAGAATCAAAGAGTATCCCTTGTATACTGCTGGAGCCCAGAATGCTCCAGGCAACAGTATGTACAAGGAAAGAAACACTGTGACCTGGTAAAGCAGGTCTTTTCATGTTAAAGAGGACTGTCATTCCAGAATTCATTTTTATCCTTTCCCATGGCATCTCTTTAGCTACAACACAATACATTTTTTCATTTCCCTAATAATGTAAAATTGTTTATTGGCAAAAACTACTTCTTTTTTAAATACCTTCAAATCAATCTGCAGAGGAAGCACAATCACATGCTAAGTCAAACGAGAAAAAGAGCTACAAAAACTACAGATCAGAACTGAAGGGGGAAAATTGTCCTTTTTTGTCTTAGCTCTGAAAACCTCAGAGTCTTTTATGGCAGTAGGATGTTATAATTATCTGTCAATATTCCATGTGAATAGATATACAAAAAGTGTTTAATTAAACTTCATTTGTATCCAGTGTGAATTTAGACAGTATATGACTGTATGGAGACAGTGAAAGTGGCAACAAAAACATAACTCTTTAATGCTAGGAGTCTGTTTCCAAAAAAAATCTGAGTTAGGATACAACTACCAGCAGTTATGTACTGTTTGATATTGCAGACATCATCACTAAACTTACAGTCTTCAGTAGAAGATTTTTTAACCCGCTACATAAAACAGCAAGCAGAAAGGACTACAGAACAACAGCTGTACATGCTATTACTGCATTAAGTGTTCTCCAAATTTTTACATTTTTGGAGAGGAAGGGTAAAGGAAAAAAAACAACAAAATACTCTACAGGGGGTTCTGCAGTTTGAAATTTGATCAGACTGCATTACTGAATCAGTATTGCATACCTGCCTCTATACAGGTTCATAAAATGTAGATAAAAGCGGGTTTTATTTCATGTCAAGAAGTTAACTCAAACACCTACTGATAGTTTATCAAAATATCCCTAAAAATCTTTCTAGCAGAAACACACAGCTGAAACATGTATCCTTCATGGCTGCTGCTAACGACACTGAAATGCAGCAACTCACCTTGTTTCTGCCATTGGCTGCTGAAGTACTTCACAAAAAACCTCAAATCTGTGCAGCACAATATTAAAGGTGTCCATCTATGACTGCAATGAAGGGACATGCATTCGATTTCCACTACCGAAAGGATCAGGGTAACAAATAAACAATATAGTCTCTGCTTTCTTCATCACATTCTTTAACAGAAGCTTTCACTGTGCAGCAATACATTTATAATATACCACATAAAAAAATAAAAATGAACACAAAGTAACTGGAATTGATGAAAAATTGAAGTATTTTTCCCCAAGGAGTGACTTTTAACAGAATCCTGACATCTTAAGCAGAAATAAAAATAATTTATTAATTAAATTATCTTATTACAACTTAAATGTGAAAACATTTTTCTTGCTTTTGTACTTCTTTTCCTCAAAATTTCTACTTCAACCTTTACATATTTGTTCTCTCCCTGCCATCATCTCGTTTTCCCCACCAAGTAGTTGAGCTTGACTTACCACACTCCTAAGTTTCTCCCCTCCCTTTCCTTTTTTCCTAGCAGGAACTGAACAATAAGTAGATACCACTAAATATGTGCCAGTAATATATCATAGCTTTCCTTGATTTAGCTTTCTCAAATTTCTGTTTAGATCTTTTTAAACTTTATTAATCCTCATGGTTCTAAACCTGAACACTCATACACATGTTTAAGAAATAACATTCCCAGACATATTCTCATATAGTTCTCCCAAATAAAGAAAAACACAAAAGAGAAAATAAATAAAACAAACAAAAGAAATCCGCTCTCTTTCATCTCATGACTATTCATTAGATTCTTTAATTATTTTCAGATGTAGGATGAACAGAAGTTCTATGTAAATAATTAATGAAAAGGTAACCATATGTTACAGAAGTCATCTGCTGCATTTTGCAGTCATTATGGTGTCCTTTCATAGTCAAAATTACACTACCTAGTTACAATACAAAACACAAGTTATTCTTAAATCCATATTGCTCCAAAGTAAATGCCAACAGTGCTACCTGATTTTACAGTATCCTTCCAAAGGATGCCTGTATTCACAGTTAACTATTCAACTTAGAACTTGACTCCTAACAAGGACAGAAAAAAACAACTGACATATAATGTATTAAAATGTAACTCATGCAATAGTATTACGAGTGTATATCCTATTATTAATTCCTATTTTTCACACCTGCCCTTATGCTATAACAATCGTAAAAAAGTTAAAAACAACAAGCACAAAGAGAGGGCAATTGAAGTGGGGGATCCGACATAATTTCATACCACCAGGAAGTTTGTTTGTTCTTCCTTATCCCATCCCATGCCTTCCAGGACTCCCTGAGATTAAACAATTGAAAGAACTGTTTCTGACAAAAAGAAGTACAAAGCTGTAAGCAGGCATCTGCAAATCCATTCCCAAAATTAATGAGAATTTTTGAACACCTATTTCTATCAGTAATAGATGTGAAAAAACATGGTAACTTAAAGACGTATACAAGGAAAAACAGTCTTAGGACAGTGTCCATACAAATGTGCTTACCGACTACTTATGTATGTGCTGCATAAAAATGGCAGGTCTTTTTTGCAGGAGGAATAATAGAATATGAAGATACTGTAAAGCTCTTTTTCAAGAGGCTCAAGTAAAATGGTTCTACAGAGAAGCAGACCAGAAATATGAGCAGCTGACTTCATCCTGCAGGTGGGGAATATGCACTTACTCTAACACCAGTTGGTCTCGCTCCTGAATTCTCACCTGACCCATAGATTAAGGAAGGGTCAAACAGTATAATCTATTATAAACACCATGTTCCCTATTGCCCTCTTTGGACTTGTCTGATGTGATTAATTTGGTGTCTTCAGCAAAGTTTGCTATCTTAATCGAACCACCTGAAAGAATTTCTTAGTATTTGAACATGTGGTGGAAATGAACTGTGGCTTTATGCAGTGCATCAGTCAGTCTTGCCACTCCAGTACCTCACGTTCCCTAGCAGCAAAGGAACCATCTCTGGCCAGCAATCTGCAAAGCAGGTCACAGCACTGACAAAACTTGTTTAGGATGTGCACCATTTCATTCCACTCAAGCTGCTCCTTACAGCCACACTACTGCATGTTCCTTCTCTCATCTACCAAAAACAAAGCTCTACTACTCTTTTCACGTCTTACAATATCCTACAAACCCTTTGTATCCCTTCTGCTCGTTCCTTCTGCTGCACAAGCGTAGTGCAAGCAAGCGCTGCCAGCAGCCGCATTTTTGTACTGACAAGGGAGCCAAATAGTGTTTCTGGCACACGGGCGATAGGTTTGCCATCTCCGAAACAAGGAACACAGAAGCTCCTTGCCCTGCAAGGGGGCAATACTTCAAAGCAGTTTTTCACAAAACACACACCTCTGATTTGGAAATGAGACAGCACTGCCAAAAAAAGAAAACCTGTAGCATCATAAAAAATCCAGCACCTCTCCCAGTACAGCATGTATTACAGCAATGCATCTTCTAGATTCAGAGATTAGCTGTCCTTTTTCCTCTAATGAGGATATGACAGCTCTTAAAATAACTACAGTGAACACTGACAATATAATCTGACAATCTTGCCACAGCTCTAACATCACCCTAACATCATCTTCTCTAAATAAATCCCCTTTCCTCTGCACCAGAACATTCTGGATCTTCCCCAGGACCCTATAACACAGCACTGTAAAGTGGCACTGTCCAATACATTGACACTTTCTCTATTCCTTCCTCTTTTCTCAGCAGCTATATTTTGAAAATATGGAAAGCAGCGGCCCAGCCCTCTAGGTTGGGCAGCAGAAAATCCAAAGTATCTTCTTACCCTCTATTCTCTCTACTAATTCCAAATCAAAACCAACAATCTGCTAAAATGAGCTTTTTCTCTTCTCTTCATTGAATAGCACAATCTTGATGGAACCAGGGATGAGGTTTTTTTCTGTGTTCTCCTCCTCAGTAAGGTCTATACAATGTCCTCAGAGTGAGTTAGCCTCTCTCTCTGGAAGTGTGCACGACTATGTGAGATCTGCAGGAAATGATACCTACTAGCATCTACTCCTGACACAGCAATATTCCATTACAGTCACATACATCAATGCTGCCAGATCAGGTGTAGTAAATAATGAACAGCTGTTGCTATGATCAACTTTTCTGACAAGCTCCTTCCTGAGTGTGTTCAGCATATTCGTAAGGGCAGAACCTAACCTCAAAGGGCACTGCACGCTTCTTTCTGCTACCTGGTCCCTAAGGAACAAAAATTTTCTTGAACTTGAGGAATTCAAGTAAGAAGCCATGATATATGAAGAGATTCCTCATCAACAATGTCCTTAAAGGGGGAATAAAATCCAGCTTCACCCTCTTAAAACTATACTGATTTACAATTAAAAAAAAACATTGTGTCACTACAGCAACTGAACACAATTAAGTTAATCTCTTCTACAGTAAACACAGTCTCCAATGGCTTTAGAAACCATTTATATCTCAAGAAAAAAGGTTATCCTATTGTAACACTAATTGCCTACACAATAACTATACTTACCTGGATTGAAAAGAAATTTCCCAAACTAGACCCCAGCTCCCCAGAGGATGAATGAGATCATAAAGATGACCTCCCTCTTCTTTCCAGGCTTGAATATTGAGCACTGCTAACATAAAAATCGAGCATTTCAAACCAGTGGAATGGGCAGAGGACAAGAAACATCACATTTCTTTACTTACGGTACTTTTCCTTGTCTGTTCCAAGTGCAGCTATCATTTCAGGCTATCTTTGTAGAAACACCACTGAGAACATAAAGGCTGAGTAATAAAGATCCAGAAGCTTTAGCCAACTCCAGGCGTAGCCACACAGGCAAAATAATGAAAAGGTGAAACGTGAATTTACAGTACACCTGTATGAACACCCGACATAAATGTTTTTTTGCAGATTAAGTAGGAAAATTCCTTCCTCAAAATGGAGTAAGCTACCTCACAGAAACACATTTTCAACTTGTAGAGAAAGCATTCCTATCGGGAATTCACACAAAAGTACTAATGAGCCGTAAAGGTACACTGTAATTTACAGTTTATTAATTTCTTCAGACAAACAAGCCCACAGGTATCAGCCATAGTAATCATACCACCTACCTAGGTAGTCTTCTATCAATAAACCAGAATCAGCAACTTTCAACTGTTTGAATAATAAATATATTTTCCTCCCCATCTTTCTCACTCAGATCAGCTCCTTAACAAGATTTCTTTCCCTTAATTTTATGAGAAAACTAACTAGAAGATGGCAAGCAGAAAGGACAAAGATATATGATAATTCACTAATGCAGTTCAAAAGGTTCACATAAACCAGACAGGTTTCACCACTGAAAGCTGCTTCCTTTTCCAAGATACAACTTGAGTAAAATGATATTTTTAAAGAAAAAAAAGTGTCATTGTCCTCAGATATTCTTTGCTTGCAGTATCTATAAATCTCATTCACTGGAGAAACTTCTTTTGCAAAGAGTTTATAAACTTTGCACAATCTCATCACTACTGACACATTCATTCAAACTCCCTATTACTGAAATTATCCTCATGTCCCTCATTACACAAGAATAATCAAGGTTATATGCTACTGGAAATCAAGTGTTTAGATGGAAATAATCTGTGTATACATTTGTCTTAATTTAATAACAGCATTTTATTACAAAGAAATACACAATCAGGTGAAGGTAAAAAAGTTAAGAAATATTTATTAGTGCTAATTAATGCTTGAGGGTAGAATTATGCTTCTTTCAATTGGACCCATTAAAGGGGCTTTAATATAGATTTGCACAGCAAGCTGAAGATCTTCAAGTGTGGATAATGAGGCAAGCTAGTACTATTTTAACCCCTCTGGAGTATAATCAGTTGATAAGGTTTTGAAACGTTACAAGGTCTAGGACAAAAAGATTAGCTTTAGTTCCTCTGGATCAAAATTGAAACCCAATTAATTAACAATGTTACAGAAGACAGAAAAGGTTTACAGTTACTTTTACACATCTTTAATTTCATCTTCTAATGAAAACAGGTGAAGATAGTTTAATTTATCTATTGCATCAATGGCAGAAGACTGAGTTCCCTGTTCCTACATTATTCTCTAAACTAATTGTTTAAATTCAAAAATTTTAATGCATTCTTCCAAAAGCCTCACCTTATTTTAAAAATAAATTTTAAAAAAGCACCAGTGATCTATTTGAGACATAAACAAATATTATAAATTAAACACACCAGGTGGGAAATGTTTCCAAAGAAAAGGGAGAATGAAAAAAGGTATCTGTAGCAGTCAGCCTTCAGAAGAATAATTAAAATTCTAGGATAGTGAGTTGTCCATTTAAAGGCCGCAGTTAGAAATCTTTTTGTTGAAACACACAGAGAAATTATGTATATATGGCAAGGATACATCACTACTAAGAAAAGAGTTTTGAGACACTGAGTAAAACAAAAGTGACAGCAATAAGATCAGTACAGCAATCTAGCCACCAGCCTCAAAGGAGTAAGATTTTTACCACACAGCATTTAGAAGAAATATGTATGTGCCAGATGAGGCACAGCTGTGACTATCAAGACCAAAAGTTACCAATCAACTAATTACAAAGACAGGAATTTAAAAAAAAGAACAAACAAAGGGAAAAATACAATGAAAAACTCGAATACAAAATATTTTGTACTGAATTTATATGCAATAATAGAAGAAAAAAAACCTTACAGGCTTTAATAAATACCATATTTATTTGAACGGTACATTTTTAAATGCTCCACATGATTTCCTATTTAAAATGTCTAAAAAAATATGCAGTTATGCAGGAAACTCATTGCAAGAAAAAAAGGTCTTATACACTTATCTAAAACCATTATAGTTCAGGGAACAGACTGAAGTCATACTAAAGTACATAAAAGTTCAATGCATGTACTCTGTTCCAGAGATATTAGACAGCAGAAGTTTTGCAAACCTATGACTTACACTGATTTTTACCCTTAAAAGCCACAGATCCCGTTCTCATGAACATTTGAGCACTTTTTGCCCCCATTTAGGATATACAAAAGTGAATAAAGACCTATTACTGCTCAGTTTTAAGTTTCTGAATTAATCATTTCCGTTGATTTTCAATAATGTCTATTAAAATGGAAACCCTTCAAACAGTTGCAATTTCTCATTACAAATAAAGCTAATTTAGCTCTCAGTATTAAATAACTATATGCATCTCACCTAGGGTAAGGAGAAGTATGCTTTCTTATTTACAGCAATTTTAAAAGGGCTCTTAAGCATGTCAAGACAAAGTCTAAGCAGAATACAAGAGAAGAAAGATTATCTTGTGTTCTCCTTCTAGAGTTCTGTTGTTTCTGGCAGCAATATCAGCTTACATACATGTCAAAGTATGAGATACAGCATTTATTTGCCTTTTTTTCCTTACTCAGCATGGATGCATACAATCAGTTGTTTGGTGGCCACCCAGAAATTCCTAGTAAATAAACACCATATGACAAATGATGTTGTTGTAACTGATACCTCTGTATGCTGTGTGAAGCGGAAGGGAAAAACAACAAAAGAGATGACTAGTTAATCTCACCTTTCTAGACATAAGAGACTGGTAGGCTGCAATACAGAGCCTGGAATTCTTGCTGTCTATACTTTACAGAAAAGAACTTTCATTGTCATTACTGTCAAACCTCAGTTTCGTAAGCAACCTATTCACATGTTAATTACACAAATAATATATTTTTCTCCTTAGATCAACAAAGAGAGAACAAATCCAGAAAAGCAGAATAAATGAGAACGCTCCTTACTACATTGTTCTCTATGTCAGCTCCAGTCTTTGATTACCAGACCACCGAAACCAAGCCACAAACTCAGAAAATGATCCCCCACTTATTTCAATCCTGTGGCATCCCAGCCAATGAATGAGGCAAAAAGGTCAGAGTGACACCACCTTCATATACAGCTTTTATATGCAGGGCTGGCCGTTGGCACCATCTGGTGCCCTTCACACACACCTCACCCCATCCCAAATCAATGACACTCTAAGGGAAGCTATTTGAAAGGGCTGTATTACAACATGCATTAAATTTGTGACAATCACCAAAAAAGCGGCTTCTGTCCTCCTCATCTGTTAATTCATCCCATTTTGTTGCCAAGTGTTCGCTCCTTTCTGGGCTGACACTTTTCCTTGGTTTTAGTTAAATTTTCAGCCTCTCTTCACTTCCAGATGGTAAATGTATCACACACAACAATTTCAGATTTCTGATCAATTTCAATTTCAGCTTCTGAAATTGATCTGACACCACAGAGAGCAATCTCATGGAGATGCACACTACAGGTTCAGAAGCTGTCACAGCAGGCAGCCCTTCTTAAAAGCACATTACTGCACACCAATTCTTATAAACTTCTTGCACAGGTATTTTCTCTTTCAGCTAAAGATAGGTACAGTAGAAATGCAAGAATAATCACGCATTGCTGGTTTATAAAAATTGATGTGCATGCATGCACCAGACACGTTACAAATCACATCTACAACCATGAGGACACGACAACACACAAAAACTCCAACCACTGCTGTAATACAAAATAAAAGAATGAATAAGCTCACTTCAGTGGTTTCTCATCAGGCAGCACATGTATCAGGTTTATTTTGAACAAACCAAAAGTAGGTAAGCTCTGGAGACCTGAGTTTACACCACAGGCTACTCAACTTACCTCAATTCAAGCATGATTGCCCTAGTAAAGGCCATCAGAAATGTGAGGAAATTCACTAATGATGCCCCCAGCAAATTTGCTGATGACACAAAACTGGGAGGAGTGGCTGACTCACCAGGGGGCTGTGCTGCTGTTCAGCAGCTGGATAGGCTGGAGAAATGGGCTGAATGGAATCTCATGAAATTCAACAATGGGAAATGAAAAGTCCTGCACTCCAGGAGGAACAACCCCATGCGACCTTGAATGCTGGGGTCCATGCACCAATATACGCTGGGGGCTGTCCAGCTGTAAACTAGCTTGGCAGAAAAAAAGCTGGGGGTCCTGGCAGACAACAGGTTGACCATAAACCAGCGAAGTATCACTGTGACAAAGATGGCAAATGGTATGCTGTACTGCATTAGGCAAAGTATTGCCATAAGGTTGAAGGAGGAGATCCTTCCTCTCTACTAAGCACTAGTGAGGCCACACCTGAAGTCCTGTGTCCAGTTCTGCGCTCCACAGTACAAGAGAGATATGGAGCTACTGGAAAGAGTGCAGCAAAGGGCCATGAAGACAATTCAGATGCTGACACGTCTCTTCTATAAGGAAAGGCTGAGAGAGCTAGGAAGGAAAGGCTCAGGAGGAATCTCATCAATGTATACAAATACATGAAGGGAGGGTACAAAGAAGATTGAGCGGTGCCCAGCAACAGGACCAGGGGCAATGGGCACAAACTGAGACACAGGAGGCTCACTCTGAACATCAGGAAACACTTTTCCAGTGAGAGTAACTGAGCACTGACATGGGTTGCCCAAGGAGGTTGTGGAGTCTCCATCCTTGGAGATACTCAGAAGCTGTCTGGACATGGTCCTGGGCAAATGGCTCTAGGTGACCCTACCCGAGCAGGGGTGGTGGACCAGATGACCTCCAACCTCAACCATTTTGTGATTCTATGAAAAACTATATATCAGTCATGTTTTTATCCCCAATAACTGAAGGATTTAGACATCTGAAAGCACACTCTCAACCTCTGTCTATGTTTTTGCTATCAGCTTTATTATCTGTGACATAATTCTAACTTTTTTTCTCTCTTTCCATATCATTCTTGGTCTGATTATGACTTTTTTCTTACTAACATTCTTAATAATATGGAAAAGCACATTCTGTTCTCCTTAGTCTTGAGAAGGTAGTAATTTGAGATTTATGGAGAAAAGGAAAGTGCAATGTTTATTGTTCTCTTGTGTTTATTTAGTATTTGTTAGTGTTGGATTTCATAAGAATCGCATTTCAAATACTATGAAGAGTTCAAAAGCTTTGATTACTTTTTAAATAATATACTTTGATTTTTAGAAAATGTGCTTGTATTTCCTCAATTTCACCAATGGCTTGGCTCAATACAGGGGGTTTATTTAATTTTTTTTTTCCTGATGATGGCAAATCTTTCCAAACCATGGGCATATTGCAAACTTGGAAGAGTTCTGACTATGCTTACATTAAAATCCAAGTTTAGGTTAGTCCCTTAGGCAAAATAAGGCAATGAGTTGATAAAACTTTTCAGAAAAAGTTTCATCTAAAAGCATGGGTTTAATTGATACTTTATCAGAAGTCTATCATTTCTGAATCACCTGCAACTTCCATCTTAAGACACAACATCAAATTATTATCACATCTTAGGAAATATAAATTTGATGTCAATGATAGAAATTTTCTTAACTGGTCTATTTAAACATAATACAAACCTGTTCTAGGGTTTCTATTTTGCTGTCTTTGGCTTGCAAAATCTCTAAAACCCTTCTGTCCTTGACTTCAGCTTTCTGCTTTTCTCTGAAAACAAACAAAAAAAAAAATAGACACTTTATTAGTCATAATTTGCAGTTAATCATTTGAATTTTTCATGTCCTGATAATGAATGTCATTTTAAAGCATAGAAAATTAAATTATCTGAAGCTGACAGGCCTTGCAGAATTAATCAGGGAGCATATGGCAAGTGACAGCAAATTACATCTGTAAACAGCTAACACAACTTTGTTCAAAAAGAAACAGAAGCAAGAGGTCTTAAAATACATTTTTAAGCAGATGAAATTATCTGTCTCATTCTTCCCCAAATGCTGAAATTGTATTTGCCCATAGACTGAGCAAAACTTTTTTTCCTGCTTGGCAACGTAGAGCCACTAAGCTGCTGGGTTCGTGAAGCTCTTCTCTCAGCTATGTGGTATTCCTGTGTCTGAAACAACAGTTTTGAACATCATGTATAACTATTTTACTATCTTCCACATGGATGGAACCTATAACTTTAACCCGGGGGAAAAAATGATAGCTCAGAAGCTTGGGTAACCAGGACAAGCAGAGCCTCTCTATGTGGTTATGAAGTGAAGGGCTATAACCATCTCTGCAACACTTCACAGAAAACCTGATGATGAGTCATTAACACTTTGTTTAACAAACCACCTCATCTCATTGCTATTGTATTTCTTGATTGAGTTTTAAATGTTGATGTCCTTACAGACTTCTGGTTTAGGCAGAGAGAAAACAAATGTGATAGTAAGGATACACATTCCTTAGCACAAGACAGAGTTCCTATCATATATATCTGCAACAAAAGGTCTGAGAAACATATATTCCCTAAAAATGGCCAAATACTTCGGGCATTCCCAGCACCACAGGTGACAGAGAAGCAGAAACTCACTCAGATTATCCTTGTTTTCACAATACAGTTAACTTCCATATTGGCTGGATATTGGCTTAGAAGCCAGAGAACCTTACTTGCACAACTTTTGTTCTACCAAAATGGGAACATTTCAGAGGTGGATGGGAATGGAAGTGTGGTACCCATGAGACTCTAAATTGGATCAGAAGTGGATGAGAATATCCATCTGTGCACAAAAGGCTTCATCTGCATTTTGTAACAGAGATCAATAAGGATAGTAGATATATGGATAATTATTTTTCTCCACTACTATGTATTACTGCATATTCTACTGTTATCAGTGATTTTAAAGGCTAAACTACACCGTCCCCACAGACCACCCAATATCATGGGGTTTTTTAAATAAATTTCTATGACTGCTAAAATATCTAGTCTCATTCTGAGTAAATAAAGAATTAAATAAAAATGGTATGGAATTTGAAGACTTTTGGAAAGCGAGGTCTCAAGGCATAATAACTGTAAGTAGCACCGTCCTACTGCAAATACAGCAGCACTGATGTGGTGTAGCACTGGAAGAAAACCTAGCCGAAATGATATTTAAATTACATTTATCTAGGAGAAACAAAAATATATGGGATCTTAAGCACCTGTACGGCATTAAAAAAATCTGCTTCCATAAAGAAAATAGTTCAGGAGCTGTAATGAGCAGAGAAAAGTGAAACCATGAATATTCAACAAGTATTCCAAAAGACATTTCACGTCTGAAAGCTATTTAACATTTTAACTGAGACAGAAACTTAACAGAAAAATGCACATCAGAACCTGACCTCAAAGCATCTGATCACTTGTAATCAGAAGCATCAAGGAATTGTCATGATAGGTTGCTTGTAAGGCATGAGGAGTGAAATAAATAGTACAGCCAGTTTTTCACAGTTTCTTTTTGAACATCTACTAAAACTGAACTAAGCAGAGACTGCAATTACAGATCCATGCAAATATTAAGTTATGTGCAGTATTCCAAAGGTTACACTGCGATGTTCTTTGGAAAAAAAACTAAGGACAAAAAGGGAGCACAAGAGAGAAAACAACAAACAGGTTTCATAACACATGACTGTTAATGAAATTGTCCCACCTTGCTAATATTTCATAAGCGGTTTACAGAAATCACATTCTCAGTCAGGTTTTAAAAAATGGTAAAAGACTTTCTGATAAGCTTGTAAAACTTTGCACTAAAACATATTGGATGATCAACTTTAAAAATTTGGAATTAGTAAGGAAAAATGTTTGTGAATCCTTTATTTGTATAATACTTACCACAGAAGTTTGTGCATGTTCCCGAAACAGGCATACTGTTCATGATAGGTACTGTACATTATTCCACAACTTAAATGAAACAAAAACTGCTCTAGTACAAAAACACCAGTGCTTCTTCATAATTAATTACTTTGCTGGGGCTCCTTAATGGCTGTCAACAATTACCCTTTTTCAAAGATAATAGCTGCAGTACACAAAATCCAAATATTATGTGAAGAAGGTATCTCTCTCCCATAAACATGTTACGCTATAATCTACCTATGGAAGTGATGGACCTATACTGATCTATGTCTAAACTGTAAGCATTACAGCACTCCAAGTTTCCACAGGTCTTAAATACAGCTAGACAACTTAAGAATTTAAGATTAGGCGTAAGTATAACTGCTTGATACAAAATTTTAAGAGCTTCAGAAGACAAAAAGCAAAGCAGGACTTTACCATAAAGTGCTTAGAAGAGTAACACATAGACAGAGGAAGAATCGTACAATAAAATACACACATACGTAAGCCCCATGAACCACTGAACAGCATTGCCTCCGGCCCTCAAAAGCATCCTGATCATAACCACTGGCTTATATGTCCTATCCATTCTTTGTTCCCACCGTGATGTATTTCCCTCTCCATTTTAATCCAACTTTTTTTATTTTATATTTCTACTTAAATTAAACCATTCTATACGGTGTTCCTCAGGTGTCGGTACTGGGGCCGATGCTGTTCGACATCTTTGTTGGTAACATGGACAGTGGGATTGAGTGCGCCCTCAACAAGTTTGCCAACATCAAGCTGTGTGGTGCAGTCAACATGCTGGAGGGGTGCCATCCAGAGGGACCTGGACAGACTTGAGCAGTGGGCCCATGTGAATCTCATGAAACTCAACAAGGACAAGTGCAAGGTCCAGAATGTGTGTCAGGGCAATCCCAAATACAGGCTGGGCAGAGAATGGATTGAGAGCAGCCCTGCCAAGAAGGACTTGGGGGTGTTGGCTGCTGAGCTCAACAAGAGCTGGCAACGTGCACTCACAGCCCACAAAGCAAACAGCATCCTGGACTGCGCCAAAACAAGCACAGCCAGCAGGTCAAGGGAGGTAACCCTGCCCCTCTACTCAGCTCTCATGAGACACTACCTGGAGTACTGTGTCCAGCTCTGGAGTCTTCAGCACAATAAGGACATGGACCGCTTGCAGCAGGTCCAGAGGAGGGCAACGAAGATGATCCTCTGAGGGGTGGAGCATCTCTCCTATGAAGACAGGCTCAGGGAGTTGGGGATGTTCAGCCTGGAGAAGAGAAGGCTCCAGGGAGACCTTATAGCGGCCTTCCGGTACCTAAAGGGGGCCTACAGTAAAGACAGGGAGGGACTCTTTATCAGGGATTATAGTGATACAACAAGGGGTAATGCCTTCAAAGTGAAAGAGGGTAGATTTAGATTAGATATTAGGAAGAAATTTTTCATTATGAGGGTGGCGAGACACTGGCACAGGTTGCCCAGAGAAGTTGTGGATGCCCCATCCCTGGAAGTGCTCAAGGCCAGGCTGGATGGGGCTTTGAGCAACCTGTTCTAGTGGGAGGCGTCCCTGTCCGTGGCAGGGGGGTTGGAACTGGGTGATCTTTGAGGTCCCTTCCAACCTAAACCATTCTATGATTCTGTATCTACCGCCCACAATATGTCATTATCTTCCCAACTCCTCTAACCACCATCTCCTCTAAAAAGTCAGCCTTTTTTAAAATGAGGCACAATTAAACACAAATACTGGAAAATTAACTAGCATTTTAACTCAGCTTAAATCATCACTTAAAAATTTATTAAACTTGTTTTCTAATGGATTAATTGATCTGAAAACCTGATGGGTCAGGTAGATTTCCCAAAGCAAGGCTCAAAAGAACTCTACAGTTGTGCAGTTTTGGTTTGGGTTTTTTTTTTGTTTGGTTTTTTTGTGGTGGTGGTTTGGGGTTTTTATTTTAAAGAGATAATGTGAAGAAAGTGAATAAACCAGCCAAAAACCAAGCAAAAGAACAAACCGCTCTGGAGAACTCAAAAACAGCATTCACAGCTAACTCTAATGTATTATTGGTAGTCAGGAATTTATGGAGCCCTGTGACATTTTAATAAAGGACAAGGATGCACAAAATAGGTTGAATAATAAAGTCTGGGGTAGAAGATAAAAAACAGACCTCTGTTCAACAAAAAAATGTGCCTGTAACACAGGCACACACTAGCCAATGATTCAAAGTGCATTTCTAGTTAAATGCAGTATTTTCCCTGTTTATCTGATGCTCGGTCAAACAGTTCTTTGAACAAAGCTGTCGAGGAATGGAGATTATAAATACAGATCTATTGTCACTGTAATGAGTAGTAAAAGTCTAAAGTAAATTCAAGGTTTTTTGTCTTTCTGAAGTTTTCTTTCAGACTGTCTGGATAGGACAGGCTGTAGTAATGTCCCCCAAAATAGTTTCACCAGTTATCACCCACAGCTAAAGAAAAAATCCTAACAATCAGAATTTAAGCACACAATGGATGTTGTCAGAGGCCTAAAGCATACATTGAAAACTCATATGGAACTTTATCAGCAGCTTCTCTTGGTGGCATAGGACAGCTTCCAATCCTCGTTACAGGACAGCTCTCCACAGACACTCAAGGTAGTATGACTGACTGGAACTTACATATCATATTGGGATCTGCTGTTGCACCTTGAAATGAGACTTGATAAGCATTGCAGCAATCACCTCCTCTTTTTTGGAGGGGTAACAAATACTAAGAAAAGTCTTCAGCTGACTTTATTAACTGAGCTGTTATGTATTTACAATATATTAAAAAAAATCCACTGAACTATGGGGGNNNNGCGAGAAAATGGGGGGGGGGGGGGAAATCAGGCACTGTCAAGAAGCTGATGATGATCAATGACTGAGACAAACTCCTGTTTAGCTAATTAGAACCACTGATGAGCAATAATGATGTGAGCTAAGAATATTTGCAGACTTCTTTAGGATGAAAAATGGAGTGAAGAGAGGCTGTCAATTTGTACAAGTTTTAAGCTCCAATCAGTTTTCCCATGAGTACTACCTATTTTAAATGTTTAACACAGATGTATTTAGCTACTAAGATTATCGAGATTTAGCTTCCCACAAAAATGAAGAAATTGAGAAAGCAGCTTAACACTTTTTCTGTTATGTTGTTTTTTTTTCCTGTGTTATACTCTACTCTACACAACAGGGCAGGCAATATTTTTGAGGTTTGGCACATTTTTAATGGTTTGTCAAAAATGAAACATTAGACTATGAGGAAACATTTAACGGTGAATGAGGTACGAAAACAGAACACGTGCCACAAAAATCTTAAGATGTTAAAAAACAGAAGTTTGTTGAAGTTTATAAAACACTATGCTTTCTAAAATCTTCAGCAAAAGCAATCTGGGAAAAGAGGCATCTTATGTCTTACCACAGGTCTTAATCAGTCAAGCAATTAATCATTTGTCAAGAAAAAGTAATTCAGAGTTGTATATAATTATATCATTTTTACATCAATTAAATGAAAATAATTTCAAGTAATAAATTGAATTTGCTGTTAACATGTTTCATAGAAATATATCCTTTCAGTTTTACAAACAGCAGGATTTTAAAAAAAAAAAGCAAAAAACCAATGCATCTACAAATTCAGCCTTAAATACCTCAGAAAGTTAAGGCTACACTGAAAACTTTGGGCTGTGAACAAAGGCTGCATTTTAACAGTATACCTGTGTAACTAAAAGTAACAAAATTTCCAGAAGCAGTTTATTTTTGAAAGATACTTCTTTGAATCTAAAGGCGTGCAGAACAAGAAAGGCTACAAAATATCAGCTTGTGTGATGCAGCATTTAATTTCATTATAATCTCTTCAGGTCTTCCAACTATTTTACAGACCTACACAAATACAAACATTCAATGTTAGTATTAAATAGAAAATAGATAATGAATCACCCATGCATAAAGTGAAGTTGTAAAGCACAGATTGTCAATGTTACTGTAAATATGGCACCAATATTGTAATTTACTGTGTACAGCCCCATCCCTGCGGTTGCACAGTCAGTGGTTAGCAGAAACAGAGCCTATGCCTTAATCTTCCAACCAGAAATCTTACTGTTTTTCCATGTACCTATTAAGAAGATATATAAAAAAAAAAAATAGAGCAAACCAGTTTTTATTTAATAGAGAGGTTGTTTTCACCTCGGATTCTAGAAGATCCTTATACTCCACGATGAATTATAATTGATGCACATTAGAAGGTTTTTTCTTTTAATTCTTACAAATAGCACTTTTAAAAGATTTAGACAACATGGAACAAAAAAGTATTTAAATTGATACCACACATTTTGTACTTTTCTAAGACAGCAGCTATTCTGTATAGCAAAATTGCATACACCTATTTTTGTTTCTTTACAAAAATAATTTAAGCTGTAATTAAAAAACAATTGTAAAATGAAATTGTTTCCTTAGTAAATTATTTATACAGCCAGTTCTATGTTCCATGTTATGTATCAAAATGGAAAACCATCATTACAGAAATGTAATTTTTCCTGCATGTCTAACTTGACTGATTTAATTCATTAGATGATTTATTAAGGCCTCTTATTTTAAGCAATGTACATAAAATACAAAACATTTTAATACTATAGTTTTAAAGAAAATAGTGACATTTAAATTCCCCTAATAATTTTGCAAACATTTTTCATCTAAAATACGCAAGTCTCTTACAGTGTTCAAAATATCAGCACTTCAGAACAGACTGCTTTAACATCTGCACATCACCAGGGTTTCCCCCAAGGATTTTTAAATGATGCCTGCCTGTGCTGAATAAAGTGCTAACTTGCACCTTGCATTTCAAACTGTGTCCTGAGCAGCCATCCAGTTGGTACAACACCAGCTGAATTCCCAGAGGCCACTGTTCAATCAGGCTTGACTGCAATTATCATGTCAATATTTTGTGCTCCGATATGCAGATATGCACACATGCAAGCTGCATAATACCTTCTTCTCCATGGAATGTTGACTTATGTTCAATGTTCTGAGAATTTTTAATGAAATAGGATATTAAACTTTCATCAACTATAGAAAATCACAATTATTTGACCTTACATAGAAAGGTTGTACTCTTATGCTCTATTATTCTGTCCACTTTATTGAGTGATAACAACTAGGGAGTCCACTTTATTTTTAAACTCAGAGTGACAAAACGGTAATGGCTCTTAAAAAGTGTGTTAAATCTTGTTTACTTCCTTGTTCTCCTGTCATTCTGTTTCCTGTTAATTTGCACAAGAGTAAAATGGTAAGTGGTTTAAGAAAGCTTCTGCAAGCTATTTATCATCCCTTCAAAAGACGCAAGATACAGGTTTTTTAATTATTTTTCAATTAACATCAGAAATCTATATTGCTCATTCATACAGCACATTCACTTATCCTTTTACATAAGCAGTACTTGTCATTTTTAGTACATACGCATATCATCAGTCACTGAGGAATCTGTGTCAATCTGTTTAATGTTCCTTCCACAATTTGCGATTCACAGGATGCAGCAAACCACAGCATAAGTTCCTGTGATTACCTTTCCAAAAATTCTACAGTTATTTCTGTTCACTTGCTCTTCAGCCGTATTTTCATCCATTTGTACACCTTTAGACATACGTAACTCCCCAGGAAGAACAAAACTCTTAATCACGGACACCAACATTCAGGTTGCCACTGCTTCTCCAAGTGGCCTGAAACGATATATCCATTCTTGCTCTTTGTTAAGATACAAATAAGATAAGCAAGTCACAGCACACTCAGAATTTAGGTGTGGAAAAATATTTATGTAAAGCAAGCTTGCCAAATGTAACTATCTGCAAGGGCATCATCTAATGTAATCCAATCCCCACTTATATCTACCAAGTCTTGTATCACTGCCACAGTTCAATCATTAATGCATCTTGCTACATCTCCCTTCCAGAAGAAAGGAAAGGAGTCAGCTCGAAGCCCAAGAGGAAAATTAGAGTCAGTTGACCTGTCAAGATTTCATGTATTATAAGAGAAAAGTCTTAGAGGAGAGCTCTCAAAGTTTACAAAAATATTTCAAAACCTTTGATACTCTCATCTGAACCCCAACTCTATTTGAGATTACACATGCATTTACCTGTAAAAGATACTTTCTAGCACTTTTTTTTTTTCAACTCATCATCAAAAAAAAAAAAGAATGTTTCAAAAGGCAGTGAACTAGAAATAGCATGCTCTTTACATAATACTGAGATCAATAGTATTTAAAGTAGCTGGAAAGTATACTAACGTGAGTAGTACTTTTACAACGGCTTGTTTGAAAATACCTGGAGGCTTTTACATATCCCAAAGGCATTTCTCATTTGCACAGTAAAGATAATTTTTTGTTTATATCTGAATATTAAAATGGAAATATAGTTACAGTTATCCAGCAAGAACTGCAAAGACTGCTGAAAAGGAAAATATCATTGGTGTATTACAGGAATCAACAGCACAGCCATAAAAAGGTACCAGCTACATTTTTACAATTTTAGGGCAGGTGAACTTCTATTTTGGGACCATGAAAGCACTTCAGAATAGCAGACAAATAATGGAAAACTACTATTAATTCCCCCCTCTGTCCCCCAAATCATGCCTTTTACATTTTCCTGGTTTATTTGAGAAAAAGATAATATCAGGAATTGTCTAATATTACAAATATAACTTACCTGATTGTATGGCTAGTACTGCCCACTGAGTTTCTCCTAATATTTCTTTTTTCTTCATCACACATCCATGGTGTACAAGGTTGTAAGTGAACATTCTGTCCTTTCACACCTGCATTTTTTATTCCTGTCACTGTAACCTCCTGAAGAAAGTCTGGCTGCTTCTTTCCTCAATTTAAAGACTGAAATCCACTGGACAATATTGTTTGGTTCATTATATATATGATCTAGGATACATATAACCGTGCTTTCTTAGATTCTGTCTGCTTCCATTAGATAGCTGGATTCTGGTCTTCGGTAGTCTATAACAAAGACTTCATAGGCACTTAAAGTTTCTTTGTTATGGAATTTTTGGTGGAAAGCACACTGAAAAATTAAGCTATGCAAACACTAGTGGAATCCATGTCAGAAGCAAAACCAATAAAATGTTTTAAACCATTTCATTCTATTTGTATCTATCTCAAAATCTCCTAGTATGCCAGGGCAAGATGGAAAACGTTATCAACTTTGATACAACTGGGTCAGTGTTGTTCCTAATATAGGTGAGAAGGGGAAAAAAAATACTCTATAAGACTCAAGCTGTTTTTTATCAGATTTCAGTGCAAATTTTCAATTTCCAGCTCTTGTCTTATACAACCACGGTAAAATATAGAAAAATAGGCTGAGAGCAGCACAGACCTGCCAAGTGACATGCTTCAGGAAGCATTTTGCTTATAACTGTTACTTAGGAATCCCATCTCTTAACCCTTTAAATCCACATATTTTTCCTAAATTAAAAAAGCCAGAAAATCACTTGTCCTATAATTTTCTGGACAGAAGCAGTGCTAGGTAGCAGATTCCCTGGAAATCTAATCAACACATTGGAACTGAGATAAACTGACACTGTAGCAACATAAAAAAAAAATATTTACTGCTAAAAAGGTAGGGAATAAGACAAAAACTTTTCTGAAAGGATGAGAGCATGAAGAGGTATAGCCATAAAACAGAAGCTACTTAGGAAAAGATTATAGAAAGTTATAGCTGGAAAAGTTAGGCAGGAATATATGGGGCTGTAGGTTGGTTGTGCAGAAGATTCACAGGTAAAGCTGGGCTAGAAATTATTTCCAAAGCAGCAATTAGATCATTGTCAGACAAAAGAGATGAAGCTACATCAATTAAAGACAAAATTAAAGAGAAAAATACACATCGCTCCATCTGTCAAATCAAAGCAACCCCATAGTTCAAAGTTGTGATGAATAAAACCCCTATATACTGAATGGGTTTTATCCAAACCTGTTCCAGGATTCTCTGGGGTGATAACAACACCCAAAGAGATACTGTGAAATTCTTCTTTCTTAATTCCATAACTCTGAGAAGCACAGGAAAGGTATGATATAGATGTATAGCCTTGAGTTCATGAGAAGTGTTCTAAAGTATTAGTGTTTTTCTGAAGATAGGACATAAAAATCTAGACAACCACCTTAATAGAAGTATGTTGTCATGCTTTCATGTAAGAGTACCAATCACCAGCCCCTACATAAAGTGCAAAGCACATACACAGAATGTATCTTTACCTTCATATATAATACACTATTATTATACACCACATTTCTGTAGCAAGTCTTCCGATAGGCTGAACATTACATTGAAAGGGTTTCAAAAACATTTCCTACCATTGTAAAAAAAAAAAAATCAGCTCATTATCATGCTTGTCGACATCAAGGTGGTATCTAAGAGCCCCATGTCCATTGTATCAATCAGGATAATGCACAATTACTAATCTCTGTTCTAAATAAAGTATAAAATAATTTAAAGCAAGGGATAACTACCAAGCATAAAAATACCCCTAGACTTGAAGAATCATAGAATGTATTGGGTTGGAAGAAGGATAAACAAAAATAACAGACACTACCTTACACAGGCAAACAATTCAAGAACTCCATACAATTCACCATTACTTAAATGTGTGCTTCCTAACACCTCTATGCTTCAATTTGTCCTAATATCCTGATTATTTTTATATGCAATACAAATCAAAAATGTTAATAAGCCTGAACACCTCTGTTTCTACCTTATTAAGCTTTATGTAAAAGAGCTGAGATTTTCCATATTGTTCAGCTATGTGTAAAATGTGATTAAAGGAAAACATTTTTTCATGTTTTCAATATATTTGTGCTTACATACATGTAACATTTGTTTACATATAGTAAAGACTATGTATTTTAACCAGTTCTTGCATTTTTTTGCAAGAAGGAAGATTGACACTACCACCACTGTTCTCATGAAAATATGACCAAATTTTATCACGAAACAAGTCAGCAAGAATCTACATTTCAAGATAAACACGGGATGCTAGAAATCTGCTTCTAAGTCTTCCTCATATATTATAATTACTCCCCAAATCAAAATACGTAAGCAATGTGAAAGCATTACACTGTCCTAACAGCCGAGCTACTACTGTCTGCAGGTAAGTGTCTCAGTACACAGCCAGAAGTTATTTGACATCATCCCTGGTGACCACATGTGAACTCTCAGCTAACAGCTGTCTTAAAACAAGCTTACACTGTCAATTTCTTCCGCTGGACATGAATGCTTTAGAATATTAGCTCTAGTTACATGATCACACTGTGTTTTTGGACAAAGTTTTCATTGCTTTATGCAATGCAGAAGATGGGACAACTATAGTGAATGCACTCCCAGATAAAGACTTAATGCTATATTTTCAGAAGTGGAAGAACATTTACTGACCAAATCCAGAAAGGAAAGACATGATCAAACAAAACATGCCTTTCGAGATCAAAGCACTGAATGGGAATCCAAAAGAGCTAGGACCCCTCCTGGGTCTATGACAAGCTTCCCACGTAACACTGGCAAGCCATTTAAAGAAGTTAAAATCCATTTTTTCTTTTTAAAAAATCCACTTTTTCATTTTAAAAGAGAGAATCCATGGCACCCTGAGAGACAGAACAGACAAATCTTTTGAACATAAAAGAACGAAGTGTTTGAATTCTGACAGTCACATTAGCAACTTATTCACACTCTCCTTATCTTTGACCTACAAAAAATTATGAATTTGTAAATATTAGTGTTCTAAAACAATCAATCACATACTGTGATGAGTAATTAACATTTATAGCAATCAGATGATAACACGTAAGTACCTTGAGGAAACTGGCATCATTAATATCCTCAGAGGAATAGCAATTAAACTGCATAGTCATCTATTCTGTTATCATGTCTTAGCCTTTTGTCTCTTTAAGAATGCGGATAAATTTAATTTATACATGTAACTGTTATCCAACCACTTATGACACCAGAAAATGTCATTTACCTCCTCTTGCACTTTCAATAGAAAAAGAGCATATGCAGTACATTTATAATTTAAAAATTGAATTCAACTGCAGCAAAGCAACCTCAGTGAAAACAGATTTTGAAGTATACTTCAACTTATACCAAAAAAAGGAAATTTGCAACATATTCTAGGTCCTCTTTACCAAATATAACAATGGAATTTTTGTAACACACTTCTAAAATCCTACATAATTCTCAATTAAAGAGATAAAGAATATGATATCAGCAGGAGTTTTTGTTTATTTTTGGTTTTATTATCATGTTAAATCTTTAAACTCACCTTTCCACAACCAAACTGACTGCTTGAGTAAGATCTGGACTGGACACTTGGAGTCGTTTCCACAGACACCACACAAATTCTTTATCAGCCTTAGAAAGAGGAAAAAAAGACAAAAATACATTAAATGCATGCTACACCTTTTATAGATGAAAGAGTTATACTGTGCATATTCAAAAGACAATTACAAAAAAAACCTCTATTCTAGTGAGAATTCCCTGCAAGTTACTCACTGTCCCATGAATAAAAAAGCATGGCAGTTCTCTTGAATAAACAAAGTTTTAACAATACAGAATCCTGTAGGAAGACAAAGACCTACAATCAACAATAAAAGAGTGTACAATGTGACAATAAGGCAGGATAAATCAACATTATTCAAAAAAGGCTGCCTTTTGCTATATCAATTACTGGTACTTCTAGCAGCAGGAACAATTTCTATTAATAAACATTGAGCCTGGAATACATGCTGCAACATTAAGTTTTACCATATGCAGCTCTTAGATTTTATTTCAAAATAGACAGTAAATCAGTCTTCTATCATACACTCGGCTAACCTGCATTATATAAAAGCTTCTGAAAAAATTTTCAAGTGAGAGCAAGAAAACAGTGTTCTTTAAACATACACTTAAGAAAGTTTGCGAAAACTAGATGTCAGCTAAAAGCTTTTCCGGATTTATACTTTCTACTACGTAAGTTGTTACTTTGCACTGGTGCATTTTTATTCCAATACAGTTTTATTACTGGTAGTACCAATATTGATGCAGTTATGTTACAAACTAAAACCATAATGCGTTAATTATATAAAAATGTTATGAAAGAAAAAAAAAAATCAGCAAAAGTTGAAGACAAGGAGAACAATAAGAAAGCATACATACATAAACCATGGACTGAACTAAGACCAAACCTGCTAAAAACAGTCTAACATAAAACTAGAAATGAATAAGCCAAAACCATCATATTGGCAGCTAGGTAAAGTTCAACAGGTAAAAATTACGAGAGTGCAGCTTAGTCTACCTTTTACTAGTTTTTTCACAGAATCACAGAAAGGTTCAGGTTGGAAGGGACCTTCAAGATCATCTAGTTCCAACCCCCCTGCCATGGGCAGGGACACTTCCTACTAGACCAGGCTTCTCAAAGCCCCATCCAGCCTGGCCTTGAACACTTCCAGGGATGGGGCATCCACAACTTCCCTGGGCAACCTGTTCCAGTGCCTCAACACCCTCACAGTAAAGAATTTCTTCCTGATATCCAATCTAACTCTACGCTCTTTCAGTTTGAAGCCGTTACCCCATGTCCTATCATTACACCCCCTGATAAAGAGTCCCTCCCCATCCTTCCTGGAGGCCCCCTTTAGGTACTGGAAGGCAGCTATAAGGTCTCCTCAGAGCCTTCTCTTCTCCAGGTTGAGAGAGAATTTAAGTTTTGAATGTTAAAGAGAAATAGAGTTTTCATGAGGACAATACATGACCTAAATGGAAAACCAACACTATTACAACTATCCATTTCCCTGCTTCCTTCTTCTCCCAAGCCTCTAGAACCTAATCTACTAAAATATCACATGTACCATTAGTTAACCAGAACCTCACTAAAACCAGCTAAACAAACACAGTAATTCATCTCTGCACAACTCTATCTTATACCAAATGAAACAGAAGACTTGAGTTCCTATCTTCATCTCCTTTGTTTGGTTTCTTCATAATTTTCCCACTTAATTTCTTCTTTCCCCAATTTCTCATTTTTTATGAATAAGAACAGAATTGCACCTTTGGTCACAGTATTGTGAGCCCATGACTTGAAACAGCTAAAAGCAAAAGTCATCTAAGTCACAAAACAGCTCAACAGAACTACAAGTTTGACAGGCCTTACAAGAGACAATAAAGACCAGATACGGTATGATTAGAGTACATTTCAGAAGCAGAAATTGCTTTTTCTACTTTTGCTATCTTTTCTTTTCATTTGCTCCCAATCAGTTTTGCCTTCTAGGAAGCAGACTTGAACTTTACAAGCAGTATCAGAACCAGTGCATGACAATTACTCCATCTTAATGTTTCTCTTTCTTCAGAACAAGACAACAACTACCTTCAATACCAGATCAAAAGATCTCTCTAAAGCTAGCAGACTTTCATCAAGATTATCAGTGTACTGAGTCTAAATTATTTTATCAAGATCAAAACCGCAACAGTCAAATACATTGAATTACGGATTCAACTAACTTTAACAATTATTATAAAAGAAATAGAGATAGTTGTACCTATTTTCTCCATGATTGATGAGGAAAGCCTCAAAGATTATTTTTTTTTTAAAAGGTCTGATGTGTCTTTCCTTCAAATTTAGAAATGCACATATTTTGAATTTTAAAATAAAGAAGTGAGGCAATGCTGAACTTCCGGGAAAATGTAAGAAAAATGCTGAGGAAGTGAGAAGTGAGGAATTTTGTGATGGCTGATGGAAAAAAAGATCTTCATCTTTCAACTACTGTAATTTATAGTTTAAATTTATTTAAATCCTTAAATGCAATCAACTTCTTCAACCAAGCAAGGAAGAAAACTTTATGGATATTTGATGCCTTACTTGCTGTATACACAGCACATGTATTGCTGTATACACAGAAAAATTCACCCGCCTACAGTAAGAATGCACACAACTAACAAATTTGACCAGCTTTCTGATTGTGTCAGAAAGTAAATAAAAGAGTCTGGCCACAAAGATCTTATAATTAAAGCTTATTATCAGCTTATGCAAACCAGACTACAGCAGAATGAGTTTGTCTTTTATAAAACCAGAGACATTTTGTCTAATTGCCTTTGTGGGATGTATACAGCTTTTAAAGTGCTGACAGGGAGACTTCATTTCTGGTATTTTCAAACAAAACCAAACAATTAAAAAACTTTCTGTAGAAAGAAATAAGGCACAAACTGTTACTTAAAAACACTAAAAAGGAACATAGTTTCTCTAACCAAACTGGGATAGCAGTGTAAGGTATCTTTTCAAAACTGAGAGACTCTGCTGCGTGCGAACAGATAGTAACTAACTGGCTTATGGTGCACTATGATGCATAGCTGCATTCACTTTTTTAAGAACGATCACACCAAAACTAAGCCATACTTCATATAAATAAGAACTCAAATGACTTCACATCAGTATCCAAGTCTTAATTCAGTTGAAGTACTAAAAATAAGTTCACTTTCAGCTAGGAATTAAGTTAAAAGACAAAAAGGAAGCATCATATTAATTAGGTTGCTCAGTTCAGGCCAAAAAGATGGCTATCCACCTCTTTTTTTTTTTTTTTTTTTAAAAAAAAAAGAGTACAACCTCTCTTTGCGTGCTACCACCTTATGCCACTTAATATCCTGGATTTCTATGTATCTCATCTGAAAGACTATACAAAGAATGTGTACGTTTTCCATGTGTCCTCAAAAAAGCCACCATCTCCTGAAAATGCCTTCCCATGCCACCTGAAAAGTCATAATGCATGTACACTGTGAACCAGGCATGACCTACTGCTTCTTCTCAGGCAGAAACAGAATGAAAAATAAAAATGTTTTACAGATTTGGAAAAATTGCTGCAGGCTTCCAAAAAGCATTAGGATCTATACAGAACAGAGATTCTGAGTATTTTTAACATCTAAAAATATCTTGTATTTATGCTGAGAGCCCAAAGAAAAAACAGAGACAAACAAAAACTCAATAAATAATAGCAATGGAAATGTGATTTCTTTTCAATTATTCAGAAGAACAGTAAGTCAGTAGTTCTTACTCTCTAAATCACACCACTCTGAGTATAAAGAAATCTTTGAACCATAACAGAGAAATAAACCACTATATTTAATAAAATATGTCTATCTAATTTTAAAATCATTTCAATTCAAATCCCTCAGTTAATCAGCAACGTGGAGAGCAGAACTGAACTGATAGTAGTGCTTGAATATTTTTTATATCTTTAATACACAATTTTTTGTGTATTTTGTGTATTAGTAATTTTACACTAAACTACTTAAAAACACTTACAAATTGGTGTAAGGGCCATGAAGTCATTACACTACAGAGAAGTCCAAACATAATAAAATGGCAACAGTATTCCACCTGCAAATGCTCAAAAATCTCGAGTCAATCATACAACCAAATTTTCTGATCCTGATTTATGAACTCACAAGCTTTTTTCAGTTGAATTTTGTTTGCCTGTTTAAAGATTGGGATTTGCTTACCATCACGCTTCCTTAGCTTTTCCCTTTACTGTCCTGTATACAAGACTACAGAAGTAGCTGCTGGGTTTTCTGCTTATTTATTTATTTATTAGAAGAGCTGAGGTACTCAGGCTTCTGCATGACTCCAAGAAGCAGTATCAAATATCAGGAGACCCACTACAAGCAGCAGCTGCCTGTTGTCCTACTGTACAGGTTCCTATTGTCCTACTGTACAGGTTCCTGCATGACGAGACAGAATAACGCACAACTTTCAGGCACATACTTCTAAAAACAGCATTTCTCCACCAGAAAAAAAAAAAAAACAACAAAAAGGGAAAACTACAATAATATATTCTGAATTGTTCCTAATGAACAAATATGTAGACTATATACATATGTATGTACAATACAATATAAGGGAAATGTTCACATACGTCCTGTGATTTTTGCAGAGTATTCAGCATGTACTGAGTCTCTGGCAATCTGGTTTCTACCAAAGCTTTATAAAATATGAAGTTTCAATGAATGTTGTGTTCCTAATGAAAATACAGACACTCAGGTACAAATGATCTTTCTTAATTGAATAAGCAGTTCAGATTAACTTCAAAGCACCTATAACTATTTCACAGACTACTTTCAAAGTTGTCCAAGGAAGAGTAAAATCAGCTCCAAGATGTACTCGTGTCAGTGAAATTGTCACTCCTTACACAACTAAGTTCTGCAACATTTCTGTCTGTGCTGAAAGAACAGTAGATGAAGTAGGAATGAAAAAGCTATCCGAACTTAAAAATAACAAAGCTTGCTTGCAGGAAGAAATATTGCACATGTGAATGGTGTGCACTAAATAAACCTCAAAGAAACAGCTAAACAGTTTTTGTGCCCATTTAAAAAAAAAGAGAAAAAATAAACAGAAAAGAAAAACACAAAACACAAACAAACAAAAATCTTCCCAAGTTATCTGGAAATAAGTGAAAATGTCACTGGAATTTCCAGAACCACAAAACAACACCATTTCAATAAATGCTGTTTCTTTTTCATGATGGCAGGAACTGGTATTTAAAGTTACTACTGCAACCTATGAATGAGCACACACAGAACTATAAAGCAATGCTGTAATTATATCAACAGATATTATAATCTAAATCAACAAATGCCTTTCACTATAAATTTGCATTTCTGTAAATGCACACAAAACAATGCAGTGTCCTGCAAAAAGTCTGCAAAAAGAATAAGGACACAAACGCACCTTCAAATACACGTTACCAGTAAAAAAAAAATAAAACACCATTTGCAAGTAAAAATCTGTGAACTTTATTACATAAAAAGAAAATTTACAGGGAAATGTACAAAATTTGCCATTACAATAGCACATTAATCAATGAATGGTAAGTTACCATAAAATGTGACTTTCTTCTCTTTAACATGCCAAACATTAACAGCTAAAACTGTTTCATTTAAATCAATAAGTAATCAAGCATTTTGTATAACAGAATGAGTATTATCGAGAAATTATTACAGTTTTAAGATGAAAAGAAGTTTGAACAGCCTTTTTAAGCTCTTGGCACAATTAATGGGCTTGGTAAGGCTGTTCCCTGAATGGTCTTGGGAGCCAAACAATTTCTTCCGAAAAAGGGCTGCTTAGACTGCCTGAAGTTGGCACAGAAAAACACTGCAGCTGTCAAGGCCTGGGATGTATCAATCTTCGGCATACCCAAGGAACGTTCTGCCTACTCAAGTGTATGTTAACAGCTCAAGAGGTCAGCAAGAGTGTACCTTGAACAGCTGAGAACTTACATACACAAGGCAGAATACAGATGTCATTTGAAAGTTAGTGAAAATTACTCATTAAAGCTAAGATTATTCACAGCACATCTAAAGTCAAATAAAGATGCTCATGCTGTGATCAAGTTTGCATGCCAGAACTAAAGAACTATGAAAGAAAAAACTGCATATCCCCCAAAAAGTGGGATTTTCTCTCAGCTTACAGTGAAATTCCAGTTATCATATGGAAATACATAGAGAAATGAAGAGTACCTTAGGCCGTGAACGTGTTCTTTGCAAAGCAAACTGGATTTTTCTTACTGATTTTTTAACAGCGGCAAGCTCAGAGGCAGAGACAAACATAAGATGAGCCACTGACGAAGTTTATATGGCATGACTAGCTACAGCAAAAGTAGTTGCTTGCAAGTGAAGCCGTGAATTTATTAAACATTAGTGTAAGTTACAAAACAAAGAATCTCTCTGGCTTATAAGCAGGGAAAGACAAATATTTAAATGAAAAGAATTTACTTTCCATTTAAAAGTGAAATCCAAGCATAAATACTGCTCTGAACACTTGCTATCAAAAGTATGTAAAACTGTATCTATATTGCATACAGTTATTTGTCTAATGGAAACTTAAAGTGACCTAAGCATAGAATGTTTTGAGTATTTTTACACTGCTTTACCAAGGAGAATTAGCTGCCATTCTTTTAAAATAATGCTACCGAATTGCTACAGGAAAAACATACATTAGCAGTGAGAGGAGTGCCAAAGGCATAAGCAATCTCTTTTTTGCTCAAAGGAACTATGCATTCATGACAGTGTGGGTATTAAATTTACAGGTAGGTTTAATTTTTGTTTGTATGTCTGTCATGTACTGTGTGGAGAATAAGGATAAACTGAAAAACCTACTCCTTTAGCATAAATTCATACATCAAGCATGTCAGTTACCTACAGTTTGAAATCACTACTCTTTTTGAAGTTTCACTGTATTTATTTCAAAGCATGTTAACTACTAGTAATGTTCATATCATACCTTACATTTTTATACCATTACAAATGTTATTTACTATTTAGCAAGACACTGTCTTCTGAAATCTGGATGAGAATACCCTCAGAATAGGAAAAAAAAAACAAAAAAACAAAAAAACAAAAAA
>VYZM01023732.1:41016-56299 GCA_013398915.1 Dromas ardeola
AAAAAAAAAAACACAAAAAAACCAAAACCCAAACAAGAAACCTCTTCCCTACCCTCCACCCCTCCCACTCCAATAATTACTAGAAAAGCACAGGACATAAACTCTCATTTTATTTTTTTCAACTAGCAGATACCCACAAAAGGGAAAATGAAACAGTTGTGAGGACAGAGGGAGCTATTGGTTTACTGGTAATTTTCAGTAAGAACTCTAAAATAATCAGATACTGAAAATTTTCTGTATTATGAAGTGAATATTTCAATACAAAGTGAAATACGCATGACCATCAGGCTGGAAGAATTTGTATGGAAATGCAAAATACAATATGGAATGGAGGACAAAAAGCATGAAATAGAATGGCTGGTTTAAGCATTGAAGCATCTGCAAGAAAATTGTTAGTATGGATTGTTTTGGACTCCCCTAACATCTAGTACACTTCTGACTGCAGAGCTCAAGCCTTTAAGCAAGCTGACATATACACTTTACACGCAAGTGACAGACGTGCTTCTTGATGTCTCATAAGAATTTTAAACCTACACTGTTGTATGCTGCCACTGCAGACTCTTGACCCTGCTGTGCCAGTGGTTTTTTGCGATTTCCAGTCACGTATTATATTCCTAAATAAGAGGTATTCTCTCTACAATCCACCCAGTCCTGCTGAGTGGTCACAGTACAGAATACTCTTAAGACTTTACAGAACCTATCTTTGAGGTGCTACACTTTACAACAATCTAAAAAGTCACTAGAAGACTGATCGGTACCTCACAAGAAAATTTAGTGCCTTATACACACCAGGTTTTAAAGATAACATCAGGTTATTTTCAAGTTCACAGAAGTCACTCACATACAGTATGCAGTGTAACATCTAATTGGTAGGTAGAGATTTGTGAGCAGGTTCTATGTGACCCAATCAGATCGATAGCTTCAAAATAGACATCATCAGCAAACAAGTGTATCTTTCTCATTTCCTTCCCAATTCCTTAATGTTGCAGTATAAGGGGTCTGCAACCAACACGTAATTTTATGATACCAGAGAAATAGTTTAATGTACTTTCCAGCCATAATTTTCTATTTATAGAATTTCCTGTTATCTTGTTGGAGTTTCGGCAACAAAGATACCTTTGAATCAAAAATGGGAAAAGATAGTATACTGCTTTACTTACACATATATGTAGAATATAAAAAATTGTGTGTAGATAAATATACACACATACCACCCCCCGAGTGATTACATCCTTACTCAGAACTCTGTTGAAAGCAAACAGGCACCATAAAAATAATACAATGTTATCGTGTTACACTGTTGATGCCGTAACAGTGGTCTAAGCAAAAATATTACATGACCAAAAGATGCTGTCATTACACATGATTTCATAAACGGACTCTCATATTAGTCCATCAGTGTGACAAAAAGACAGCAATGCACTTAAACTGAATAATTTTATGACACGTTCTTCATTGACATAAATAATTTACTCATTGTGGCATCAACAAACAAGAAATACAAGATATTCCCTGACCTGTCGTGACATAGTCAATGAATTAACATCACAGAAGTCAGCTCAGTACCATTACAGGAGGACAGGTCAGAAACAAAAACATGTTTTTTAAACAGTAGAAAGAAGTTATGAGATAGAAAAGGACCTATGACACACAATGCCACCCTCACTGAATAGCTGAAAGTAAATTACTTCCTTGCTCTTTGGTGAGCCTACAGTCAGGATGCTTTGCATGGCTGCCTTCAATGGTACAGCTGTTACACCAACAACTGCTTTTTTCTAAGTACTCAACATTGAAAACTTAACACTTGGTTGATGTAAGAATTGTTTTCAGAGGGTAGGATATGAGAAAGCAAAGGGTTCAGTTCCAGAGGTAAGGGTTTGCTTTAATCCCTTTAATAGATCAAGGATAGGATAACTCATCTGTGAGCTTTCATTTCAAGCTACAAATATCTAAACTACTTCAATTAAAACTAACCATCGTCATTGAAGTAATTTGGATGGAAGATGCACAGAAAGGAACAGGACATGAATTTTTTAAGTCACATAGATGCTTTCTGGAAGTGACACAATTCTGAGAGTTATTTTAAGACTCCAATCACTTATTTGAGAGTCCAGGATAATCTCAACGTTTCAGCATAGGTGTCAGAGTTAGTTTTTGTTTAAATATTATGCTCTGGATTAATATAATCATAATGCATTTGTGATTTTCAATGCAACCAAGAATACAGGAATGCACAAGTAGTTTTATTTTCAGACAATATAACCATACACATACATTTGGGTATATTCACTCTGAATTACCATGACTAAGGAAGTAGAATTTGGGTCCATCGCGTCAACTCTGACTGAAATTACTGTGTAGTACTTTCCAAATACTGTGAAATTCAGACAAATACGAGAATTTCACGTATCTTCTAAGTCATGAGCTAAATAGTACCTGAAATAGTTGAAACAGTGCACACTTAATAACAACAAAGAAGAACAAGATTATCTGAAGTCATTCTCTAAGGACAGCATACCTCCTCCTGAATCAAAATAGTTTGACAGGAAAACCAGACCTGCTACAGCCATTCTCCTCCGGGCTGAATCTGTAACTTCATAGTAAATGTAGACATCTCAGTGTGTTCTAGAAGCATCCTCAGTGCAACTGGAAAAATTAGAAGCAAGAGCCTATTTCTCTGCGTGTAAAACACAACTTCCTTTGTTGAGAAACACCGATGTTTTGTTGTTCCCATAAAAGGTACCTTTTCACTCATGCGTATCTCAAGGCAGTCAGACAAAATCCCCAGTGACTGGAGGAAAGGCAGTATCATACACTTTTTCATAAGGGGNGGTTTTAAAGATAACATCAGGTTATTTTCAAGTTCACAGAAGTCACTCACATACAGTATGCAGTGTAACATCTAATTGGTAGGTAGAGATTTGTGAGCAGGTTCTATGTGACCCAATCAGATCGATAGCTTCAAAATAGACATCATCAGCAAACAAGTGTATCTTTCTCATTTCCTTCCCAATTCCTTAATGTTGCAGTATAAGGGGTCTGCAACCAACACGTAATTTTATGATACCAGAGAAATAGTTTAATGTACTTTCCAGCCATAATTTTCTATTTATAGAATTTCCTGTTATCTTGTTGGAGTTTCGGCAACAAAGATACCTTTGAATCAAAAATGGGAAAAGATAGTATACTGCTTTACTTACACATATATGTAGAATATAAAAAATTGTGTGTAGATAAATATACACACATACCACCCCCCGAGTGATTACATCCTTACTCAGAACTCTGTTGAAAGCAAACAGGCACCATAAAAATAATACAATGTTATCGTGTTACACTGTTGATGCCGTAACAGTGGTCTAAGCAAAAATATTACATGACCAAAAGATGCTGTCATTACACATGATTTCATAAACGGACTCTCATATTAGTCCATCAGTGTGACAAAAAGACAGCAATGCACTTAAACTGAATAATTTTATGACACGTTCTTCATTGACATAAATAATTTACTCATTGTGGCATCAACAAACAAGAAATACAAGATATTCCCTGACCTGTCGTGACATAGTCAATGAATTAACATCACAGAAGTCAGCTCAGTACCATTACAGGAGGACAGGTCAGAAACAAAAACATGTTTTTTAAACAGTAGAAAGAAGTTATGAGATAGAAAAGGACCTATGACACACAATGCCACCCTCACTGAATAGCTGAAAGTAAATTACTTCCTTGCTCTTTGGTGAGCCTACAGTCAGGATGCTTTGCATGGCTGCCTTCAATGGTACAGCTGTTACACCAACAACTGCTTTTTTCTAAGTACTCAACATTGAAAACTTAACACTTGGTTGATGTAAGAATTGTTTTCAGAGGGTAGGATATGAGAAAGCAAAGGGTTCAGTTCCAGAGGTAAGGGTTTGCTTTAATCCCTTTAATAGATCAAGGATAGGATAACTCATCTGTGAGCTTTCATTTCAAGCTACAAATATCTAAACTACTTCAATTAAAACTAACCATCGTCATTGAAGTAATTTGGATGGAAGATGCACAGAAAGGAACAGGACATGAATTTTTTAAGTCACATAGATGCTTTCTGGAAGTGACACAATTCTGAGAGTTATTTTAAGACTCCAATCACTTATTTGAGAGTCCAGGATAATCTCAACGTTTCAGCATAGGTGTCAGAGTTAGTTTTTGTTTAAATATTATGCTCTGGATTAATATAATCATAATGCATTTGTGATTTTCAATGCAACCAAGAATACAGGAATGCACAAGTAGTTTTATTTTCAGACAATATAACCATACACATACATTTGGGTATATTCACTCTGAATTACCATGACTAAGGAAGTAGAATTTGGGTCCATCGCGTCAACTCTGACTGAAATTACTGTGTAGTACTTTCCAAATACTGTGAAATTCAGACAAATACGAGAATTTCACGTATCTTCTAAGTCATGAGCTAAATAGTACCTGAAATAGTTGAAACAGTGCACACTTAATAACAACAAAGAAGAACAAGATTATCTGAAGTCATTCTCTAAGGACAGCATACCTCCTCCTGAATCAAAATAGTTTGACAGGAAAACCAGACCTGCTACAGCCATTCTCCTCCGGGCTGAATCTGTAACTTCATAGTAAATGTAGACATCTCAGTGTGTTCTAGAAGCATCCTCAGTGCAACTGGAAAAATTAGAAGCAAGAGCCTATTTCTCTGCGTGTAAAACACAACTTCCTTTGTTGAGAAACACCGATGTTTTGTTGTTCCCATAAAAGGTACCTTTTCACTCATGCGTATCTCAAGGCAGTCAGACAAAATCCCCAGTGACTGGAGGAAAGGCAGTATCATACACTTTTTCATAAGGGGTAAAAAGGAGGACTCTGGGAACTACTGACCAGTCAGCATCACTGCGGTGCCCAGTAAAATCATGGATCAGATCCTCCTGGAAGCTATGTCAAGGCATATGGATGACAAGGAGGTGATCCGAGACAGACAACATGGCTTCAGCAAGAGCAAATTGTGCCTGACTAATGGCCTTCTACAATGGAGTGACTGCATCAGTGAACAAGTGAAGAGCTAAGGATGTCATCTACCTAGACTTCTATAGAGCCTTTGCTAAAGTCCCCCACAACATTCTTGCCATTTCATTGGAAAGATATGGATTTGATGGATGGACTGTTAGACTGATAAGGAATTGGCTGGATAACCCTGTCCAAAGAGCTACGGTTAAGGGCTCAATGTCCGAATGGAAACCAGTAACAAGTGGTACCCCTCCGGGGTCCATACTGTGACCAATACTGCTTTAATACCTTCCTAAATGACATAGACAGTGGGATTGAGGGAATGCACTCTCAGTAAGTTTGCAGATAAGTGGAAACCACCAAGCTGAGTGGTGCAGTTTCTACACCAGAGGGAAGGGATGCCACACAGAGGGACACTGACAGGCTTGAGGAGTGGGCCCATGTGAACCTCATGAAATTCAACAAGGCCAAGTGCAGGGTCCTGCATCTGGGCCAGGAAAACTCCCAGTGTCAATACAGGCTGGGAGATGAGTTGACCGAGAGGAGCCCTGCAGAGAAGGACTACATTATATAGAGATGGGTATACTGGTGGATGAAAAACTGGATATAAGCCTGCAACATGTGCTTGCAGACCAGAAAGTCAACCATATCCTGGGATGCATAAAAAGAAACCAGGCCAGCAAGTCAAGGGAGATGATTCTCCCTCTCTATTCTGCTCTCTTGAGACCCCACCTGGAGTACTGCATCCAGCTCTAGGGACCCTAGCACCAAAAAGACATGGCCCTATCAGGGCAGGTCCATAGTAGGGCCACAAAAATTATCAGAGGGCTGGAGCACCTCTGCTGTGAAGAAAGGCTGAGAGAGTTGTGGTTTTTCAGTCTGGAGAAGATAAGGCTCCCGAAGGACCTGACTGCAGCCTTTAAATTCCTAAAGGAGGCTTCTAAAAAAAGAGAGAGACACTTTTTAACAAGGCCCGTAGTGACAGAAGGGACACCAGTTTTAAACTAAAAAAGGCTAGATTTAGATTGGACATAAGGAAGATATTTTTTACAACAAGAGTGGTGACGCTCTGGAACAGGCTTGTGGATGCCCCATCATTGCAAGTACTAAAAGTTAGGTTGGACAGGCCTTTAAGCAACCTGATCTACTGAAAGACATCTCTGCCTATGGCAGGGGACTTGGACTAGATGATCTTGAAAGGTCCCTTCCAACACAAACTGCTCTATGACTCTATGATCTCTATAGCAAATTTCAGATTCCCATTCACATGCTGGAAGCAATCTGAAATATTTACACACAGACGTCCTGTGAATAGGTACCTAATTTTAAAATAGTCTTTTTTTTTTTTTTTTTAGTCTCACTCTCAGTCCCTTTTCAGTTTTACTCAAATATTCCAAACAAGTATTTTTCAGAAGGAAAGACCACATATGCAAAAATTCATTCTAGTTCACTAAAATTTATCAAAAGTAAAAAAGCAAAAGAAATTAAACGACTTAGCTATTCAACAACACTACTTCTGTCTATAATACATAAAGAATAAGGCCTTTATTAAAAACACCTGTACTAATCACTCATGTGATTTAGACTCCTTATGGCAAAATATAAGAGTATAAAATAACAAAAAGCCACCCAAAGCACTAAACAGCTGGCATCCCTTGGCACCAATAAATATGTGGTCTTGGCTTAATCACTAATAAAATAAATTAGTATTTAATGAATGGGAGCATTAAACACTTTGCCCCACTTTGACAGGACAGTATGGATATCAACAATTCATCCAGAAGAAACACTAACGCATTCAAATTCTCATACTGGTAGTTCACAAACATTTAAATTTGGTCAGAGTCAGAAGAATAAGAACCAAGCTGACATAAAAATAAATCACTAAGGAAGAACTATGGCTTTTTTAATTTAATATTTAATTCTCACCTATTGATTTAAAAACATTTCTAACACGTACTATCAACATGCATGTCAAATAGCTATTTCCATATCATGAAACAATGCAATATTTTGGTTTGTTATTTAATATATTTTTCATATTTACTTGTAAATAAAGTAGGGGGAGTTAAAATTACTTGTAAGTCAATGTTATCATGGCTACTTTAGATTTTCAGTGGGTGTCCTGGTTATTAAATTGGTCCAGAATGAAAGAATGCATCTCTTTCCAGCTAATGAAATATTTTTCATATGAAGAGTTTGTTATAGCAATCCTATCTGTTATCAATGCTAGTAATGTCAAATAGAATATTTTACACCCCTCCTTGAGCCACAAAGTGATCAAAAACAAGACAGTCCAGCCAACCACAAAGTACTGCTCTTTTTCTGCAAACACAGTATAAGACATGAAGCCATGCATAGCTTTTCACAGTAATCAGGAAACATAAAACATGAAACAAAGCCAGCAGCACCTGAAGCCCATATCACTGCACTTTCTACAAAGTAACAGCCCACCTTCCTTATTCCTCTTCTACATAAAACCACTTATGGATACACATAGTCCTATAAATTCCTAATTTAACAAAGGAGTAAGCATTACAGCCATCACTGACAGGAAAAGCACATGTGCTAGAGAAGGCAACATTAACAAGAGCTCACTAAAACCAATATATATAACTGCATACAAAGCTGCATACAATGAAGCCTGTTGGGTTTTTTTAAACTAATAATGGGTAAATTGTTAAGACACTTGTTTGAACCCAAAACAGCACTTTCGGCAAATAGCAAAAGTGATCCTAGGCTGCAAAATATTAAATGAAGCTACTCAAACTTAAGTGCTTTTGTAAGTATCACCAATAGCATAAGTAAAAAACAGAGGATATGCTTTCTTCTTCCAACTCTCTGTATTTCCAGCAACATAAGACACTCGACTGAATGTGGAAAAGAGTCTCAAATCACACTGTCTTGTTCCAAGTGAGGATTTGATGAAGTCTCCCACCACAGGATACTGTTTACTATCTTTTTAGTTACAGAATAGGAGGCATGAAAGCATCTGTAGTTCAGCAGTTAAGAGACTGAGAGCTAGGACACCAAATACTTATCTTCTGCTTTAGGAATGCACATTATTTTGCACCAAATGAAATATCTTCCACAAAGAAAAAGGACTGCAAGAGACCAACATATGACAGAATATGCTATAAATCAATTCTTAAAATATAGTCACCAGGTGGTTTAAACACACAAGATTAAAGAGAAAGCATCTGAAAGTCAAAGAAAAATATTCTTGGCCCAGAAACTCCACTCACAGAATGACCTTCCAGACATACAGCAAATTATTCCTCTTACAAAAAAAAAGCACAACACCAAAACAGAAAGAAACAAACCACTCTGATTTCCTTTATCAGGAGCAACTATGCAAAAGCAGCACCTCCANAAAGCTCCTTTGAAAAGGTTCCTTATTTTTAAAAATTTTTTTTTTTTTTTTTTTTTTAGTCTCACTCTCAGTCCCTTTTCAGTTTTACTCAAATATTCCAAACAAGTATTTTTCAGAAGGAAAGACCACATATGCAAAAATTCATTCTAGTTCACTAAAATTTATCAAAAGTAAAAAAGCAAAAGAAATTAAACGACTTAGCTATTCAACAACACTACTTCTGTCTATAATACATAAAGAATAAGGCCTTTATTAAAAACACCTGTACTAATCACTCATGTGATTTAGACTCCTTATGGCAAAATATAAGAGTATAAAATAACAAAAAGCCACCCAAAGCACTAAACAGCTGGCATCCCTTGGCACCAATAAATATGTGGTCTTGGCTTAATCACTAATAAAATAAATTAGTATTTAATGAATGGGAGCATTAAACACTTTGCCCCACTTTGACAGGACAGTATGGATATCAACAATTCATCCAGAAGAAACACTAACGCATTCAAATTCTCATACTGGTAGTTCACAAACATTTAAATTTGGTCAGAGTCAGAAGAATAAGAACCAAGCTGACATAAAAATAAATCACTAAGGAAGAACTATGGCTTTTTTAATTTAATATTTAATTCTCACCTATTGATTTAAAAACATTTCTAACACGTACTATCAACATGCATGTCAAATAGCTATTTCCATATCATGAAACAATGCAATATTTTGGTTTGTTATTTAATATATTTTTCATATTTACTTGTAAATAAAGTAGGGGGAGTTAAAATTACTTGTAAGTCAATGTTATCATGGCTACTTTAGATTTTCAGTGGGTGTCCTGGTTATTAAATTGGTCCAGAATGAAAGAATGCATCTCTTTCCAGCTAATGAAATATTTTTCATATGAAGAGTTTGTTATAGCAATCCTATCTGTTATCAATGCTAGTAATGTCAAATAGAATATTTTACACCCCTCCTTGAGCCACAAAGTGATCAAAAACAAGACAGTCCAGCCAACCACAAAGTACTGCTCTTTTTCTGCAAACACAGTATAAGACATGAAGCCATGCATAGCTTTTCACAGTAATCAGGAAACATAAAACATGAAACAAAGCCAGCAGCACCTGAAGCCCATATCACTGCACTTTCTACAAAGTAACAGCCCACCTTCCTTATTCCTCTTCTACATAAAACCACTTATGGATACACATAGTCCTATAAATTCCTAATTTAACAAAGGAGTAAGCATTACAGCCATCACTGACAGGAAAAGCACATGTGCTAGAGAAGGCAACATTAACAAGAGCTCACTAAAACCAATATATATAACTGCATACAAAGCTGCATACAATGAAGCCTGTTGGGTTTTTTTAAACTAATAATGGGTAAATTGTTAAGACACTTGTTTGAACCCAAAACAGCACTTTCGGCAAATAGCAAAAGTGATCCTAGGCTGCAAAATATTAAATGAAGCTACTCAAACTTAAGTGCTTTTGTAAGTATCACCAATAGCATAAGTAAAAAACAGAGGATATGCTTTCTTCTTCCAACTCTCTGTATTTCCAGCAACATAAGACACTCGACTGAATGTGGAAAAGAGTCTCAAATCACACTGTCTTGTTCCAAGTGAGGATTTGATGAAGTCTCCCACCACAGGATACTGTTTACTATCTTTTTAGTTACAGAATAGGAGGCATGAAAGCATCTGTAGTTCAGCAGTTAAGAGACTGAGAGCTAGGACACCAAATACTTATCTTCTGCTTTAGGAATGCACATTATTTTGCACCAAATGAAATATCTTCCACAAAGAAAAAGGACTGCAAGAGACCAACATATGACAGAATATGCTATAAATCAATTCTTAAAATATAGTCACCAGGTGGTTTAAACACACAAGATTAAAGAGAAAGCATCTGAAAGTCAAAGAAAAATATTCTTGGCCCAGAAACTCCACTCACAGAATGACCTTCCAGACATACAGCAAATTATTCCTCTTACAAAAAAAAAGCACAACACCAAAACAGAAAGAAACAAACCACTCTGATTTCCTTTATCAGGAGCAACTATGCAAAAGCAGCACCTCCATCTGTCCCAAAAAAATAAGACTCACAAGAGAAAATGAGATGGGGGTAAAAGATACGCCAGATCTTTTAAAAATTCAAGCAGAGTCAAAAATTGCAGGGAGTAGTAAGAACATAGGTGTTGAAGATTTTCCATGGGAGGGTCTTGAGATATTAAGGTGGTAGGTAGCAGCATAAAACCCTAAAATAGAACGCAGCATTTAAAGCAAGTAGCAGACCAGATGTGTCACAACTTACTGCTTGACCTTTGTCTTTCCACTGCCCCCTGACAATGTTATGCCAGTCACAGAAATGTAACAACAAGGTCCCAAAGGAAGCACAAATTCCACGTTTCCTTTGCAGTTGTTTTCAGGACAATTACTCAACTACTCAAGTAATTCTCAAGTAAAATTAGGAGAAGAGGAGTGCTGAAATTAAAAGTCGTTTATCAAGTGATTATCAAAATAATTATACAATGTCCCACTGCAGGCACAACAATTTTCTCAAACCAGCATAATACAGAGACAAACATGCTTTAGATTTATTTTTTACCTTCTCAGCTTTATATAAGTCAATTTGGGAGCTCTGGACTATTTTCTTAATTTGGCTTTCTCATTTTTGCAAATTCCATCACAGAATTACAAGACAACATGAGTTTTCGTAGAGTGACTGCAACAGAATTGTTGTGCTTTTAACAGGCCATCCTCCATGATCTTCCTTATTATGATTCAAGCTCCCAAAATGTTTTTTAGGAGTCCTAAAGAAAATACCAAACACTGCAAACCTAAGCTGCAGAGGTCAAGATTTACCCAGAGAATTAGCTTTAGAAAAGAATGGAGAAAAAAAAGAGAGAAATCTTCAAAATATCATATTTGACTCTCTAGGCACCTTTACTTTGTGGAAAGTGTTACCTTAAAAGACAAACGAAACGTGAAGAAAAAGAAGCTAGGTTTGAACATAAAGGCCACCATCCCAAATGAGAAAAATGGTCATCTCCAGGATCCTGTTGCAGAAAAGAGACTAAAGCAGATGCCTGAAATACCTGTGGTTAGAGCAAAGCTATCATGCACAATACTTCCACTAAGACTCAGGAGCTTCATTAGCCAGAGGAAACTTCCATATATTTAGCCAATGGACACCATATCATCAATAGACTCCAGTTACCAGTGGAGAGACTTCATTTCAGAAGTGCAGTTTATATGACAGTGAATATAGTAGTCCAATGAAGTGTGGAAAGAACCTTGGCATGTTTTATTCAGGTGCTAGACAACTGTTCGTATATACATCTCTACTTCTATAACCTCATGTAGTGTTCCCTAGAACCAATCAAAACTTTCAGCCTCAGTCATTTGATAAATGGGATTTTTTTTCTTCAGAAAAAAAAAAAATACAAAATGCTAATACCGAAACAAATATGTAGGGCTAATCCTTTAGTTCTGGTACACTGTTAAACTATTACATTAGGTTTCAGTTGGGAAGTCCATTTTGGAAGTACAGTTTATGTGTCTGTGAATGTAATATTAAGAAGAAAAAAACAAAACAAAACAACAAACACACAACCTTAGGCAATTTTATGCAGTTGCTGGATTAAAAGCTAACACCCTCTCACTAATGTCTTTAAATATATAACTTTTCTATCCAAAATGCCTGCTAAGGGAGTCTCCAAAAGAGATAACCCTACACAACAGAACAGAACATAAGGAAAGTCTTAATAGCAGCTGAAACACCTGTACTGTGAGGGGCTTCACACACTGGCCCAGGTTGCCCTGAGGAGCTGCAGTCTCCTGCCACAGCAATACTCAGAACTTAACTGGACAACGTCCTAGTCAACCTACTCTAGGGTGGGGTGGAATAGGTGCTCTCAAGAGGTCCCTTACAACTTAAACAGTTTCACTAATCTGATTAACATGACCTACAAGTGTTAGGTGGCAATTTAAGACAAGAACCAAAGAAGATCTTACATCAAATGAAACTCAGGAAATCACAGTAGATAAGGCTTGTCTTTGCACAAAGTTTTCATATGAAATATGAACTTAAAATGGATTAACCCTCCCTGAATAATTTTATCTGTTGATTTTTAAACCAGATAAAGATCTTAGTGAAGACTATTTTAGTTTCCATCCAAATTCAGAGTAACTTCACGAAACTTAAAAAAAGGTTAAATATTTTAGATACTTTGGAATCCTACTTTGGAAAAGCTGCATAATTGGCTAGGTTATCACCTTTTTTATTTACTAAAATCTGTTTTCCCCCTTCTTTATGTAATATACACATTCTTAAATATGCTTCTCTACATTTATTGAGGGATTAGTAAAATGATAAAGCACGTAGATTTCTATACTGCAGTGCTTTCAGAAAAGAATATCCATTTATAGATTACTGCTTCACTTTCTTTTTTTATTTTATTAATAACCTGAAATAAATCTTGAAGACATGCATCTCCTGTTGTTAAAAGGATGGCATGTATTGGATTCTACTTAGAGCTGGCAAGATCACTGCAGAACACTGTCTGGGTTCTGTTTTCAAATACAGGAACAATTTTCATGTTGTTTTTCACTTGCTTCCCTCCCAGAAAACTATCTGATATGATAAAAGACAAAGATACAGGAATGGCAAAATAATAAGCATAAGACTTACAGACATTTGCAAATATTTTCTGGTTGCTAACTTCAAAATGATTGGAATGGGTTCATCAAGGAACAAGTAGAAATGCACATGTAATTGAATTAATCTAAAGGGGAAATCAGATACTTAACTACAATTTGTGTACATCAAGTTACATTATCAAAGTGTTTAGAAATTCATATTTGTACTGTTTACTTCAAAGTTTCTATTATTTATAATGCTCTTCAAAAATACTTTATGCCAGTAGGTTTTAGTAATATATAATTTATGTTCAACTAGCAAATGAGCAGAGCACAGGGCCTTCCTTCTGCCTCCACCAAATTTTGTCTGATACTACACATCTGCATACCGAGAAGAGGAAACTGACTAAATTATCATTATAAAGAGTTTTCTAAACTGCTCCCACAAGACGTTTAAGATATCCCCAAACCATTCATTGTTCAGTATTTCTAAACAAGATTTTTATTGACAGCTCCCTCTCTCTATAGTTCTCCTATGCAACAAGTTTTTGCAGGAAGTCTGGATTCTACCCGCAGCAGAAATCCAGTGCCGGTTGCCAGGTGCATCAATGCTGCCTGAAGCAACAGACTGCTACTAACTCTAATGTGGACGCTATTTTCTCATCACAGATATGACTACGTCACCCCAGGCCTCCGTGTATTTAACCAGACTGCGTCCCACAAGAAAACACCATTTTGGCCACCTGGAAGCAAGCGAGAAAGCAACCACAGCATTAGATGTCACCTTCCTCTCTGCCGCATCCCTTCGGTGTAATCTACTTGTTTGGCAGAGAATTGGTGCAGATTTCTACAAGATCTCATATTACCAACATTTTGCTAGTTTCCTTAAACATACCTAAACATAAGTGATGAAGGACCAATTGGAAAAATAAGGGAAGTGTACCTGTGAAGGGAGGTGACACGGAAGCAGCCTGGGGGAACTTCTCTAAGTACGACCGCAATTATTCATAAAGCCCTCCCTCCCAGGAACGGCTTGGGTGTACTAAACCCTGATGCAAGGTAGGTGGAGAGATTAGATGACCTTTAAAGGTTCCTTCTAGACCTACATTTCGATAAAACCCCTCCGTTCATTCATTTTTCCAGTTGCACAAGACAGCGCCTCAGTACTCTTGCCATCGCACATCAAGCAAACAAACGGTGGCTTCTTGTGGGGAGCAGGGGAGGGGGGGGGAGTTGAAGAAAGAAAAAGCTTTCAGGCCAAGTGTCTGCTTTCAAGCCAGAGTTAAGAGCCCGGGCCCGCTAAATTCACCTCACGCAGCTGCACCCCCGCGCCCGGGGCTCTCGCTCCCACCGGGGCTGCGGAGGCGCCATGCCGGACTCGGGAGCCGCCGCCACCGCCCAACAGGTGGGCGCCGCACCCCCCTCGGCGCCGCGGGGCGCCCGCCAAAGGCATGATGGCTGCTGAGACGAATCCCCCTCCCGCCCGGAGACCCGCCGCGGCGGCCACCCCGCCCTCCTGCCCTACACGGGCCGGGCGCCCGAGGCTCTGCTGCCTCCCGCCTTTCCCTCAGCGTCCGCCACAACCGGGACGCGAACCGCGGCCCTTCCGAGGTGTAGGCAGGAGAGGGCACCCGGGGGAGGACGTGCCCGACCGACCCCACCCGCGCTCCGGGCTGCCCCTCAGCGCCGCGCCCGGAGGACACGGCCCCGGTTCTCCGGTACCTGGCAGCGGCTCAGCTCCTCCGCCAGACTCCGCAGCTCTTCCTCCAGCTCTGCCACCCGCGCTGCCGCTGCCGCCGCCTCCGCGCTCCCCGAAGCCATCGCTGGCGTCGCGGCGAGAGCCCCTCGCCCCCTCCTCAGGGGCGGCGAGGAGAGGCGAGAGGTCCGCGCCTGGCGGAGAGGGCGCGGAAAGCTCCCGCCTGCCTGCCCGCCCGCTCCTGAGGGAAAGGGGAGAGAACTGGTACCGTGAACCACACAAATGAAAACTTTCCCCCCTCTCAGCTGCACTTACCGCGCGGGCGAGCGCCGGAAACCGCAAAGAAGAAGGACGCCGTGCAATGACGTCAGCGCAACGGCTGCCCCGAAAAAGAGAGGGGGCGAGAGGCAGGTTTGAATTTGCCCGCCCGAGCGGCCGGGCCGCGCATGCGCCCTGGCACGAGGCAACGGCCAGCCCCGGCCGGCCGGGCGGCCGGCTGCCTGACTGGTTGCCGCGCGCGCGCGCGCGCAGCGGGGGTCGTTGTCTGCGGCGG
>VYZM01023732.1:56310-88096 GCA_013398915.1 Dromas ardeola
GGCAGGGGCTCGCACCTCGGAAGGTGTGAGCACCTGCCCGGGGTGGGGTTGGAGCCAGCCGTTTTCCTCACGAACCGGGAGCGGCTGCCGCCTGGCCACGGTGCTGAGCGCAGGATTTTGCAAATACCTGGGAATCCAGCATGTTTCTGCTCTTCCCGAGCCGCCGGGACACCTAGAGTTAGTTGTCTCACATCCCTGTTTGTGATACTGGAGATTTGCATATGAGCAGTGCAAATATTTCTGGGTGTTCTGCTGCGGTTCCAGCCTATTTTAGTTTAGGAAGATGTAGCATGCCTCTTCGGAATTATTTTTCTCTTCTCTGAATTAGGTACTAACATTTGCGAGTAGTGGTCTAGTGGGAGGTGTTAGGGGTTGAAACTAGATGATCTTTACGGTCCCTTCTAACCTAAACCATTCTACAATTCTATGATAAGAGTCAGAAACCTGTTTTTAAAGTAGGTCTTGATAGCGCTTTAGGATGCACAAGCACCCAAACTGTCTCTCACACAGGAAGATTATTCAGATTTATTATTTCCAGAGTTGGATGTGAGAGCCTACAACTGAAAGCTAAGAAAAGTATGGAAGATCCAACTGTTATAGTACGTGAAATATTTGGGCTGGTGGTGCTACATAAATGTACTGGATTTAAGATCAGGATTTGCAGGGTACTTGATTTTGAAATAAAGGGTTAAATGGTGTTGCCAAAGCATATCTTTGCATGTTTCCTGTAGCCTACATGGGAAGCAAAATACTCATAAAAAGATTATATTTTTCCCAAGCAAATGAAGAAAGAAGTTGAAACATGAGGGGATGATATTTTTAGCCTGGAAATAAGCACCAACTGAATTGCATTTCACCAATGTCAGGATCTTGCTATAGGAATATCATACATGTTTTTACACAGAAGTATGTTTTCCCTGCCATTGTAACTTTTGCACAGATTTCGGAAAAGTTGCCCTGAATGTACCACTATGACAGGAAATAAAATTCTTACTGTGTGCGCATGCAGAGAAGCAAAAGAGGCTTTCATATCATGTGAATTATAATATACATTAAAATGTCCAACCTTCCACTTGTGGCCCTGACAGAAAGATTCCAGCATCCATGGCCACGGATGAAACCCATGAAAGTTGTTTTTTGCAGAACATTGTGCTCTAGAGTCCCTTCTCAGAAGAAGAACGTGACTACACTACTGAGGGCCAAAATATCTGTTTTTCTATAATTTTATATTTTTATTATGACTGCAATTGTTACCTGCACAATTACGAATGTAAATGTAAAGGTGAGAGACCACATTTGAGTACTCTCTGTCCAGTTATATGGAGATGTAAGGAGATTCACCAATTACCTGATCGATACCATGTGTCTCCTTAGAACATCCGTTATAATTTTTATTGTTGTTCATTGCTCCTTGTATATTGAATCATCTCATATTTGTGATCTTACACTTTTAATTATTTATCTTTGTGTGTCATTACATGTTCATTTAACCATAATGACCATCCTGTCATAATTCTAACATGTTTACATTTTTACCTTTGTCTTTGCTCTCAGGGTTCTTTTTTCCTCTTAAATTATCCAGTCACTATGTAATATGTAGTCTTCACTTTTTCCACATCCCCGCCTTTTAATAAACATAATTTTAACTTTTCATCTGTTTGCTCATATTTTTATCATTGTCCCCTTGACTGATTGTTCCCTATCACACATGGGCAACAAGAAGCTAACTTTACTCAAAAACAATATACTTGGATTAACTGCTAAACGGCTATAATGACTAAATGGGATTTAAAAACTTTTTCCACGTACAAGGTCGTTCAAAGTTTAGCTGAAAAGATTCAGCTATTACAGGGGCTAGGTTCACAGCTTGACACAAAACAGAACAAAAGGCCACAATCCCTATAACTTTACAATCTAAAAGAGAAATCTGTGCACTTGCTCTTAGTGTATGTAGGCACACCACCTTACCACAATAAGCACACAAGCAACACTTTCCCATAGCCAGATACTTATTTGATGGGTGTCATATTTTTGTATATATATATAACCTTCACATTTGTTTTCCTGCCATTTCATAAGTTGGCTCTCTATATATAAAGTTTATTGTTATTAACCCAAACACCATTCATGATAATTCTTAAAATATTTTAGGAAACCTAAAACATGCAGTTGACAAGTTTTGATGAATTGTGAGACCTTGCCTTGTCTTGGAGAATTTTGTACATCATTTTTCTCCCAAATCTTTGTATTTTGGAACACCTGCCTTTACAGCTATCAGATGTATGAGACTGTTAGGAAGAATTATTCCAAGCCTAAACATTTCCCTTTGGATTTCACTTTTTTTTTTTTTTTAAATGAAACAACACTCAGTTCAAATTAGGTCAACAGAAGAAATTTTCCTAATACACAACTGTTGAGTAACCATGCAGTTTTTTGTGGCTTTTCCACTTGTAAGAGGTCTAATAGAAATATATTACACAACTGAAATCTAGTTGCTATGGCTTTTGTGACTTACAGTGACTGTAAAAGTTACACAAATAAAAGTGCTCCCTAAGTTGCCTTGGTGGCAGGAAACGTAAATGTTTTTTGTTTGGGTTTTTTTTTTAGTTGGGAAATTCCACATCTTTCTTTGAAACATGTCCGTATTACTAATATGTTGCAGTTACTCCTGATCACATAATTTCTTTTTTCTGTATGTCTTATTTCCTCTCCTCATCTAAATGTGCAATAAAATATTACTCCATCCATTGTGGCAACCCTCAACACTGCATTATTAGAAGTCAAGAAACATAAGTACATGATAGAGCATTCTCGTTTTCTTTTAAGCAAAAGATGTCATTGCTATTCTGATTTTAATTAGAAGTGTTAACATTTTCTGCTAAGGAATTTGCATATCTCCTAGGACTTTTATGTTGACTGTTCTTGTTCATCACCAGTAGTTTAGTAGGAAACTGCATCATCAAACAGGTACTTTCTGAAAGATGCTTTTCAGCTACAGTGAACAAAAGGTGTCCAAATTGCTGAAATTATTTCTAGCAGGTTTGGGCAATGTCCTCAATACTTTAGTAATGTATTATAACCCTAGAAATACATTAGATCTTGTTTAGACAATGAATTAAAAACATACTTGCTTCCAGTCAAGGTTTCTGGAGGTTTTGTGATGTGGGTTTGGTTTTGGGTTTTTTTTGTAACTGACTAGCTACAAGCCCACTTACTCATGCATTCAGGACTGTAGGGGACATTCTTTCCACGTTTGTGACAGCTGTAAATAATAACATGCTTATGGTTGTAGGAAGAATAGCGTTGGGATATAAAATTGGCAAGGTCTGTAGTGAGAAGTAGTATCTGGTATTAGACCACCTGTCATAACTGAGAGAACAGGCAGGCCATTTAGACTGAACAAATTAGTGAAAAAATTATTTGACCAAAACTACCCATTTTTTCCAACTGCATCTAATAAAAAATACTTCAGACCTCATTCCTGTCTTTAAACGTATTCACTTGAAATTGCAGAGTTAAAAATACAGAGCTGGAAATGTTCAGCATGAGAGATTCACTGAGAGAAGGACCTGCAGTTTCATTACTAGCGTGACACACTTTTCACTCAGTGAGAATAAAGTGTAATTTTCACCTCATGAGCAGAGAAGGTGGTAGCAGAGGTCTGATCTGCCCCTGAAAACACAAGAGCTAGAACCAAATAGCCACCCAAGCTTTATCAAAATGACTAGGACACCGCTACTATAAGTTAGGGCATGTCAGCGGAACAAAGCGTGGAGGAAGGAGGTAGTTAACAGTGTCGTGGATGTGGGGATAGAGTTCGCCCCACCCCATAGCACCTGCCAGCAGCATGAGGCCTAGAGGGAGGGACCAACAGCTGGAGGTAATTAAGAGGAGGAAGCAGATTCCAGAGTTTGGCTGTCCTGGCAGAGGGAGACTGGGTTTGTGTTGCAGTAAGGTGAAGAGATGGGTTTAGCTGAGCTTTGGGAGTTGATTGTTTCATTGTTAATTTGTTTCTTAGTGAAATTAAAGCCCAGGAAGGAGCTGAGCTTTGACCTTGCATGTGGTGTGTAGCCTGTGTCATAGACTAACTGGGATAGTCACCTGGTTATGGAAGGGTCGCGTGGAAAATGAAGAGCTGAGTTCCATCACCCTGAAAGAGGGTGTGAAGAATATGTGGCCACCCAGGCTCAATGAATGAGACACGATACCCTTCTTAACCCAAGGAGTGGTTGCTGGAAGGGGCAACACAGTCCACGACCACCCAAACTTTGTAGAGTATGCAGAGGACACAGATGAGACTCTCCCTAACCCTAGGGATGGCAGCTGCGAACATACACCTACACATCCTCACTCTCACCATCCCATTACATTCATGCACATGAATACAACACGAGAGCCACAAACTTATGCAGGTGCCTTACAATCTACCCATTTTTAGTATTAGAAATCAGTTTTACAGCAGTTTGTATGTTTTAGTATTGCACACCGGTGAGCAATGCACTGGAACATACTAATTTTCTAACTGCAGACCGATTAAAGGAATAAATCCTGGAATTAATTAAATAAGAATTTCAGCTTTCATTTAAAAAAAAAGAATGCAACATTTTAAGCTTCTATTATTCAGAAATAATAGGATTTTGAACAGAAGTTTTAATTTGAATATCTCAGGCAAGCTGCAAAATTCATTTAAGTATAGCTTTTTACATGGTGGAGGGGTTAAGGTGTAGTCAGGTTAAGTCACAGCGGAGTGCACAGCAGTAGCCTTGATAAAGCTGCAGTTATTAAACAGGGCATAAATCAGAACCCAGCAATGTTTTTGCTCAGGACAGAGCCAAGGCATATGATTTTCAGGTCTTTGTTTAACAATTCATACTGTCTTTAAAAAAAAAAAAAAAAAAGACCTTATGAAAACAAACAAATTGGAACAAAAATATAAGCACTGATAGTTTAGTCAAAAAACATTTTCAGCAATTAAAACACTTACTCTAGTTTTATCAATGTACTTATATTACTGTTGTGTATTATTTTACAGGCACTAGCTTTTTAAGAAGAGAAGATACTTGCTCCCACTCTAAGATAAGAGGGTTTTGACATCTCGGTATAATACCCATTTTGCCTCAGTTATCTTGCTGGATTTTTTTTACTTGAAATTCTAAGCTAAATGGCTTTGTGTTTGTCTCGGTTGACTATCAAATTTAAGTTACATTTATTTACAATCACTTAAATTGACAATTCAGAAACTGCTTCAGATGAACAAGCAAGATTCTATTTTTATTATCTGTGCCCACTGTGGCAGTAGCTAAGAGTTACTGGGAGGCCACTTTGTGTAGCAGTATTTCAGTTGCTAACACTGTTCCCAAAAGCAGTGTTTGCTATAAATTCCCAGCCCAAGGGAATACAAAACAGATACTGCACATTGCATTCTAGGGTGGTACTGCAGAGTCAGCCCAACATGAACTCTTCTTGCAGCCTGAACTCCATCATCACAGTGGGACTCAACTGACTCAATCCAGTGAGATAGGGCTCGTGTACTTTGGCAGCGATGCAAAGTTGTAACTTTGAACTTTCCTTTCCTACTGTGGCTGAGTTTAGAGTAACAAAGTGAGACTCTGCGTCTGTTGATTTAATTTTTTAGACACACTTTTTACTCAACAGAACTGCTTCCTCTAGAGATAGAAAATATATAAGAATAAATACTACATAAACGTCTTTATTTTCCAACAAACAGAAATATTATAAATACAATGCAGACTGCAAGTAAAATTATCTGGAATTCAGGAACAAAAGGTATTCTCGCAGAAATGAAAATTTATTTAATACTGAATTTCGATAAATGTGTTTGCCTCTGTTAATTTCTTCAGCAGTTGTAGCCTAGTAATGGCAGAAGATAAGAATTGATTTAAGCATGTAAAAGAAGTTCACTAAATTCTCAAGTCAGACAGTGAGGCTTCAGAGGAAAGCCTTCATGCTTACTCATTTGTGGAGTGGACAGGCAATTGTCAGATCATATTCAGCTTCATATTCACAAAACAACATAGGAATAGAATTCTTTCTACAGTTTATTTTAAATTCTAGTACAAAAGTAAATAAATAAAATTCTATTAGAGTGGTTTGCCAAGAATTATTACATTCCTTTTTTTTTTTTTTTCCCAGAAAATGAAATTTAATTATTGCCAGCTCTCATAATTTTATTGCAAGATCCCAGTTATTGTTATTTTCCTTAAAACCCCTTCTGGAGTCGTTTGATTACATAAGAATTTCTAGGTTGTTTCTTCCTCTGCTTTTACCACTTCTATCCCTACCACAGTATAGAAATATGACCCAAATGTGATCTAAGAACTCAAAAACTGAAAATCAAATAAAAATAGCTATTAGAAATCACTGTTTTATTTCCATTCTGACCTGTGGTTTTTGGGCGCTTAGTATAGGTAACAACTAGCTATCTCTTGTAATCTCTTGTAAACAACAAAAAAAGCTAATTTCGTTTCACCACCCAAACAATGGTAGAAATATGCCAAAGAAGACTAGAAACAAATAAAAAAAAATTGATATTAATGTTTTTCACTGCTTTAGTTGTCTGAACTCTTACTAAAATATGATATATTGAGGCTGTGAAAAATATAAAGGAAATATGTTGCTGAGACAGCATTTACATTAGATCATGTGTTGATTTGCCTTCCCTTTATTCAGAGAATGAAGTAGAGCTACAAATAAAAGAATATGTATAGTCTCATCTTGCAAGCTAACTCTGCTTTTTCATTTTTCTCAGGCAAGGCTTTGTGTTCCTAGTGAGTGTCGGGTTGTCATCTCTCTCCTCTGACCAATTCTGCGTCCTGACCACATGGCTCCTGGCCACGTATTCTGTTTTAGAAGTACGCTCAAAATGATCCAGTCCCTGAGTTGCTCTGATCTTCTGCATGTGCATTCTGGCAGTATTTCATGATCTAGAAAATCCTTTGTAGTGTTCAGTCTTTTATCCTCACTGAGGTGTCATTTATGAGAATCCAAGGTACCAATGACCAAGTTAATTTAGATGTTAGGGCTTTGACAAACAACTTCTAGGTAAGCCAGCAGCAGTTTCAGGTATAATCTCAGTCACCTCTAGCTCCCTGCAGATGGACAAATCTTACATGGAAGCTTTTAGACAAGGAGCAGAGCAAGCAACAGAAGACAGTAACTTCTTAAAATGTTGTAGATTTATGGTCTAGATTATAATAGCTGTATACCCCCCAGGAATACTCAAGAATGTAACTTGGACTCCGTGAATTCTTATTATCTATATGCATAATTCTGGCTTTGTCTACTATAAATGGGGTATACTCACCTGGCGTATCTGAAGAATCTATCATATATAGTGCTAGCAGGATTATTACCTTGTATTTTTCAGTACGTTGCAGCATTCCTGCCAAATTCCTTGATTTTTTGAGGCAAATTTGAGAAGCTTGGTGCTAATGCCTCAGCTATGCCCTGCGCAGACACCACCTTGAACATTTTTGTTCGTGCTAATCAGACATAAGTCTGCCAAGTCAAGGAGACCCACTTCATTCTGAAACCTCTTGGTGTCAGAATAGACAGAGGACATGTAACCAAACACATGAGGGCCGTTCAGCCCGCTGCAAGTGCTTACCCAATTGCACAGTATTTATTAGGGGGTGGTTCTGACCTCATGCTTCACAAAAACCCTATTCTATTATTCTTACAACATTCATCGTAGGGGAAATAGCTATTATATTGATTTATATTATAGATGCTGTTAATGTTGTTTGTGGGACCAAGGTCGCACTTGTGCTCCCCTGACCGACTTCAGCAAGCAAGCATTCTCAGTCATTGTCCTTTTTCCCTATCCCACCATTGTGTATTGAGAAGCTTGACCCTTCTATTTGGAAATATTTTACAAGGTAGTAAATACACGTAGGAAACGAGCTCTGAAATAGTAGGAGACATTAGAAAGCCTATGTTTGGGCAAGTCATCAAGTCACACTGGAGAGGCACAAAATAACAATGTTTCAATGCCTGGAGGACACCAATGGAAAAAAATATAATATCTAAAAGACAATACTTATGCAAGGAAATTTCAGCAAAAGCCAGTAATTTCTCCCAGTAGCTCAACAAAATGTGGCTACGTGAAGATAGGTCTCTGCCCTTAAATAGGATTCTTATTTTTTAAACATAAAAAATAAATCACCATGAGAGTTCCAAAAGATATACTGTGCCTGGATACAGCAGAAGATTTAGTGTTCCGGTATCCCAGACTAAATCAATAACTGGCATCCTATCTGGTCCAGTTATTGAGAGAACATGATTTGCTTTTTCTTTGCATCACTTTAATAGATTCTTTTCCTACTGAATAATACCTCTGTACAAATACTGTTTTAAAGTTTATTCAGGTGAAAATTCCCTTTGTACAGATCACACATTTTATGTAGGATAACATAGAGCGGAGTGCTGCTTATAGAAGTGCTGTTACTTGTTTCTATTATATTCTAGTAACCAAAGTAATAAAAAGCCATGTGTTTCACACATTGGTTCAGGTAAATATGCAGCCCCTGACCCACTTAACAAATGGAAATCCTGAATCTGTTCATCCTTATCAGCATTCAGGGTAGTAGAAAAAAGTTAGAAACATATAATACAAGGTAAAATAATATAAATGTGCTGATTTTTAAATAATTATATTCATTTAAGTACTATCTGTTACATTGATAAGGAATTATCATAGAAATTATGGCTTACAGAACCAAAATTACAGCAGGTTGGTGTGCATGCATATTATTAATTTGCTATTTTTTTTCCCCCTTACCTAACTTACTGTTCTAGGGCTGGAACAGCAGTTCTCTGCCACTTTCTTCAGTCCCAGGAACTTTGCCCCCAGCAACTGCATTATCCATAATGAAAGCAGAGAATACTTTTCCCTAATCTTAGGCCCATGTCTAAATGATATTAAGCATGAGTTGTAGCTCACATGAACGGAAGGCCCACTATTTTCTTTCACGCTCTTTTTCTTTATATGGTTAACAAAACTTCAGCTATGTGTTTCAGTTACTTGGAACTGTATAATTTTATTTAGAAACTTGTCAATTGTCACATTATCCCTGCCCTTGATACCTCTTCTGTTCATCAGTCCCTTTGACTTTGAGCAAAGGAAATTCAATACTATCTAAAATTATTTTAATTACTAAAATTTACTCAGAGTAATTATTTAAATTTTTTGTGTTGCAAAGATCTCCATCCATATCCAACCCTATCCTGATGACTAGGGGACATTAAACTCTAAGAGAAAGGTCACACCATTCTCTGTTTCCTTCATTTTGGCACATTCAAGCATACTCTTTGACCATCTCCTTTATTTTTACTTTCCTTTCCTGAAAAATGCATGCTGTTCTACACATTAGAAACATGCTGTTTCCAATCCTGATTCTTCTTAATACCACCTTTGGTTCATTTCTTGATCATCAGTGCAGGTAACACGTCTCTGTGTTTCTTCTCCTTCAACCAGGTCCTTCTTCTGACTTATCCCTGTGGTTTTGTTGCTTAATGGGCCATCCTTCTTTTCCAGGACTTGGCCCTCCATGTCCTCTTATTCATCAGTATTGACAAATACTTAAGTAAGCTGGCAGCCTTCTGTCTTACAACCTCCTCCATTTCTTCTTACCTACACTGTAGACCGCTGTAATCTCCATCTTCATTGTTCTTCAAACTGTATGCCATAAAGTCTCTTAGTGTCTGCACACAGTGACCTTTGTTTGGCACTCACTATGTGGCCTTGCCAGTCATCCTAGCTCCTATCGCCTGTTCCTTACTTTGGAAAAATTAAAATACCTTTCCATCCAGCATACACCAATGGTTTCCGTGTGTTCAGTTTGATGAGCCACCACGTCTCTCTACAACTCTATAGTCCTTTTTAGAATTTTTGTTCCCTTCTGATCTCTTACATGGAGTTAAAACAGGAGTTAAAACAGAACTGTAAAATAGTGGCTAGTAATGAAGAGCAGTGTTGTGGGAAGTACTGAAATTTAGTCCTTTCTTCTCCAGACCAGTTCCTTCCATCCCAGGGTCATTTTACTGGTATAGTCTGAGGCAATCCTTGTACAGACTGTACATATAATTTATTTGAGGCTTTAGAGGGCATATGCTATCTGTGCGAGGCCTTTCATACACAGTATTTCTGTGAAATACATTTTATTTCAGTAAATGACACATACGTAGTATAGAGGAGCCAGGGCCTTCCCGTGCAGTAGCACTCACCCACACATGCTCACTAGTATCATCTGTTTGCTGGCAATAGGACCATCCCTGCCAACTGCTTCTTGCCCTGTGCCTTCTCATCTTCAGCAGTCACGTGGGGATGCGGTGCCACCTTCCCTCCCAGGAGTCTCTCTGTGGGTTTCACAGACAGAGACCCGGGCAGAACACACAGAGCGGAGCACCCACTGCTCAGCACGACAGGAAAGTGGGTGATGTTTTTTAGGAAGAAGGGGAACATAGTAGAAGTACCGTCTGCTTCGAACAAAATGACCAACAAGAACAGTTTACCAGAAAGACAGTGAAACTGTCTCCTTTGCTACTACCATCTTGGCCAGCTTCTCTAATTTGTTTTTACCCATGATGTTGCAATGATAATGACCTGGCTAATAGATGGCTGTTGTGCTGATACAGTTCTAAGAATTGAATTTTCCTTCAAATCCAGATGGCAGAAGAGCGTAACAGGATGCATTTTTAAGCCAATTCATACTGGCTAGGAACCTGTGCTGAGTGCTTGTGCAAAGACCCAACACAAAAGCTAGATATAATATACATATCGTTAACAGGGATTGCCTTAGCATATTCTGTCTTGTTGGCTGCCATCATTCAATACGAATAAAATTAAAACTTTTGGGCACTCCTCACATAAAGTGAAAGATTTACAGAAAGGAGCCAGCAACTGCCAGTGTGAGGTAGTCAACCTCATGAAAAGGTAACACAAGAGAGATCAAAACAGGTCAATTACAAATTGTCCTTTGTGTGGTTTTTTGGTTTTGTTTTTGGCTTTTTGGGGGAGGAAGCCTTTTTTCTTGTCATCTGGAGTAACCTTAGATATTCAGAACATATCCCAAAGTGGCTCTCCTCTATGAATTAGCAGTGTTGGAAGAAAAGAGGTGTGTCCTGGATCCTTTCATTTATTGGCAAGAAAAAGTGTAACTACTTTCAACAAAAAAAGTCCGTGAAAGAACATGGATCTGAATCATATATTGTACTGTTCAATGTGGTAATGCCAGCTGTTTCTATTACATAAACCTCTTACTATTTTTACACCTTTTGTTCCTTTACATGTCATAATATTCTGTGATTCTCATTGGTACTAGAGAGTTCCTGTGCTATGTTTAGGGCTTAGGTGAACGCACCACTGTCCGGTTTTTTAAGGAATTACTGCCAGACCTTATTAAGGGACATTAGTATAGCACCTGTATGGGCACAGCAAATCCAGTCTGGCAAACATAAACCCATCCATGCTACATTGCACTCCAAGTAAGGCAAACATTACGTGCACTGTAAAGTTGCTCTGAACATGCTTGTATGACCAGAACATTAAACCTGCAGCAGATATGAAGTATTAAGCATCAAAGCCACAGAGAGAATCTCAGGAGGACCTCCTTCAAACCGGTATCCCAAGGTCTCTAGACAATATTAATAGGCAGCATAGCATAACATAAACCAATAGGTTGTTTTGCAGTCTCTCATGTAACAGGATTTTCCTTCGTATTCAACTAAAAATATAAAAATATAAAAAATAATAAATTTTACTCAACATCATTATTACAGAAATTTTCACAGAAACTCCACCATATTTTTTTTCTGAAGGAAATAAACTGACATTATAAAAGACAACTGAAAGACAGACATCCAATACTAAGAAATAGAGAAGTCTAGTAACTTAGCAGATGTAAGATCTCAATTTATTTAAATGATTTTATACCACTTACCAAACACTACAAAAAGCAAAAGAGACAAAGGAGTACTGGACATTCGAAATGGAAAGCCTGAAAACATACTATTAAACAACTAAAGGTTAATTAAAACTTTGATTGCTGTTTCATAAATGTCTATAAAACTGTCACCACCAAAGCTCACTCATTGTTAGCCAATACGTTTAAAGATCACAATGGGCTTTCAGCTATTAGTAGATACTTTCTTGTTATTAGTGTATTCCATAAATATTCTGATTTCCAGAAAGGATAAGCAGCCAAAATAACAAGCATTTTACAAGAACACAAAAGTTTAATAAAAACATTAAGGTTCTTGCAATGATATTCTTTTACAATTTCGTTAACTGTTACACTGTCCCTAAAACAAGCTGTATTTATCAATAGCAGTTGGCATCTACAGATAATTTAGTATGGATAATTAAAATAACCTAACAGGACAGAGCTATATGAGCCATCTGTAAGCTGACAAAGCATTGAGTGGGTCTACCCTGCAATACACCACAGATGCTTAAATTTTGTCATTTACAGCCAAATAAAATCGGCCAAAATGCAGATTTGATTTACAAATTTGGAAGAGTATGCGTTATAACATACTCTTATAATATAATAGTATTAATACTATTGTTATCAGTATCGGAAGTAGTATCATTATTATTAGTAGTAGCAGCAGTATTAGTATTATGACTTACTTGAAAATTGATGGGTAGGAAGAAATATATGGGTTTGTGTTATGGTAAATAATAAACACACATACATTCAACAGTCAAAGATGATAGAAGACTATTAAAGACAATAAAAGCTTTATTTACTTTTTGTTTCAGGTCCTGAGGTGTTTTTTTCAGGAACTTATTCAGTATTGTTTCTTTTCTTTTGCCTAGAATATATTATGAGTCACAACATAACAGGAGTAGGAGTAATGTTCAAATGACTTTCCAAATCAGAATGATGCTTCAGTCAAAGGTTGGACCTCTCTTCTGCCTTATATTTAGACCTGACCACAATGACTATAAAGTACTAAAAAATCAAAATTATAAAGGATTGTGATCATTCTTTCTTAAAGCAGTAAATATCTACATGCTAGAAAAGCTGTAGAAAATTATTTTCTAGCCTTGAAAATTCCCAAACCTCTTACAAGGATCAATTTATTTCTTCTCAGAAAGAAAAGTGACACTGATCAGATCTCTCCTTTTATATCCAAATGACTTTGTAATTTTTGGCTCAGTGTTTTCATAGCTATTGTAATACCACTGGTGAAATTTGCAGAAGGGTGAGGTCAGGAAGGAATTTTCCAACTCTTCTTATTTTTCTCTAGTTTTAATGTCTACTTTTATATATCCATATTTTAGTCTTGGTCATGCAGATGACAGCATTTATAATCATACTCTCAATTATATAAATTATCCAAACAGGTTAATATGCTGAAACATAAAAGAGAAAAAATTACAGTCATTTATAGCTTTTTTTTCTTCAACTATAAATTATTATGATAACAGAGAAAATAACTCACAGATGTCTACTATGTATGTGCCGTAAGAAACTTCTGACTAAAAATAAGTGAAAATTTAATTAATAAAGTAGCTAAATATTCAAGCACAATCCCCATTCATCTAATATCTTAGATATTCATGTTAAAATAGCACAGAGATTCTTCTCACAGTAGATTTGATTTTGTGTTTTTCTTACATCAGAGCAAGTGTAAGTCATTTGTGCCATTATCTACAGCCCATGAAGGTAACGGAAAGACTCCCTGATCTTTACTGGATTTTGGATTGGATCTTCTTTTACTGTTCCCTTGTACAAGTCATACAGCCACAGATTCACCAGTTGCCCCTCTCCCAAGAAAACAGTAGGAGACAGGCATAGAATCACAGAATGGTTTGAGTTGGAAAGGACCTTAAAGATCATCTAGTTCCAACCCCACTGCCCTGGGCAGGGACACCTCCCACAGTGCACGTCCCCACCACTGTCTGAAAGATACTGCTCACACTTCAGCTGCTCCAGTTCAGCTTTAATTTGGCAACAGCAGTAGCTTTATATGGCGAAGCACAGTTTTCTTTCTTTGCATCCAGTTCGTTAGAAGAATCTTATTAAGGGGACTATTTGTGACTACGTTTCTATTCACAGTGAACCAGCAGAATCTGTGTTCCCCATCAGAATTTTAAAGCTACTTTTCTGGTATTTAAGCAAACAGCACAGGATTGGTTGAGATAGCATCTCGCTGTAATATAGGATTTTCTTATTCTGGTAAATTCTGCTTTACTGTTTGTTTGGGGTTTTTTTGTTGTTGTTGTTTAATTAATTGGATGCTATTTTAAGTTCCTACTGTGTATTGGCCTAGCCATGGGAATTGAATCTATGTCTCTTCTCTATTGCTGTGTATCAAATGAGTAAGAGGAGCTGGAAAGAGCCAAACGTTGCTTAGTAAAAGCCACACAGCTATAATAGCTGAGCTAAAGCAGCACTTGATTAAAAGGAGACTGAAGTATCCAAGGAGAGCTTAGAAAAAGATGAAATATCTGTTTACTGTATGGGAAAGAGTAACAGGCTAGCGTTCCCAGGCATCAATAACATAGTTGGTTCATTTTTCTGTTTCATATCTGATCTTATGAATATGCAGTACCAACTGCATGTAGCTGCAATACCTTCAGAAATTAAAACAGTTTTTCTTGTCCAGTTCATTGCACAACAGTGTGGTGGTTAACCCTTCTTTCAGTTAACACTATCAGCCACACAATCCTATCCATACTCTACCAAAAATCTTTTACATAACCGTACCTGCTATGGTCTACACCGTATAAGACCTCAGTTGCTGGAACAACAAATCCCAACAACTCAATCTCTGATTGAGTTCCCACTTCTGAAAACCGAATGTAGAAATTAGTTCTTTTTTTACTTTTGATTATTCCAAGACTGAAAAGTCAGATACAGATGGATTCCTAGCCAAACATTAGAGACCATGATAGTGGTCAGAAATGCATTTCCTATTGCTGTCCATTAGAAACACCATATCCTAAAAAAAACAAAATGAAAACCAAAACTCTTCCATATTACAGATCTTGCTTGATAGTCAAGCCATGCCATAATTCCCTCAGTTCAACTGAAACATCATGTTTTCAGCTGAACTGTGGGGAATGGAATTTTTCCTTCATTATAAGAGGCCAGGGTGTATTTTCTCTCCTCATAATCTGGCTCTCAACCAGCAAAAAGACCTGAAGGGGAGAAACTAATCCTGTTGACAGAACTAAGAATTAGTGGAGAGGAGAGGTAAGACAGTCTAGAGGGCAAAAGGAGGCTAGATGGTGCTTGAGAAGGCACAGGGCATAAAACTTAAATGGGGACAGGCCAGTGTAGCTACATCTAACACCTGCAACTCTGTACATTTCCACTGTTCTGGATCTAGTTACCTCTCAGGGGAAACCTGTTTTGAACGGGTCTGTGGTTCACTAAAAATCCCTGATAGAAAACAAAACGTATTGCTTGAGAGAGATATTGCAAAGAGGCAGTGTGGGGGACGTGCTTGTGCGTTGTAGTTTGCCCTGCAGTCTTCTTATAAATACCTATAAACTCACCTTTCACCAGTGCTAAAAAAATAAAGTGACGCTTATGGTGATACGCGAATTATTTTCATAAACTGACCTACTAAGTATTTTGCATGGAATGACACACATAAACCAACATGAATTTGGCAGACATGGAAAATATTTCAGGAATTCTCTTTTGCATTTAAGAGATACAGAATTTCATAGAATCGTAGTGTGGTTTAGGTTGGAAGGGACCTTAAAGACCCTCTAGTTCCAACGCTGTGCCATGGGCACGGACACAATTTAAACAACGACGGCTAATCTGTCATTTCCAACCACTCGTCTAGAACCCCCTGCAGCATTAGATTTCTATGTTGAAGTTTTCTATGCTTGGAGCTACAAACCATGTCAATAAGTTTTTCATGCTTTCCAAAATCTGGATAGGCTCTCAGTTCACCAATGCATTTTGTAAGCACAGTACCTCATTGTGTGCTGAATACCTCATAAAACATCTCTGTAGCTTGAACAAGGTCTTTCCTAGAGCTCCTCTCTCTGATTTACAGTTCACCCCTTCAGGGTCATCTGACCAATAGAACAAGCAGACAAAAACTTTCAACATATTTGATAAGAGCAATCACTCTTTACTTTAGAAAGCAAAAGAGATATTCAGATCTAAGTAAAACAACAAATATGCATATTGCTAGCTTTCATTTTCTCGCCAGCCATGATGCTCATGAGATTCATATCTGTGTCACTGCAACTTTTCATGTTGTTTCTGCTGAGCTGAACTCCTCCAACCTGCCTTCTTTTGGAAATGCTAGTATTTTTTTGCCTTCTGTGTCAAGTATCCTTATGTCCTGTTCCCTTTTAAGTAGGGTCCTTTCTGTCTACTTACCTGTGTGTTTCTAAATATGTGTACCAAATTGTTAATAACTTTAATAAATTTACAATAACGTCAAGTCCCCCTTCTGGGGAATCCCTAGGACACCTTTACTCTCATGTACCTCTTCCTCAGCTTGTAAAAAAGTTGAGTCAAGCTGGACTTTGCAGCTTCAGACACAGTGTTATTCTAAGAAACTGTTCTGCAGCTGAGAAGCATTTGGACTAGTCACTTTTCATTGGCCCCCTGTATATTTTTCGGGAATCCAGACAGCAGATGAGTAAATCACGAGGCACTGAAAATTCAATACTAAGTCAATTTAATATAACCAACAAATTCATAAATTGTATATAAATACCTAAAATTCCAAATTCTTACAACTGAGTACTTTAATTTTAAATTGTTACCATTTATATCTAGATGCTTTTTGTTTAAAATTTTCTAAGTGCAGGCATAAGCAATTCTGAGCCAGGTCAAAATGTAGACTTTATTTGGTCTCTGGCCAAGGAATGAGTTTCCTGGGTTGTCTGAACAAATCTGTTCAGCTGCTTTTTAGTTATTACAAGAGTAAAAACAGCAGCAACAAAACCCTTCCCCCTTATAACAAAATTCTAGCTACCTCAAGAAATAGCACAGAAATCATAACCTATGAAAATAAAATTAAAAACAAAAGGTAAAAAGTGGGAAAACAGGTTAAAAACCCATGCATGTAAAATAAACTGAGATGTACTTGAGGAATGTTGAGTAATCACAGGTCTATCTAGAATTTTTAAGATTTTAATTTTTAAAAGCTGCTCACGGGATAGGTCTGCTAAACCATACTTGTTTAAAGATAGGCATATGATTTGAAGATTAGGAGGAATCTCCTTCTTTCACTTGCTTAACTTCTCAACTTGTCATTCTATTGATGTAAAAGTTTCTTTAATGGTTCAACTGAAGCCCATATGTTTCAAAGACCCACAAGACTTAGGATGTCTTTAAAAACAGGAGAAAAACAAGGACCAAAAAGCTTTTTTTTTGTATCACAAAATAGAGAAAAAAGACTCATTGCTCCTTTCTTTCCTCTGTTTCTGATCACTGTTCGCTAAAACCATACAAAAATCTCCATTGTCAATCAGCTGCAGCAATAAAAGAATTCATTCTGCCCTATCCCATTCTGAAGAATCGGATGTGGCATTCAAAACCAAATACAGAACATCTTCCTTTTCAATGTTCTTTAACGATTAATTAATTAAAATTACAATAACCACCATCATCTACCTGCTTGATATTATGTTTTCTATGTCTATAAAACAATGAAGGGTTTGTTGTTTAGATACTTTTTGCATTTGGTCTCTGTTCACTTCCGTAGTAGGTATTGTTCCTCACTTGTCTGGCTCAGTCTTCAGGAATGCGCAAGTGGTCGTACATCAGGCCTTTATTTTTCTAAACTGTATAGAATCTCGTATGCATATGTACATACAGCTTATAACCAACTAAGCAAAGCTGCCAAACCTTAACCTATTAACTTTTTCTCTATGTGCAGATGCTCATGCATGATTTCTAAACATATAGTAGTACATAATTATGAAATTACATTAGCCACATAGATTCCCTCAAGCTCCCAGTGGAAAACGCACTAGCAGGTGGACTTTCACTTAAAATATCTTGTAATGTAGTCTTTTTCAGGTGAAACATTAGCCCTAGATTATGGATCTGCATTCAAAACCACAGGTAACCAGTGATCTAAATAATTTATCTTTTGATGGAGAGCTTCTGATACAGCAACAAATACCACAGTGTTAACATAATAGGAATTAAATTGTCAATTGATCATGATGACCCTCAGAACTAAATCTGGGGTTTGGAGACTGAACCCACGGAAGTCAAAATGTCTGCAGTGAGAGACAGAGAAGACTTGTCCAGTTCCTGTATGAAATAAATTTTGTTCTGTATTTTCATACAAGTAATGTTCTTTTGTTCCGTTTATTCATTTTGTTTGACATTTCCTATAACAATTAGCTATGATGTGATCTCTCACTCACTTAGGTTACAACTTTCTTTGACATCATGCATACTAAGTCTGATCCTTACTGGAGAATCTTAAATAATAAGAATCTTAAGAGTTAGCATTCATGAGCCAAATGTAGACAAACATACACTTTTATCCTTTCTCATGACATATAAAATATTTCTAAAAGTGTAAAGTCATATAGTTACACATATTTCAGATGTGCTGACTTCAGAACAACAGAATAAAACCGCTTTTGATAACAATATGAAAAAGTGTGTTGGGCCATTTCCACATTTACTAGCATTTTTGTATGCTCTCATTTTAAGGTGAAGAAGAGCAATGTCCGCAATGAAAATCACATTTGATATATAGGTAAACTGAAGAGAAATATTAAATTTCTTTCTGAACATTTATGTGAAAGAAGTTACATACCAGAGTAATTTTAAGGGGTTTCTTTTGTTAACAGCTTTGCAACTCTAGCACAATACTAATACAATTCAAATGAACTCAATAAATGTGCACAGAGCAAACTCATTAGAGGTTAAGCTAGCTGAAGAACACTGGGAAAGTTAGAAACAGATGTGATAAGACATCCACAATAAAAACCTAACCAAACCTACTTAAGTTCATATGAAAAGATAAGTATAAGATAGCATGATTTTCCATACATGCAGTATATATTTTCCTGTGCTATAGCAACAATAACAAGTAAATCTGTGATGAGACTCCCCCAGTGGAGTAAGTATTCCTGTATTACAGGTGGGAAATTTTAACGGGAAAAAGATTTGGTGACTTTCCCAAAATACTGATAATGATTTTGAAACTTACAACTTAACTATTTTTTGGTTTACAAGTTTGAGATATTTAAACTATCGCAGAATCATTCTCACCTTTCACTACAGGTACTTCTTGATTAGCAGCATTGCCATAAATACAAAAATCACACTTTTCCTTTGTGTTTTCTACCATTTTTTTTCCAATTATACTTACATGGAATCCTCTGGCAAAATCCCACTTGGGTAGAATTTATTTTTGGCTCTTAAAGTCCTGTTCACATTTATGTGATGCCATATAAAATGGTAGAAACAGCAAAGCAGTTAAAACCCAACTCAGCATTGGAAACATGAACACTGTAGACCTCCACTTCTCTGTTATGCATATTGCTAAGACTCTATAAATGCCTTATAACAGTTATTTTTTAATGAGCATACTAAATATCTGGCCAGTTCCATGGTAACCCAAGAGATCAGAAAAGCTCTGAGGGAACCGTTACAGTCTCTTGTGTAAATAATACAAAGTTAATAAAGTAATTAATAAATATTTTTAAACATTCCAAATGTGTATTAAATAGAGAAACTAAAACAGTTCCAAAGGAACCATACCATCCTCAGACAAAAAAAGTGCATTTTTTTAAATTGTCTATAAAGCATACATTTGCCTTAAGAAGTAAAATCAAAGCTAATAAATTACATTTTAGAACTCTATTTAAAGACACTCATGGAGAGAGTCAGGCTGACAAAACTCAGGAAATTCAAATGTGGAAGTAGAAACATAAATGTAAGAGGGGTGTAATTCATGCCATTATACCTGTTTGAAACAATTTGTGTGAGTTAAGCATAGAGTGCCAGCATAAACTTTGAATTTATTGGCTTTTGTTGCTTTAAATCAGACCCTTCACATTATTTAAACATAGTTTTTGTATTTAATATTCAGAGCGATAAAACACGTACATTTGGCTGCAGATAGATACATAATTCATGTTGGTGGGAAGCATACCTTATAACACTTAAGTGGTTTATTAAACTTGTTTCATCTGATATGGGATAAATTCTGTAATTGACGGCAAGTCACAGGCAGATCCTACATCTATCATATTTAAGATTACCTTATGTTATAGAAACTATTCTGCTTTGGCCTCTCAAGGGCCTTTTTTTTTTTTCCTGGAGAAAAAAATATATGAAATATGTTAATGTTGTTTAAAAATGACTTAAACCTGAACTCCTACATGAAATTAGTTTAGTGGTCTCAGCTCAGTCCCTAGCAGACAGTTGAGTGTATCAGGAAAACCATCACACATAATTTGGCACCAGCCAGTAGGACCAGCAGCCTCTGATCTAAAGAGGCTTGGCAATGAGCCTGGGGAGGCTGAATGACCTCTTATTTTAGGGACCATGAACTCTTGAAGTCAGAAGGGAGGTCACATTGTGCAGGGAGATTATTTCTGTACTCCTTGCTCCCTCTCAAGTTTATAGTTCATAGTAGAATTATTTGGAAGTACCCCACCTATTTCATGAGCACTGATAGGAAAAATAAAGAAAAGAGAATTGTCTCTCAGACAGTGGAGTTCACTCAGATCTACTGAGGCTAGAATTTTGTTTTTTCTATCATTTCTCTTATCTGTATAGCTTTACCAATACGGACTGGGAAGAGTCTTAGGGCAGAGCAGGCTACAACGAGATTGTGGTGTTGCAAGCATTATGACATCTAACATTTCTCTCATTGTCTGCATCATAATGGACTGAAATGCTAATAAGCCAGCAATAATTCGTTTGACTCTTTGCTCCTGCTATTGACTATTGATAACTATAAAGTGAAATTTTGAGACAGAAGTTCTAAAGCTAACTAGGCATGTCTAAAATAAGTAGATGGGTCAGGGTGACTAAAATATCATAAAGATTGTGGCACAGTGGTGGTTAAACCCCCTATTTTTTAAAGAATGGACAAACGTAGATTACCATCTAGTATTTTTGCTTCAACTGCTGTTATATTTTTGTTTCTTTGGTAGTCATGTTGCACCAGCCTGGAATAATGATCATTTAGGAAAAGTTTTTTCAAACTTCTGCAAATCATGCTCATCACCAAGCCAAGTGGAACCCCGCTGCCAAGATCTCTCCATAGTTAAATTACTTTTTGAGATGAGATTATCCCAGCTTTGTTACAGGTTTTGAATAATGCAGCTGTTAATCTTCACATCTTAAGTGCCAACTCAGATTTTAGATGATAGTGACGATGAGAATAAACAGAGCAGTTACACTGCAGTTGTGCTAGTTCAAGCTCAGTGCTAGTAAAGGTAGATGTGCCACGTTAGTAACTCTTAAACTATGTATGAAAGAAATACTTCTGCACAATCACAACTTCTGGAAACTTAATTTAAAGGCAGAAGAATGAGAGGGAATCTGAGCTATGATTGAGAATTCTACTTTTCTTCCTTTGCCATTAATTAGCTCATTTCCATGAAACAGTACATATAGGTCTATTATAGGAATAGTCACAGAAAGATATAAGCTGTATAAATCTGTGAAAGAACATCACAGGGTAACATTTCTGTTGATGGTATTTTTTGTAGCAGATGTCTTTTTCTTCATTTTTCCTAGAAAGAAATGACATATTTAGAGGAAGTTCCCAGGAGTTCTTTATAAAGGTTGTTACAAGCTACAAAATAAAGGAGGCTTCAAGCAAATATTGGAAATTTCACTTTGTGAGTCACTCAATGAGCAAAAAGTCATGAGGACTCCTGTCTGGATATGTAGTAGTGTATAGATATCTCGCTACCTAAGTGTTTCCCTTTGCATTTATGTGAGGTTCCCTTGCTATGAGTTTTTTATTTGACTAGTTCCTCATTGCATCTCTGCAGAATTGGGCTAGTCTGGTTACAATTATTCCGTGATGCATTTATCAACTTTCTTAAATTCATGGATTATAAGGTACAGCCCTTTTCAGGGAGATGGGGTCTGGATCGCAGGAGAGTAATTGAGTTTCTCTTTGGTTTTGCCTTTGTGTTTGTACTTTTAAAGTCTCAGAACCTGAATGGATACAGGGAGCATAAGGACCTGGTATACAGACAGCATCAACCTAGATGGCACTGTAACAAATTATTTTGTAAGCAAATAATAAGAATTTTAATGGTTAACTTGTTAGCAGAACTTTAGGGTCTGATTCCACAAGCTTTAATGACAGCAGTAATCATTTTTGACATTAGTAACTTTACAGACAGCCAAGATCACTCAGGAGACTTAATTTTGTGGAAGCAGGCTCAGACTTCACGTGAACATTCATCTTCTCCATTGAATAGATTTTTTTTTAATTGTGTAATAATAATATTCTCACATTTTTGAGACATTTTAGAATGTCCTGCAGGTTTTTTTCTAATTGATACTGAATTTACCAGAGCAGTAAAATAAGATTTTATCCACTTTTCTCTTAACAGCCCACTAAAAAAAATCTTCGAAAGGAGCTTGGCAGTCAAAGAAATTATGTTTCTTAGGAAGAAGTCAGGCTGAAAGCCTAAGGAAACACTTGTTTCTTTTTACTCTGTATCAAATCAAGACAATGTTCTTGATATGGGATGGGAAAGAGAAGGGGGTTGACCATTAAATAAACCAACAGTACATTTGCATTGTGCCATTCAGATAGTACGATTCAGTGTTTGAGTAAGGAGATTACTTCAGACAAAGCTCTTGAATGAGGAACCTGGTTGGCCTTGAGATCCGACTGGCAAGTGGAAAGAGGCTTGTAAGTGTTAATTCAGCAGAAGATTCCAGTTAAAGGAAAGAATTCAAGAAGTAACAATCCTACAGTCCTCAGTAGGGAAGTTACAGTCCTCAGAAAATGTGTCCAGCTGTGATGTTGCTCCCTCAGGGCACCAAAAGAAAAGTCTATTAGACAGATGAAAAGTGTCAGATTTGTTATCCTCCCAAAGCGGACAATCTTTTTTTGTCTCTAAAATAAGAACCGATGTAAAGATTAAGATAATCCTCATTTCTTTTGAGGAGATAGCATAAATATTTTGCAAATAAAATTCTTTCAGAAATTTTTTTACCGTTGTAACAGCAGTTCACACAGATGATTCTTCTCCACTGGGATGCAGAAAACAAGCTTTTTTTCATGCTCTGTCTTGCTGTTGGTCCAAGAGACCTCCAAAGTTAGTGTTAGAGAAACAGACACAAATCATCTAATGCACAGCAAATTTCCACTGGCACCATGTTTCATACTGATGTGTCTTGGACTTAGTTTAACGACGGTAGGATCGGTTTGATGTTATTGGCTCTTGGCCCTCATCTGAGAGGTGGTGAAAGATCTTCTTCTCTCCTCTTATTGTGAACACAAAATGTTCAGCAAGCCCCAGACTCCCACTGGCCTCAACAGAAATGCAGGAATTCAGGACGCTTAACACTTTCCAGGATTGGGCCCATATGGATACGACCATTCATCAGTTAATTCTACTGCTTTTCAGCAGTTGTGAAATATACACCACGATACGCCTTTTTTGAACAGCTGGAAAATTATGTTGTAACTAAAATTCCATCATTCAGCTTTCTATGGAATGCATTTTGCTCTGAGAGCTGAAAGGCAATCTAAATAGTGGCTAGATACACCCTCACCATAGTCATAAATGTCACAGAATTTGGAGGGGTGGGATGTTGTTTTAGGACAAAGTAATTTTTTAGTTTCACTTTGTATCATTTCACTTTGTATCTAACATGGGATTTTTATTGCATTCTATGTATAAAATGCAGAAAAACAGAAACAATAAGATGTTTAACATCCTTTTTGTAGTGTAATTAGGCATTCTATGCACCCTTACTTTCCTCAGTTGCACTATAAATCCTGAGGGTTTCTCCCTTGTAAGCCAAATTCTGCTATCTTTACTAATCTCGATGGGCTGTTACATCAGCCTACAAAGTAATCTCAGTAGGACAAATTCCTGCCTCCAATACTCCTGTGTAAATTGAAAGTAATCCTATAATTACGACTACCCCAAAAGCAGAATTCGTCCCAGTGATTTGGAAGCGCCAGGCAGGCAGTATTTGCCCAGCAGTATTTGCCCTCACTTTATTTTCTTGTTGCATTCGGAACCACAGCCCTGGGCGTGTTAACGTGTCCTGTAGAATTGAATGAAAGAATTGAATGAAAAGACAGTGATGAGTAGTGTTCACAACTTCCATTACTAGAAAAGCTGTCACCCTTCATTTCCCACTGAAGTCAATGGAAGGTGAATGTGCTGGAAGGGAAGGTGGCACTAGGTCTCCACTAAGTTATGTTCCAATGCAATACAAAGCACAGATGGAAAGCGATTACAGCTAAATTAAAGCCAGTCAGCTACCACGTAAGTTGAAGCTCAAGAAGATCATGTCAAAATTGTGTTTATAGTCTTAACAATGGTCTGGGAACTGGTTTTGAAGACCTCAAACTCTCTCAGATTTGAGGAATAGCAGCCCCTTTTTAAAGATCTATCATAGCAGCTATCATCTAAGTTGCTTGTAATATTGGAATTATTTCTTACTCTAATGAAATTATCCACTAAGACTGTCCAGCCTGGTTACGCTACATGCTCTTGCAGTATAGAGTGATATTTATGGGCAAAAAGTCCAGTTGTAGACTACTCTAAAAAGTGATTTTTCAGCATTTTCTTTTCAATGCCTCTGCTTTTGCTATCTTAGATTGTAGGTGCATAGAGTCTAAAAATGTAACCTTACAAACATGAGCTATATCCAGAGTTACAAACTTGGCATTTAACATAGTTCTCTAGCAAAATTCACCTTAATTCATTGGGACGCACCTTCTGATCTCCTAAAGGACCGATTTCGTTGAAGATAATGGAAGATTTGAATGAAGAGATTCAGTAGCTACCACCTAAAATGTGCAGTAGAGAATTTTTGAAATAAGCAATTTAACATTTTATTACTTTTAACATTTTTACGTTGTAGTGTATTTCACTTCCTTGTAAGTGATTTTAATTTTAATGACAATTAAAAGCTTGGCTGCATTACAGGCTGTCTTCTAGATAACCACAAAACTATTACAGGGTAACAGACAGGTACAGAATGCTCCACATTGCAATGGAAACATGCTTAAGCTCTATCCAGAAGGCACTGACATAGCAATACAAGCACAATACATTCTTAATGCTTATTTCATGTCAAGATCCTACATAAATTCATGCATATGTTGAATTTTTCATGCATGAACAGTAATTCTGAAGACAATGAACTATTCATATTCACAAATACAGCACACAGATAAGCACTGAAGGATGATTTAATCTTTGTCAAAGTGTGAACACTTTTTTTGTATTTTATCTGAAGAATGGACAGGTTTCATTGCAAGATTTTCCACATAAAGTATACTGTTAAGTGTAAGCTACTGCATTTATGTGTTGTAACCAATATTGTGCATAAGCATATAAGAAATAGAGTATCTTTCTTTATTGCCTAAATATTAAAATACTACAGGCCTAATTCTGAAGTTTTTTTCAAAGGTCAAATTTTCACTGAATAAATATTGAACAAGAACTTCAAATTATGACCTCATTACTAATTGTGTTTGTTTTCTTCTAATATGTGTGCTACTAACATTTTAGATTTACCTGAAAATGCCTGGCAGAACAGAACTGTTTACAGTCACGGAATCTCACTGGCTTGGAGAGGTCTTCGTGGATGGCGCCTTAAGAGTTTTCTGGCTCTTAAAATCTTAAAATCCTAGGTTTACTCTGTCTCTTGTTTCATAAAAGCAGAACTCTGCAAGGATCCCAGGCAGAGATTTCCTCTGGCCACTGTATGACAAGGAGCAAGACCCCAGGTCCCTGCTAGCCAGCAAAGGAAGGAGGAATTTTGAGTTCCTGACTCCCCTGAGATTGGCAAGAGGTGAAGGATATTAAAATTCCGTTTGCTGCACTATTGCCACTATTGCCACACTGTCTTCAGTGTCTTTTAACCACTCTGACTGTTATCATAAGACCATTGGAGCTATGCTGCTCCCAGCATATAAAAGCCCTCCGGATTTTGAAAAGCGCTAGCACAAAACCTGCACTTCTGTGTTTCACTGGAGATGCTTTTTGTACTTTTCTCCTAATTACCATATTTCTGTTCCAGAAAGCAGCAAGCTGACTTTCTCGGAAACTTGTTTTTAAAGGTTTCGTTTATTCTGTACGCACTAAAATGTCTCCTACTTTCATGGTATCAGAGCCAAACTTTGGCTGAAATACTTCATGATAGTAATCAGCAAGTCAGCTGGTAAACATGGAAAATCTTAGATAGCCACAGATCATACCAAAATAATTATACAAGAAGGAAAGCACTGATGAGCAATCAAAAAAAGTATAGCCTTCAAGAGTAAGTAGTATCATAAAAAAACTCTTACATTTGTTTCTTATTTTCTGTTTTAAATGCAGTTAGTAAAAAATGAACTCTACAGAGAAATACACCTGAAAGCTCGACCTGCAAATAAATAAAGCAATAAAAGTATCTGGTTTTTTAAATAAGAGGGAAACAAAATAGGTGACCACCTATTTTTTCACTTTCTCTTTGATCATTTTATTTACAAAAAAAAATATGGCTAGACAAATATATGTAGTAATTGTTATATTTTTTAAATGCAAAAATGCAAAAGGTATAGCCTTACATCTGGGGGCTTTTTTCCAGAATGTAGCTTGCGCTTTATTTTACTATAAAATCATTGCAGCATATCATGTATCAGCCATTGGAATAACCTCCCCAGGGAAGTGGTAGATTCCCCAACATTGGACACTTCTAAGATTAGGCTAGACAGCGTGCTGGGCTGCCTTGTCTGGACCGTGCTTTTGCCAAGAAAGGTTGGTCCACGTGATCCTTGAGGTCCCTTCCAACCTGGTATTCTACGACTGTATGATTCTATGATATATTCTGGCATATTTGTTTATAAATCCTGCTTCATTTTTCTGTAAGAGGGTAGGGAGATGCAAAACCACATTGAGATCTGTCTCGTCAGCTGATGGCTTTTAAGAGCATCCATCAGTTTATCTTTGTGAATCTGCCACTTGTACAGGATTGCTGATGATCTTTATTTGCCTAATCATCGCATGTACCATATCCTTTAAGTAGGAAGCCATTTGGAATATCCATTTCTTAAAACCAACTTCCCCAGCTGGGATACATAAGTGTTACCTCCAGTACCAATCCTTCAGCCAGGATGGGATGTCAGACTTAGAGTAGGAGTTTTATATATTTATGTGTTTGCCTGGATACATGCACCAACAAGCTACGTATTTTATAATCTGCCTTTAAAACTGGACTAAAACCCAACTGAAATGTTTATAATCAATATGAGCGTAAAAATAGCAGTCCCACAAAAATATTAAATTATCCATGAAGTTACAAATCCTTCTCCTGTGTATGGTACATCCCTTTCCAGCAGCATACCATCACCCCCTTTACAGAGGTGAGGGTGGCAGCACACCTGGGAAAGACGACACTCCAAGGCTGGCTAAGAGGCACTGCAAAGGCAACGGGTGCTCCCAAAGGGTGGCCTGCTGGCAGACGGAGTTTTGTCCCAAGATCTGTCCAATGCTCTCGCCTCCATAGGTCCCAACTGCATCAGCACAGCCTGTACGTGCACTCGGGGAGAGGCAGACGTTCATATTTCCCCTCTACATTCTGTCAGGACAAAAATACAATAAAACAGCATCAATTCATATAAACCATACCATTCAGTGATGAGAGGAGCTCTCTCATAGTACCTTCTTGCACATGTAACTGGAAACACTCGCTGAGTAGACTGAAGATGGAGTGTCTGTCATAGTTGGAGGCACAGCTGGAGACTGTGATTCTGGTGCAGACTCTCTAGTACCTAAGCCATATCGTATGGATGTATGTCACAAACCTTTACAGGCTGATACAGGCTGAGGTATAACCCACATGGTCATACTCAGATCTGTATGCGTAGATATATACTGTGCACGTTTTGTACCACAGCAGTGCAGATTTTTAGTAGTAAGCCAGCGTTGCTGAAACGTACAGCAATTTCCACGTTTTTCAAGAGATATTTGTGGGCTTAACAAGACACAGTAATGAAGTGCAGCCAGTGCAGTCGAGTTCAACTCCACGGAAAGTGCTGCCTGCCTCTTCCCAATTCCCTGTCTCTCTCTCCTTGGCTGCCAAACCCTGGCACTCCTGTGGACTCACACTCAGGTGCACACAAGATTCTTAAGGAGTGTCCAGGTAAGTGATCTTTTGCTTTACACATGTGTTTAGAGCAACAGCTCCAACGCACTGGAGATAACGATAGAAAGCTCCCAACACACAAAACTGCAAGATCTGCAGGATGTAGTGTATTTTAATTTCCAGTTGAACCAGGCTTCTAACTGTAAATTGTGCTGCCAGTTGCTCTGTTCTTCGGAGTACAGTTCAGCACAGACAGTTGCTAAAGGAGGCTTCAGGCAGCAGTTGCAGGCAGGGTTAAAGGAAGAAGGAGGAGACTTCTCTCAGCTGATTGATACCCCTTCCTGCTTTCTGAGAGCAGCTGGCCCCTTAAGGCACTGAATCAGACTGCCATAACTACTTATGAGGCAAAGGAACTCCTTACGCAGAATGAACAGATTGGTGTTTTCTCCAGCCGACTTCACCTCTCCACCTTCAAAAGGAGTGCTCAGTCTTTGACACATCCAAGCCTAAGTGGAGCTCCCCTCTCCTGCTCCTTTGGTTGGTCAGGGCTCTTACAAGTTTCATTTCCAGTGGCCGTGGTTCCCAAAACTTGCCTCAAAATGCAGCGACATTGCCATGTGAAATTAAAGAATTGTAAATGGAGGTAAAAGGTTCAACAGAGCCTGAGGGGGCCAGGACGGTTGTTGCCAGTGGACCAGAGGACAGTGGTGTGACTCGGGTAGGAATTCCAACTTAAACCAACCTCCCGCTCAAAGCAGTAAAGTGTAGGAACCTCCTGCTTTACAGAGGGTTCATGTCAGGAATGCACTATGTATTTCATTCTCACCTATGGCATGGTAATGAAGAAGACCGGCCTTCCTTTTTTTTTTCAACAACAGACCGGTAGAAATAACCCAAAAAAGCATTTTAAAAATCAGTTTCCAGCCTACAGCCTACAAAATACGCATTTATATTTCTTCCCAGGAAATCTGAACTATGTTAACTGTAATTTTTATTATAATTACTTTAAAGTTTTGAGGAATAATGAAATAATATTTTCAACTGTTACATATTTTTTATTAGGATTGTGACTGAATCAGACAGCAGTGGCTGCACAACAATAAATTGTTGGCCTACTTTTTCTGTTCTATATAAATGTGCCCAAAATCAGCTTTCTAGCCTGGAAATTTTTTATATTCATAGAATATAAATGCAGGACAGTAGAGGACTATGCCCAAAATCTCTATAGATATCACATACAGATACTTTGATAAAAGTATATAAACAAGTGAATGGTGTGGAGAAAATAAATTTGCATTTTCCCATTAAATACCTGAAAACAATGCTGGGAAATAAAAAATGTTTAATGTTGGCAAATTCAAATAAATTAAAATAAGATTTATTTATATGACAAATAATTGGAGTGTGGGACTCAGTACCACACAAAGTTGGTAAAAATAAGAACTTGGCTAAGACTTGAAAGGGACTGGTGATTTATAGAATTAAAGACAATGCAGAGGTCATCACAGGTAAAGTTGACAAAAAAAAAAGGACTGAACAGAACATGCTTTTTCTTCACAGTCGTTCCACTTTCTGTAATATTAGTGCTGGAGACAGCTCGTTGGATCAGTTCCAGCATGACAGTTCTAATTTTATGTTTGTCTTTAAGAACAACTTAGTAACTGACTTGAAACTAGGAACTGCAAAATTATATCAAATGAAATAGGGAAACATCACTTCATATGGTATGATAATGGTAAAATTCACTGTTACATGAGGTCATAGAACCAAATGCTGTGGATGAGCTTTATTAAAACCTAAGTAAATTTATGACCAATAGAAACCTTTACAGTGGTGCCTTCTAACCCTATTTTATGCAGATCTGGGCTAGTTGCCTAAGAAGTTCTGTATTTCACAACTGAATTGGTATCCAGTGGGAGTTGTGGACTATCAGCTTTTCTGTTTACAAATGGGCTTTGTTCTGTGTTTCTGCAGCTCAGCATTACCTGCTGTTATAGGATACAGAACCTGAGGAACCAACCACCTGCTGCTGTATGGCCTATCTTGTGTTCTGATAAACTGGAGGTCTCTAAGGGAGAACATTAGATGCCACAGCCCAGTCAAATCAACCAAAGGCGCAGTACTTCCTCCTCCCTTTTAAGGCGAGGAAATTATACATTTTTCTTAAATTGCACACATTTCTGATTTTCACTATAAAAAGAATGCATTTCATTGGATAAAATAATCTTATTTTCCTACTTCCATTAAAAGTCTTCTCCCATTAAAAGAAAATTCATTCCTACTTTTCACCATCATTGGAATCCAGAGACATCACAGTGGAATTCTTGCACTGTTTAAGGGTTACCCCGTATTTCAGTTATTAGATGTGTTAATGATCACTTCAATTTCCAAAAGAGGATATGTGTGTATTGTGTCAGAATGGACTGGTTTTGAAGATAAGCTTCAATTCTGAAGAAGGCTGGACAAATAACAGCTACTTTTTACTAGCATTCTCTTAATGGTTTTTACCTTAACCAGGTCACCATGCATTCTCTTGCACATTAGATCAGTGTTAACTTAAAGAATTCCAGATTATGTGTCATTGCCTTTCTTCCCACAGGTAACCCCTTTTACCATCAGTCCAATCAGTGCCAGTACTCCTGTGATTTTTAAAATTTGATATAATAAAATTATGTCTTATACTCTGTTACATTTTAAACTTTTAATGAGCATTCTTTAATATATCATACGTATCAATTATGATACCACAAATATATAATTGCAGAGAAGTACCTGAATTGTAGTCTTCTGACTATAAAATCCTGTCAGTGTGTAACACCTGATCACATCCTAAAGCATGACCAAATGGCAGGTCAATCAGCTGACACCAATTCAGTCAAAAAATCACAGAATCGCAGAATCACAGTCTGGGTGAGGCTGGAAGGGACCTCTGGAGGTCATCTTGTCCAACTCCCCTGTGCAAGCAGGGCCAGCTAACGCTATTTGCCCAGGACCATGTCCAGACAGCTTCTGAGTATCTCCAAGGACGGAGACTCCACAACCGCCCCGGGCAACCTGTGCTAGTGCTCAATCACCCTCACAGAGGAAAAGTGTTTCCTGATGTTCAGAGGGAATTTTCTGTGTTTCAATTTGTGCCCATTGTCTCTTGTCCTGGCACGGAGCACCACTGAAAAGAGGCTGTCACTGTCTTCTTTGCACCCTTCCTTCGGGTATTTGTACATATTGATGAGATCCTCCCTGATCCTTCTCTTCTCCAGGCTGAACAAACCAAGTTGTCTCAGCCTCTCTTCATAAAAGAGATGCTCCAGTCCCTTCAACATCTTTTTATCATCCTTATACCTTCATCACCTTTGGAGTCCTCAGCACAAGAAGGACATGGACCTGTTGGAACGGGTCCAGAGGAGGGCCACAAAAATGATCAGAGGGTTGGAGCACCTACGCTATGAGAATAGGCTGAGAGAGTTGGGGTTGTTCAGCCTGGAGAAGAGAAGGCTACAGGGAGACCTTATAGC
>VYZM01023732.1:92211-109482 GCA_013398915.1 Dromas ardeola
GTAGCAATAGGACGAGGGGTAACAGTTTTAAACTGAAAGAGGGGAGATTTAGATTAGATATCAGGAAGAAATTATTTACTGTGAGGATAGTGAGGCACTGGAACAGGTTGCCCCGGAGAAGTTGTGGATGCCCCATCCCTGGAAGTGTTCAAGACCAGGCTGGATGGGGTTTTGAGCAACCTGGTCTAGTGGGAGGTCATTGCAGGGGGGTTGGAACTAGATAATCTTTAAGGTCCCTTCCAACCCAAACCATTCTATGATTCTACCCAGAACTGGACACAGCACTCTAGGTGTGGCCTCACCAGTGTTGAGATGAGGGGATGGATTTCTCTCCCTCAACCTGCTGACAACATTCCTTCTAATGGAGCCCAGGGTCCTACTTGCCTTCTTTGCCACGAGGGCACATTTCTGGTTCATGCTCAAGCTGGTGTCCATTAGTACCCCCAGGTCCTTTCCTGCAAAGCTGCTTTCCATCTGAGCAGCCCCCAGAATATATTGCTGCATGACCTCAACATATACCGGTGCTGTCATCCTCAATAACAAATCCATTCTGGTAATTTTAAATAAACTGCGCTTATTTTCTACTGCAAGGGACAATGACAATAGAACAAAGCTCTTTTGCAACACATCATTACCCCTCAGCTGTTCTGACATCACTGCACATAAGGCAGGAGAATGACCTTCAAAATCATTCTCCTGCCCTTTTGGAGAGGGAGGTGCTGATATCTTCTCACCGGTTTACAGTGACAGGACACGTGGNTCCTGCCCTTTTGGAGAGGGAGGTGCTGATCTCTTCTCACCGGTTTACAGTGACAGGACACGTGGTAGTGTCTCAAAGCGGCATCTGGGGAGGTTTAGACTGGACATTGGGAAACATTTCTTTATCGACAGGGCGGTCAAACACTGAAACAGGCTCCCTACAGAGGTGGCCGATGCCCCATGCCTGTCAGTGTTTTCGAGGCAGTGGGACAATGCCCTCCATAACATGCTTTAAATTTTGGTCAGCCCTGGAGTGGTCAGGCAGTTTAGACTAGATGATCATTGTAGGTCCCTTCCAACTGGAACTATGCTATCCTATCCTATCCTATCCTATCCTATCCTATCCTATCCTATCCTGTCCCCTGTAACTCTACGACTTTATAATGCTCTGCAGTAACAACAACAGTTGAAGAAAATTGTTCTTCTACATGCTAACAAGCGTACAGTCCAGGGAAAAGACATCACATCATTCTGCTTAGGTGACATCTGTCATTGGATCATGGTTACATTCCACACTGAGAATGGCTTGATAATGGAAATGGAAGTTCAATCTGAAGGTGAAAAAGAATCTGGGATGAGCAGCTGAAAATGTGGGATGACTGAAGACTGCATAAATTCATCAGAATGTGCTATGATATGACAATTAAAAGGAATGTAGTTTTTCTGACTATCCAAGCAAAAGTTGATTATTATTTTAGAGCATTCGTGGAAGCATACTGCTAGAATCAGCATTTTCCACTGAAAGTATTTTTTCTTTTGCATGAAGATCTATTTATGTATTTGCTGAATTATTTCATAAATTATATTTTCCTTGCAGAAATACTCAGCGTGGACAACTGCAAATGGAGAAGAAAGAACAATGATGTATGCCAAAAATCTTTTAAAAATGTAAGCTGTGAACACTGTACTGTGTTTGCTTGGACCGTGAAATGAAAACAGATTGGTCCAACAGTAACAAGAGCAACATTTGCAGCTGGTAGAGGTAACAGGAGTAAAGGAGGTTTTAACACTAACAATTCTTAACTTGAAGTGTCTGTGGAAGAGAATATAATCTGTATCAAGGAAATCTTTGAGTTTTCTTCTTTAACCATGAAGCATAGTGTACAGTTTCACATACTGTTCTCTGAAATTGGATGCAGTTTCACTGTTTTCTCTCTCAGTTCAAAATATTGAGCTTGAGATTGTTGCAAAGAATTTTGTTTCCTCTGTCATGTTTTGACCATGAAATGATAGGGATGTAGTAGACTTCAGTAATAACACCTCTCATCAGCACCACATTTTAAAAGTAAGAAATTGTTGAAGTTTTAAATGTAATGTAAATTAACACTATTGAAGGCAAAGATAACATCCCACAGGAATCTTTGTGTGCCTTACGCAATATAGCTCCCAGAATGATTTTCCATGTATCTGTCTGACCTGCTTTCTACTTGTGAAATGTGTATCACTGAAAAGGAAGTAATAAAAATGTATTAGTCTATGTGATTTCTAAGCAATAATTCCTAATATTATATTTACAGTGCTACCAATACAGTAAGTCCTCCTGCCCTTGATGTCTGTATTTGGAATTTATCTCAGAGTAAGCAATTTAAAAACTCTATCTACACAATATGTTGCTTATTTACTATGTAAAAAACCATATTAAATAATTTTTCTTTCCCAGTGGATGACTCTCTGTAGCAATACCCTAGATTGGAATGCCAAGGCATAGAGGGCAATCACGTGCCACAACTAGAATTTCTAATTCCGTGTGAAACATTGACACACAGTGTTTTACAACAGCAGCTTTCAGTCCTGATGCTGTATTTTATTCATATGCACATAGATTAGTTCTACACCTAATACAATTTTTCTTGGCATGTAGCTAGCATATAGCTTACTTCTTCCACACTACCTTGAATGTATTGTATATTTGTCCTTTGCTGTAATGAGAGAGTTAGATACTTTCATGTCTCACCACAGATACAGTAAATGAATAAATGTCATTGTATTATATCAGTTAGAAATCTGATTCTGATCTTTGAAAACAGAACTTGAGGCGTAGGCATGTATCTATTTGAGGACATTAAATTTACTGCACAGACACCTAGTACTTGGTGATAGACACATGTTAATCTGTGTTTCTTATTCCATGCCCTAATTCAGCAAAGCACTTAACCGAAGTGCTTGATCTTAAACAAATACTAAAGTCTTTTCCTGTCAGAGATGGTTTTTTCAAATTAGCGTCCCATTTCATCACAACAATGATATTCCCTAAAACCCAAAAAATAAGCCAGAAGTTTGTCAGTCTAGGTTTTCTGCTGGAACTCAGCATGTGACTTTGTATATAAGATGGATCTCTTCTGGGAAGCTTTAGGAAAACAGAGCAGCTGTCAACAAGCCATATCAGCCACCCGTTACCACTAAGCACCTGAAGAAAAATGAGCGCTTGCCTCAGTTTAAGATGAAAGAAACTGTGGCCAAATAATGAAAGAAGTAAATGTCTTATTTTGCCGGACAAGACTAAAATAATCTAGGACTAATCCAAAGCTGCCCAGGGCTTAACTCAGTCATCAGCCTTTGTATGTTTTGGAAGCTACTTTCTTAATTGAGAACATTTTGTACTGTCGTATAATTTTTCTCTTGTATGGAACAAACAGAGTCTGTTTCATCATGACAAATAGAGAAGAAATTCTGTCTTGGAACTTATCAGGACAGAATTTTGTTTTATTGTAGATATGTTTGTATGCCATGATAATAATCACTAAGCATAGCTGTCATTTGTTATGTGATTACCCACAGCATGAAATAGAATGTCTTGGTTTTGTATGGTTCGGAGATGGTCTCTTAAAGGGCAGCTACAAAGAGGACAGAGGGTATCTCTTCACAAGGAGCCACAATGAGAAGACAAGAGGCAATGGATACAAGTTGCACTGGCAGAGTTTTCATCTTGATGTGTAAAGAAATTTTTTACAGTGTTCACTGGAACAACCTCCCCAGCGATGTGGTGGAGTCCCCATTGCTGAAGGTTTTCAAGGTGCAATTGGACAGGGTGCTCCATAATCTCATCCAGGCTCTCTTTCCCGTGAAGGGTTGGACCAGATGATCTTTCGAGCTCCCTTCCAACCTTGGCTGTTCTGTGATTCTATGATTAGAAAGGATTAACACAAACTTGTAAATTGCTAGAGAGTGGGCATCTCTTTCTTTGTATAATCACTAAGGATTTATAAATTTAGAACTTGCACATGCTCTTATTTCAGTGTTCTCTTGTAAAGAATACCATACACTGAAGGTGTCTAGACATCATTGTGTAATTTGATGTATGTCTGCCACTTGCATAGAAATTTTCCACAGCCACAATTGTGTAAGGGATAATAGACGATGGTCTGAGTGAGACACGATGGAAAATTACTGGTTGAACCAAATCCAATATATGTGCCGAGAAAAAGGACCTCAGTACTGTTGCTGCAAAAACTATGTGCGCATCCATGAGAACCTGACCTTCGAAGAAGAAGATAACAAGAAGGGTGTACAACAATGTAGTCAGGTATCAGACAGCCACTGTTAGCAAAGCTGGATCATGAGTCTGGTGAGGCTTGCTGCATGTGCTGGCCACACGTGCAGTGACTCTAGCCTGTACTTTTCCACTCAATCCAGTGCAGGATATAAGGGGGTGTCTCGGACCGGAGAGAGAGAGAGACATAAGCACACTTTCAAGACACAGGGGACACCTTGAAGGCGCTGTGCCTACCTCCCTCTGCCATACCGATGTGGCTTCTCGTTATCCTGCTGTTCGGCGGTGCTACTACGATATATGGGTTGGTAAGACTCTCTTAAGTAACTTTCGGGACATTTGGGAACTGCTTAGCAAGGCTTCACAATAAAGCTGAGTAACTTTTTTCGCTGTAAGCAAGGTTTCACAATAAAGCTGAGTTAACTTTTTTTTTTCTTTGTGTGAGCTCTGGTTTGTACGTTGGAATCTTTAAAAAAGAACCCCTTACAAAAATATACCATTGATTCTGAACGGTGACCTATAGTGCAGAAAGACTAATCTATAATCACAAAACTTGGTAGATAATTAGATTCGGCACAATGTTTATTGTATTATTGTCTGATCTTTTCATACATGAAACTATTTATGCACTCCTAGTTTAAGGTAAATGTCTCAAAATGAGTAAAATATTTCTCTAAATACCGATTCTATCTGTGTTTTCGAAATCCATTTGATACTCCATTTAGTTTTATTGCTGAAGTTCAGTTGTTACAAGATAGGGAGTTGAAAATATTGACTCTTTTGGACTTTTTCCCCTTCCTCAAAACTATACTATATGAGGTCTTTCTTTATTTCTTTAAAATGCAAACTAAAAAAACCACTGTCATATATTCCATCAGGGCCCTGAAGGCACAGACAGGGCTCACCAACCCTGCCCAGCCTCCCCCAGGGCCTCTCCTCACCCTACCCAAGTCCCAGGATGCCATGTCCTTGGGCCAAACAACACTTCTCCTTTTGCATTTCTAGAGCCAGGAACTGAAGCTGAATGTTGGATGTTTGCCCCATGCTGTCAGATGCTTCTCCCTGCATAAGCCAGACAAAGAGAAGTGGTCAAAATGGAACCCAATATGAGGAAGATGAAAAGAAAACAACATTACAGAAGCCAGACGGAAAACAAGCTGAAGAGATAGCAATATGCAGACTGTGGAAGAAGACACCCATCGGAGATGCAAAGGAGTTACCTTCTGAGTTTATAAGGTAGGTAGGCAGCAGCAGAGAAGGCAAAAGTCTATAGATGAAGAGATAGACAGCTGTTTAGGGGCATGCATAAAAGGGGAACAAACAAAACTTGAAGCCAGAATGAGTAGGATTAGATGAAGGCAAAAGGAAGTGGGATGTAGTAGATTATAGAGCAGAAGGGTCTCAGCAAAAAGGAACATTTCTAAAAAGTGTAGCAAGGAGGACTCTGGGAACTACTGACCCGTCAGCCTCACTTCTGTGACTGGGAAGATCATGGAACAGATTCTCCTAGAAGGCATGTGTTAAGGCACATGGAGGACAGGGAGGTGATTCAAGATAGCCAGCATGGCTTCACCAAGGACAAGTCCTTCCTGACAGACCTAGTGGCCTTCTATGATGGAGTGACTGCATCAGTGGAAAAGAGAAGAGCTATGGATGCATCTGTCTGGATTTCTCTAAGGCCTTTGACACAGTCCCCCACAACATCCTTCTCTCTAAACTGGAGAGATATGGATTTGATGGATGGACTCTTTAGTGGATAAGGAATTGGCTGGATGGTCACATCCAGAGGGCAGTGGTCAATGGCTCAATGTCCAGATGGAGATCAGTAACAAGTGGTGCCCTTCAGAGGTCTGTATTGAGACCAGTACTGTTCAATATCTTCATCAATGACATAGACAGTGGGATCAAGTGCACCCTTGGCAAATTTGCAGATGACATCAAGCTGAGTGGTGTGGTTGACATGCCTGCGCGATGGGAGGCCATCCAGAGGGACCTGGACAAGCTCAAGAAGTGGGCCTGTGTGAACCTCATGAGATTCTGCAAGGTCCTGCACATGGATCAGGGCAACTCCTGGTATCAATACCAGCTGGGGGATGAAGGGACTGAGAGCAGCCCTGAGGAGAAGGACTTGGGGGTACTTGTGGATGAAAAGCGGGACTTAAGTTGACAATGTGCGCTCGCAATCCAGAAAGCCAACCATATCCTGGTCTGCATCAAAAGAAGTGTGGCCAGCTCCTCTACTTTGCTCTTGTGAGACCCCATCTGAAGTACTGCATCCAGCTGTGGAGTCCCCAGTACAAGACAGACATGGACCTGTTGAGGTGGGTCCAGAGGAGGGCCGCAAAAATGACCAGAGGGCTGGAATACCTCTCCTATGAAGACAGGCTGAAAGAGTTGGTGTTGTCCAGCCTGGAGAAGAGAAGGCACAAGGGAGACCTTATTATGGCCCTTCAGTACTTAAAGGGGGCTTATAAGAAATATGGGGACAAACTTTTTAGTAGGGCCTGTTGTGATAAGGGGTAATAGTTTTAAACTGAAAGAGGGTTGATTTAGACTAGATATAAGGAAGAAATTTTTTACGAGGAGGGTAGAGAAACACTGGCACAGGTTTCTCAGAAAGGTGGTAGATGCCCCATCCCTGGAAACAGTCGAGGTCAGGCTGGATGTGGCTCTGAGCAACCTGCTCAAGTTAAAGATATCTCTGCTCATTGCAGGGGGGGTTGGACTAGATGACGTTCAAAGGTCCCTTCCAAGCCAAACCATTCTATGATTCTATAAAGTGGTCACTGGATCAGCTTGAGAGCTAACCATTGTTCTTTGGAAGATTTAGCTTTGGCTTTGCTGTATGTTATAAGCAGCAGACAATATGCTAAACCCTGGAAAATGGTCTTTTGGTGTACATGACTGCTCTTACAAGTATACAGAGTAACATACAATGCCTCCTCTCAGGTGCTGTCCAGCATGTGTCTGTTGACATGAGAAGAGGAAGGCATGAGCATTTTCAACAGAGTGTCTGCTTGTGAGTGAAGGAAAGGAGTTCCCCAGCAGTTAGTTCCACCCCTAATTCTACTAAAAACAATCAAACAACAAACAAACTTCATCCCGGTGTTCCCTGGCACTAAGCTTCTCTCATGTCACTCTTGTTCTTTTTGCTCGTGTGATGGGAAACAAAGACCCTTTGCTAGGATACACTGAGAGCTTGAGTATGGAGGACCTATTGGAAGGGGTAAAATTTTTCAGTAGTTTCTCTTCCTTAGCACTATCATCATTCCAGATTGAACAGAGGCCTACTCTAAATCTGAAAAATTTCAAGAAAACTCTTGCATTTGGAGAAGGCTCTCTAACTGAAGTAGCTTTTTTCCCAGCAAAAAACCAACAACCCTCTTGTGTGAATGCACGATATCTATACAAATTTGCCTTTAAATAGATAAGGCTGTTCTTCTCTAATGAAGAAGGGCTGTAACAATATAACATCACTCTAATTGAGGGGACAAGGGCTGCAATAGTTTAACTGCATCACTCAGTTACACCAAGAAGGTGGTCAAGTTAAATCAAAAATGCTGTCAGTAAAGTGTTAGACACACAACAGAGCTACAACATGGCTGCTGAAGGTTTAATTATTTTCTGTTTTGAATACTAGCTCTTTTAATGTGCTTGTATACTAGCACTGAAAATGTATTATTTTCTTAGTTAATCAATAAGATTAAATGAAGGACAGAGAATTAACACTACCGTCAGAATATTTAGGTCTCCAACATGTTTTTGTTAGTCTTATCCATGTAATCAGTGCCTGCTGAGATGGAGAGTTTACAGCTATTGTGAGGTAACTTTTCCATCTCTTAGTAGCAATTGCTTTTCTAGGAACCTAAAGCATGAACAGCAGATACTGATTTTTCAAAGTATCAGCCCTCAGAGATGATGAACCTTTCCTAAAGGGCATGACATTGATTAGAAAGCCTTTGCCTAGTGACTACATGTAGAGGTTTTATATGCAGCTTCAATTTAAAATGTTTTTTAGTCTGTCGGACTGTCAAATACGAGGTATGTGTGAAGATTTCCTTTCATTCAAGTAAGATTTTGATATTTGTATTTACTTGTACATGTTTTGTTTGTTCAACTATTTCATCAGATGATCATTTAATCACAAGTAATAGCAGTACAGAGATAAAAAACCTTAAACTTTTATACAGTTTAAGTTCTGTGCAATGTCAAATGGCAATAGCAATATAGTACTTACTTCTCTAGCTCCTAGTTAGAACATTTCTCAAAGTTAATGTTTTACCGACAGGGTTAATTCTGTTAACTGTGATTCCAAAACCATGAAGAAGTCTGTGGAGGAAAGGAGGAAAAGACCACTTGAATAAAGAGCTCCTTTATATTTAAAGAAATAATTCCTCTTCAGTTCTTAGTATACAGTTTCTATACAGTTAAAACTCCTTCCATACCACAAATCCCATGAAATGACAACTTATTCTTTGAATTACTATCTGTGATAACTTCTTTTCTGCATTTGTGCATAATATAATCAAATCACAATCACTGTGTTATTTGCTATTATTCAGAAATTTAGGTGTGAAATTTTTAAAAAACTTATTATATTATTAAATTATTATAACCAGTATGTTTTGCACCAAAAATCTGTGTATTAGGGATAAGAGCTAAGAATCCCAGAATCCCAGAATGGTTGAGGTTGGAAGGGACCTCTGGAGGTCATCTGGCCTTGGTGACCCTGCATGGTCACCTAAAGGCATTTGCCCAGGACAGCTTCTGAATATCTCCAAGAATGGAGACTCTACAGCCTCCCCAGCCAACCTGTGCCAGTGTTCAGTCACCCTCACAGTGGAAAAGCATTTCCTGATGTTCAGAGGGAATTTTCTGTGTTTCAGTTTGTGCCCATTGTCTCTTGTCCTGTCACCGAGCACCACCGAAAAGAGGTTCGCTCTGTCTTCTCTGCACCCTCCCTCCAGGTATTTGTACATATTGATGAGATCCCCCCAATCCTTCTCTTCTCCATGCTGAACAAACCAAGTTGTCTCAGCCTTTCTTCACAGGAGAGATGCTCTAGTCCTGTCACGATCTTAATGGCCCTTCAATGGAAGTATCTGCATATCTGTCTTTTACTGTTGAGCCCAGAACTGGACACAGCACTTGAGATGTGACCTCATGATTGCTGAGCAGAGGGGAAGGATCACCTCCCTCAACCTGCTGGCAACACTCCTCCTAATGCAGCCCAGGGTACCATTTGCCTTCTTTGCTGCAAGGACAAAGTGCGTGAATACCAGTGAATTCATTGTCTTGAATAAAACCATTTTAGAATCTTCAAAGTCCTGAAGAAGTTGATTGTTACAGTTTTGAGAGAACCTCAGTCTGCTTTAATTACTACTAATCCACTTTTTAGGAAAACTGGGCATCATACAGTACATATTGTATACAGTCTACATTAATATTGTAAGATATAGTACATATATAACACATAGTCTCCTGACACACCTGTCAGGACAGGATGTTTACAGATTATAACTTAAAGGCAGCACACAGTAAGGACAATTTTTTTTAAAAGTGTTTTGATGCTGGGCATCTATTGAAATCCTTGGAAAACAGATGCCAAAAGACCTTTAAAAACTTAGCTGTTAAGTCACTTAGCTATAAGTCACTGCTTTAAAGTCACTCAAAGTCACCAGTAAAATGGAATATAGATTCCAAACCTTTTAGACCTCTGGTTAGCAACACAGCAACAGAGATAAAGGAGATAAAACCCTTTTCTCCCTCTGTAACCCACCTGCTGACAATTGCTCACAAACAGCTTCCAGCATGACATTTCATTGAGAAATGGAGAAGAACTGACCTACCAGTAGATAAGCAAGTAGAAAGTCATTATATACATTCATAATGGCTTTTAAAAAGTTTGAGAAACAATTCGCTAAATATTGCAGCTAAAAATACAATATGTTCTTCATATAAACACTCAAGAAGATGCATAAACCACAGATACAACAAATTACTAAACTAATCAGTTTTAAAATTTTTGCTGATCAAGGTTCTTTTCTTCCAGTTAGAGTTTTATAATAGAATCATAATTAATGCAATATTATCAACATTCTTAGACTCCACACTGTATGTCTGTCCTTCACAGGCTTCCCCAGGGCAAAGATTCTTCTTAACTAAAGCATGCTTTGAAATATTTAGAAATACGTAGCTGATTTCTTCCCTAGCTTAGTGTTCTATACCAAGAAACCTTCTACCCCCAAAAAAATTGTGACTTCCTAGATTTTACTGTAGTTCAACAGCAACTGTTAAATGATCCTAACGGAAGACCAGAGAGATTGTTGATGCACCAGCCATTTATTCTGCCTAAATGATTCTGTGATTCTGTGACTCTCAAGGTCTCATCTCATCACTCTGGGTGGTTCATAAACAGAGTTTATTTGGGACATAGTGGATAAATTCAGTAAAGGTCTCCAAATGCAAAAGTATTCAGAAGAAAAGGAAGGTCTCTTCTTACCCGTTAGTATAGCAACTCCAGAGCAAAGTCCTGCTTTGTAGTTGTGGTTGAAAATTGCTCCAATATAAACAAATTTACAAAGCAAAACTGTACTGCAGAATGTGAGCAAGTTGTGATAAAAGTCTAGGGAAATGTGACAAAGATTATGGTTTTTATGTTTTCCATACTTCGTTCAGATTTCACACAGAAAAAGTTAAACAAAGATGATTTCATATTTAGACATGAATAATAGAAATAAAAATAGTAAAAACACTGAGAACAAAAAAGAAAACTTGTAATTTCATTTTACTTAGGTTTCACGTAGTAATCTGGAATTAAAAAGTATAAAATATATTAAAATGATCTGCAATATGCTTGAAATACAGCAGAGAAATACTGAAAACTAAGAGCTTTTCTATTCTTCTAAGATAAGTTGCCATGCTAGTTCAGTATAGATCATAATGGCTGCCATTCTATTTCCAGCATTTACCAGAGTAACAATGCTTGAGTTTATACCTTATCTGTGTGTTGGAAAGAAATGTATTATTTTGTGTACTACTGCATAGAAAGGAGGCTGGTCTCCTTTCTATGCAGTAGAAGGCATATAGTGCTGGTCTTTAAAACTCCTTCAGTTTTTAGGGAATATGCTACCTTACAGATGAATTACACTAAACAGCACTACATTTCTCTCCATCTATGACTTCAATTTTTAAAACCAAAGCAAAACAGTTGCTTCTTCGGCAAGACAGGAGGAATGTGAATGCCTGTCACTGCTTTATTTTTTTCTTAACCATTAGGGTGTAGGGAAAGCTAGTCTATCTTGCATTTACAAGAGTGAAATACACGATCTAATAGGGAAGAATTCCGTCTACTTGCCATTAATTCATGAACTGTAAAGGCTGGTAAAAATAAAAGGTAATGCAAAATTTAAAAACAAACAAAAAGAAACATTATAAATGCCTCTTCTTTACTTCTGGTAGCAAAGGAGATAATGATAAATACACGTATGGTTTTCTGCTTTGAAGTCTGATTGGGACAGAATTCTCACTGCCATATTTATGATAGCGAAAACCTTGTATTTACAGGAACAATTGAAATGCTGTATACAGAAGGATTTCTGAACATCTTTAGCAACAGTCTTTTCTCACCAGCTGGAATTACTGGTCACCTTCAGGGAAAAATGCAGCAAATAATATTGCCTGAACAAAGAGAATTTGTCTGTCAAGGGGCTTTTCCTTCTACAGTCATCAAGACTGCAGGGCATATTTTTAATATCAGTGCTCAGTCCACTCTGTGCTTGGAGTAGACAGTTCTTCATACATTTTGTCCTGAACCAGAAAACAACTACGTAAAAAGAATCTGACTGTGACACACTGTGTTCGATCTCTGGCAAAGAAGCTAGAACATTTTAACTACACACTCAGAGAGCTAGTGTGGAGGACTAAGTTTTGTATTTAGGTGTGGAGACAGAAAACTTAAGAGGACATGATAGAGGAAGAAATATTTGTTATACAGATATTATTCCTAGATGTATTCCTATTTGTGACCAAAACATGGTTTTGAACATATTTTAACAAGTCTTCTGCTGAAAGCTACTCCAGCTCATGCCAGAAGAGGGGGGTCTTCTCTTTCACCGCAACTACATGGGCATAGTAACTGTCTTGGGTTGGACTACCCTTGTTTTCATAGTTTGTTCAGAATGAACCTTTTTTTTTTTAAAAAGGGACATAGCATTCCAGATGCTACTTGCAAATAAAAGTACCTTTGCTAAGTCCGTGTGTTTATACTTGTGTACAGCACATTTTTTGTAATGTCTTGAAACGCCAGTACCAGCCTCAAATTCCTTAAAAACTACCCTGTATTAGACCTGATGTTCTGATTACGAGGGGGAGGTAAGAGGAACTGGGAAAATAAGAAATTTAGGACATGTTTTGATAGTGAGATAATAGGGTTATTTGTAGGTTCTTAAAGCTATCTTAGAGTCTTTATTTAATTCTGATTTTTTTTAATGTTGTATAACTAACACCACCTTTACTATAATCCTCTTACAAATAGGCTTTGTGGCAGTGCTGAGGAATGTCTGACTTTTTCTGTCTGGACTTCAGGGGGAAATAGGTTTTTGGGAAGTCTTTTTGAATGAAAAGGAAGATGCACAACTTGTATTTTTTTTTTCTAACAGTAGCATGGAGATACATCTAGAGATGCGATAAAAAAGAGTGATAGAATGAATGGAAAGCAGGAAGATACAGTGTAGTTAATGCAGCATTATTTATAATAATCCTAAAGAGGAAGAAAAGAGATATTTTAATTGTCAGATTTTAAGAGCTATTCAAGTACTGTTGCAGAGGTTCAAAAAACAGGGGGATGTGATCAGATCACCTCATGAGGACCATTAGCAGTTTTGTTGTGAAATAACTGGTCTGAATTTCCATGTTCAGCTCTGATCAGACCTGAACAGACCATGATAATACAACCATAACTGTGGCAGTTTCTTCTGTAGCCAAATATAAGAATGGTTTGGCCATTTCATCCATTTCATTATTAAAATAAACCCTCAAACTCTACTGGAGTTTAAAAATATAGAACAATCATCTTTTTAAAAGTTGATACAGCCTTGGAGTAACTAGCTGGGTTAGCTCTGAGAATGGTAAACTGCCACCACCATTGCTAATACAGGAGGTCCTTGGAGACATAATTAAAAGTCTAAAGAGGAAAATGTCACACTGCTGGAAAGAAACTAAAAAAGAAAGCCCACCAGGGGACAGAGATCAAATAAAACAGAACAATATTTTACTCTGATCCATTAAAAATAACAATTAAAAACCAATACGTTTGTTCACACAGAAAAATAACTCTGATACCGTTAACTTGTTTATACAATACACATTGCACTTATCACCTTTCAGATGGGTCTGCCAAGACATTTCACAGATATTAATGGCAAAGCTCAGTTAACCAGCTTAAGCCAAAGGGAACCAGTGAGGTTTAAGCTCTCATTTAAAACCTGAAGTATGTGATACATCTTGTCCCTCCATAGACAACACTCGGTCCCATCTTTGAGGAGTGTAGCAGCTGAAAGAGATATATAAAAGAGCTTCAAATAAATTTGAGATGTCAGGCTGTAGGTCCGCAGTGTAAGACCTCAGGAGGTGAACTGCAGGCACACAGTTAGACAACAGACCCAGAAAGTGGATGTTCTGTGTTGCAGTATTGTTTTGCAAGTCAAAACGTATTCTTGCAAGAACAGTAAAATTGAATGTGTTGCCCATACAACTATTTAAGCAATGTTGTGTGAGACCGAAGCAGTAGTAAGAATGCTGATTTTAGCATTTTGCACAAGCTGGAGTTTGTACAGGGGTGTATCTCAAGGCTGTGCACATCATGCCTATGCAGCACCTAAAGCATACAACACTTTCTCAGCTTAACAACAGACAGTTCAGGCTACAGACTGAATATTTCTAAGCAAGAATATTACTGTTGATGTGTCCCTAATTGAGGGAAGAATTATCTAGTTCTAAACAGATAACTAAAATATTTCTAAAGGAACAAGACAAAAGAAACCCACAAGCTCTTGACATGAGGTCAGAAAGTGACATTTACATTTCTTCTATTTTTGGTACAGAAGGGGTAAAAACTACTGCAGAATATCAATCAAGTGAGGAATGAATGCTAAAGTAGCTTTAAAAAGACATATAATTCATATAATTTCAAACATTTAAAAAAAAAAACAGAACTAGAAACAAATGCCAGTGATGTGTCAGATAGGAAGAAAATGAAAAAAATGTGGTGTCTTCAACAACTTGTGTGGCAGCATAGAAGCATGAACATAATGATATATGGGGGAGATCTTAGGAAAGACTGTAAACAAATCCCTTGGCAGCAATCTATCAAAACAAGATCCAAAAATTAAATGAAAACTAATGTTTTGAGATAGAAAGGGTATACAAATAGATAATAGATTTCATTCACTTTGCTGCGTGAAATAATGCACTTAAAATTCCCACAGGCACCTCATTGAAAAAAACTTGCCTAACATTTTATGCTCAGGAGAATGAAGATCAGACTGAAGCTCAGAAGAAGAGAATTCCACAGAACTGCTATATATTGTTAACCTCTCTGAAAAGAAATAATCCTTAAAATGTTCATTATTTACCACATAATGTTTCTGTGAGTAAATTACTACAATTCACTAGGAAATGCATGTGATGTTCAAGAAAATATAAGAATCAAAAGGAATTTGCTGGGGAAATTCTGATCCCAGCAGCTTTTTCAGGATCAGAATTTCTCTGAGAAAATTAAATGAGGTGGTAGCACCATAGAGAAAAGACCCAATACTGGCCAAGTGGACTGAAACCAGTGACTTATGAAAAAAACAACTAAACAAATACAACTAGCATGGGAAATAAACATTCCTCCCACAAGCCTGCAATGTATGTTGGCAAAAACCGACAAGACAAAATGATTTGTGATTGTGATTGAATTACATTTGGGTAAGCAATTCTGCAAGTATCATTATTCATTAGAATGGATTACTAATCAGAATTTCTTTAATACAATGTGACGTTTCACTTTTGCCTTTTAAGCTATGGTAAAAGGAAAAAAAAATCACCCATGCAGAAGTTTCCTTTAGAACAAGCTAAAATATTTACCTGAATAAATATAAATAATTATGCAAAATATAATATTTGTATTCAAATTTATTTATATTTAAATGTAAATAATTATAAATAATAAATATAAAATATCTGAATATCCTTCAGTCAAGCTATGGAGAATAGAGAACAGAAGACTTTTCTGAGTGTCACTATCAGCACTGAGTAAGTTTCAGAAATTGGTTCACTCTAAGACACCTGTGTCAGCATCCACGGAGGTTACCAGTTTTGGCAGGCAAACTGAAAGGAACAAGAATCTTGTTTTAATTGAGTAAATTTTCTGGTTCACTTACTAGTGAGAAAAAAAGAGAGGTATGCTAAGAACAGGAACATCCAGAACTATGTAGTTCTTGATAAAGGAAGAAGTATGAGGAACCTAATGTTCAGTATAAAAAGACATACATTTTTTGAAATTAAATTAGCATAAATTAGATGAGTACAGAGTAAGAAATGCTTCAAAAAATTACAATGTTGATATTGCTTTAAAATATCTTCTGTAGCAATTCCATAGATAGAGATATGTTGTGGGATTTTTTCATTTCTTTAATCTACAAAACCTAAGGTTTTAAAACCTCAGCCTTCTACAATATGCATACTATCTGGAATTTTCTAGGTTTAATACAGCTATGGTCATATAGCCTTCTTAAAATAGATTTTCCAAATTAGATCATACATTCCCAGACAGCACTTTATCCATAGCATTTGTTTAGTCAAACAATCTGAAAATAACAATCATTTGGTCCCATTTGGGTCTACAGTTGTATTGTATGGTTTATGAAGCATTATAGAGAAACATTCAGTTTTAAATGCATGTGAATGTCAAGTTTAAATCTCAAGTTTTACAAACACCAACAACCACGCTGTATTGCTTTTTTCTTCAAAACACCTAAACCTGGCAGCCAAACTACCTGACATTAGCCAGTATACCAGAGAGACTGAAATACACGGAAAACTGGAAACCTGAAGGAAAAATATTCTGAACTTTAAACTACACCAGCGGACTCCAAATACAATTTCTATGTTATATACATGTAGTACTATACTAATATGTTATGTGTATTATAAAATATTAAAAAAAGAGAATTTACAAAAAGATGATATAAAGAAAAATTAAATACTTAACTTTTAATAATTTATTTATTAAATGTACAAAAAATATTTTCTTCCTGCACCCCAGTAGATTATCTTGTGCACACCCCACTTTGGAGACCACTGGTCTAGACTGCTAAGGAATGACAGAAGTTCTCTATAGGACTGGTTGCTTTCACCTCATCTGACTGGAGCCTNCCATCCTCAGAAACATCTTCTCCCCTATTTTTTTTTTCCCCAGTCTTAACTATCTAGCAGTTTATAGAGCTGTTACAAACAGAGTGCATCTATTGCCTCTGCAACCACTCATACTGTCCCCAGTGCTGGCAATTAGCAATCAGAGCCTTAATTAGCCTGACCCACCTGGCTATTTTGCTACTAATAAATCAATTAATTCAATTCACATGGAGGAACTTCTGTGTAGTACCATAGCTTAATCACTACTGGTCATCCTTGTATATGACTGTTTTACATGCTAGAACAACTTAGTATCCAGGCTGAATTTGTATTCGCCACCAATATGCAGTCTGTCAAGCAAGTATGGAGTGTGGTTAGTATTTTTAATGTACGCAGGGATTTGGCAAAAGCCTCAGCAGAGCGCTGAGGAGAAACTTGGGATGTAAGCTATAAACACTTTGGCACACTGAACTGGATGATCTTTAGTTCTCCCTGAATGGTACGGATACTGCTCATTGCGGGTGTCAGTTTACTCACCTCCCTCAGGAGCCTCCGTTACCACTCCATTTGTTAGTTTTTGATGTGAGAAATAAGAAGCTTCTGAAACCAGGGTAGTTTTGTCA
>VYZM01023732.1:127991-157638 GCA_013398915.1 Dromas ardeola
CCCTTCCCCAGCCAAACAACCCAACAACAACAAACCAACCTGTGGAGGCTCTGACCCGGACCTGGGTCCCTCCTCCCATCACTTCCAGCTCTCCGCTGAAAGCGCTTTTCTCTTTTCTTTCTCTCTCGCTGCTCGGGCTGAACTTTGGGGGCTGAAGTTTTGGAGGAGTCAGAGAGAGGGCGGGGGGTTGAGGTGGGGAGAGACAGAGAGTCTCGCTACTGCTGCTTTTTTTTTTTTTGGGGGGGGGGGTATNTGGTTTATTGTTTTGTTTTGTTGTTTGGTTTTTTTTTAAATCTCTATTTTGTAGCTCAAATCACCTGAAGGTGTGAGGGTGAGAGAGTGAGGAGGAAGAGGGGGGAGAGACGGAGAGAGAGAGGGGGGAAGAGAGAGAGGGAGAGGCGGTGAGAGCCCAGAGGCAGAAGGAAGGGTGCAGGCACTGCCGCTGAGAGGAGATCGAGAGACAGGGGGTGCACTTGACAACCCAGCATGCAGAGATGGTAAGAAGTTTCCAGCAGCCTTTCTCGTTTTCATTCTAGCCTTTAGTTCTGGTTTGATTTGATTAATAAATCGTGCAGCAACAGAAGCAGCCCTTACTGTCGCTATCCGGCGTGTTTCAGCCTTCAAATAAACAAGCAGCCGGGCAAGGCGGAGGGTAGTAAATAAATAAATCAGCACCGTGCTGCGTGGATTGGGGGAAAAAAAGAATGACTAAGAGGCTGTACTAAACTTTTTAAGTGAGTTTGGGGGCTTGAAATGGGACGGCCACATGCTTTTTATCGCCTCCCTCCCTCCACTGAAGATGAGGGGCTAAGTGTAAAAAAACGTGTGTGCGTGTGGAGGGAGGGCGAGTGAAGGTGGAGTGGGGTTGAATCGGACATACGGTGGTGGTCTGCTCTTTTTTGGACACCACCTTCTGCTCGGAAACGAGTAAGGTTCGCACACAATGTAAAGGTAACCTTTGAGAGCGGGGGAAGGAGTTGTGTGTTTGCGTGTGAAACAACGCCTGAGGCAGGGTGACAGACGTGTAAATCCACCTTCCCTCCGTAACTCTTTTTCTTTTTGTTGTGCATGTGCTTGCAGTTTGCACCTCTCCAATCAGCGATTGTTAGCAGAACTTGCAGAGTTATGCTGATGCCCTAACCGTAAAAGGGAGGGGGGGGAGCCCCCCCAAACACCAACTTTGAGCAAGTTTTTGTTGCTTATTACGTGTGCTGGGCAAATGCACGTCTCCTTTACAGCGGGGGCTTTGCATAGCAGGGTCTGGGCTTTCACGACTTCTTAATTTAAAAATTAAAAATCGAAATGACTGAGGACCTCATTTGACTGAAGTCCGTTTGTCTGGGTTGTGATGTGAGGATAGGTTAAACAGCTTGCGAAGAACAAGCACGTTTAGAGCCATGACTGAACTTAACATGCCTAATGATAACTGTTTGTATTAACAAGTGGACTGACCTCAGTGAAGAACAGTCCATATTCAATCAGCCCATACTCAATGAAGTAGTGTATTTTCTATCACTGTTTCACTACTACTGCCTTGCTTTCAGTCATCTTTTGTCACCTCACTCCCGGGATGTTACATATCTGTCTTGTGTGCTTTGAATATACCTATGGGCATGCCTGCACACACACGTGCGTGTGTATATGTGTCTATATACATGTGTGTATGTGTGTACATACATACATGTGTGTATGCACACACAGCACTCAAACTATAGATGAAGTGTATGTCTGTGTGAATGAAGGGAGAGCTTGGAGATGGAGGGTTTGTATTTTTCCCTTCTCTCCCTAACATGACATGTCTTGTTTCAGTGATCAAAGCCACAATTGGAGTGTAGGAGATGCAACTGTCAAATGTAGGCAACAATAAAAAAAAAATAAAAATAAAAAAAAAGGAGGGGGAAAAAGCAGCATGTGCCCAGGACTGTGGTTACAGTAACGCTGACAGAAATTAAAGTGGTTTTGAAAGCAGCATGCGATTTATGATGGTTCCCATTTACCCTAGAGTCAAGCTGTTGTAAAATTGATGCACAAAAGACATCATGTAATAATCCGGTGTACCCAGGATTAAAGTGGCAATGAGTGTCTTTTTTTGTGTGTGTCTGGCCGACAGTTAAAATGGTTTGAAGCTATTTTTAAGTAAGAAATCAAAGCAGGATATTACATATTTCTTTTCTTAACCTGTATGTTAGCCGTGCATTGCAGTCATTGAAATATTTTTTAGTGGAAGTGGGCCTTTATTTCTCATTATCTTCCATTTCCTCTCTGTATTGTAACCCATCTCCATACATGAATTTTAAAATGGGGTAGTGTTTTTGTTATAGTTTCAGAGTACAAATGTGCACAGTTTAATTACTGAGTTCATTTCAGACAGTAATATTTAATAAGCCTGATCAGCAGATCTGCACAAGAATACCAAGTTCCTGTAAAAGTATGTGGAACTTTCCTTGCCCTTAAAAATTGCAGGAATTTTTAATCTGAAATTTAATGGGGCATATGAGCTGTCTGATACACTAGTTTCATTTTAAGCTGTCCAGTATTAATGAACCATCTAGCTCTATGTATGTTCTGCATTAAGTTCCTAAAGCACGTGAATTTTAAAATTTACTCACTAAATATTTCAAATGATCCATCTTCACCTGATCCAGAGGCAGGAAAATCTAAATGTAAATTGTAAACTAATTTATTATGAGCACATTTTGAAACTCCTTTTAAGACTTGGGATTGTGAAAGTGCTCCTTAAACACATACATTACACACATAACAGAAAACCCCTGCCTTGGTACAATGTTTTGTAAAAATACAACACTGTGGCATTTTAGGGGAAAAAACTGAGCAGCTCTAGGTCTTTAATCACATTGCATTTTTATTACTGAGCTATTTGTGAAAGACGTGTGTGTGATCCCATTAAACAAAGTAAAGGAACAGACAAAAGCAGAGATGACTATTGCTATATTAAAATGTAAGTGTTACAGTTTGAATTTTCTAGTGAGTTTTTGAGTTCAGTGCTTTACATAACATTTTGTCCTAATCTTGCTTGCTGTCAGAGATGTTTCATGGTTGTGCAATTGCTGCAGTCAAGAATGCCAATTTGCATTCCAGGAGTGTCATTTGATTACTTTTATCTGCACAGCTCGAAGACCAGCCCAGACCTCTCATTTCATCTTGCCATGTCACGAGTCAGTGCTGTGTCGTCTTTTCAAAAATCTGCTTGATTTAGACAAGAAAGAAAAGTACTTTCATGTTGCAGCCGCAGTCCCCTGCTAACTTGTCAGCAGCAGGATATGATTCACTTGGGCCCAGAAGAATGGTACAGAGACGAGGGTTAGGCGGTTCAATAAGCCCATGGACAGGTAGTGTGTGACGTCCCAAGAGAGCTTAAGTTAATGAAGAACAGGTCTGCTTAGTTCTTCACACTCTGACCTGGTGCTGTCCCCACAGTTTTCTCATTTGATCTTTCCCAGCAAATTGATCTTTTCTAGTACTTTTTTGCCTTCCAAGTTAGTCCTTGTGGGACTGAAATTAGCAGAGCAACTTAAGTTGGATAATACAGCTGTTCAGAAAAGAAGAAATTGGACACTAGCTCATAAAGGGGGGAGGGGAAACTAAGCTATTCTTTCTGTTGTTACTCAGAATTCCTTTTTTTTTTTTTTAGTTTTATTTTAGAAAACTTCACAATAGACATATTACTTTGGAAGTGCGCTTTCTTTCTTATTTATAGTCTGTGTGGATGGTCCATTGCACACTGCATTAAATGTGTATCGTTGAAATAAAACAAACATGCTTGCAGCATAGACTGCAGGTTTGCTTTGGTATTTGTCAGTTGAACTTGCTTGTTAGAAATGATTTGCTAGTCTGTAATGAGGCTTTTACAGTTGTCGTAAGACATTTTAAATATCAATTGCACATGCCAACTACATTATTTATAGCCTGCTAAATAACTGTAATTCCATAGTATCCAATACTGAAATGCAGTGGAGATTAAACAATACAAGCCATTACAAACGGTATGTGTAAATATTATGGTAGGTGAAAATACAGTCAGCAAATTACCACTGGCATTACTGGTTTTCTGGAAAACCAGTGTATACAAACAAACTGGTTTTGAACTAAGACACTCTGTACTTAAAATCTCAATTCTAAAATGGGACTATGGTATTAACTATCATTCTTTTTTACATTATTTTTACTTAGCAATTGGAAGAGTGGAATGGAGGTGTGTTTGTGTGTGTGTGTGTGTGGAGGGGGTTGTTTGAATACATACAGGGCTGGGTTGTCAAACAATGTAAGATTTCAAACAAGAATTTGGTAAATAAAGTATAAATTGGAAATAATTAAGAGAGTCTTTAGTATGCTGCACGATAATAAGCAGTATTTAACTTTCTGTATTTCATAGCAAATGTTCTCACATATTTTCTGTGTCCCTTCAAGTTGTAGAATTGAGAACACTGCTGCATGAAAACAAGAACACTTACTATGTAAGGGAAATACTGCTCTCGCTCTCTCTCAGTATTGCTTTTGAAAATGGGAAGGAACTGTAGAGGATCATTGGTCAGTTAAGCTCCTCTGCAGAGCTAGAGGGAGCTTCATCATTTTATTAGATATGCCATAGGTAAGAAAAAGGGGGGAAAATATTCTGGATGAGGGAAGGCTGATTACTAACTTTTTTTCAGAGCCAAAGATCTAGAACTTAGACTTTGTGGTGGCTTTATTCTATGTTACATACACATGTATGTCAGTGGGATTTGTGGCTGACTACAGATCTTGTCAATTTCAAGCAAAACAGAAACGACCAACAGCAAAGTAATTACATTAAAACAAGTCCAAGTAAAACATTGGATTTTATACAAAAACAAAATTTATCTTTTTTTCCCCTCAAAGATGGGAGCTTCTGGCAGTGTCCCTTTTCCTTTTGCACATTGGACACTGTCACCAGAATTTAAAGTCTTTTCTTTGCTGAATGTTGTTTAGTGAAAGAGTCCTGACTTTCAGTCTGCATATTTGCATGGGGCTTTTGATTTAATGATTTAATTTGAGCTAATGTCCACTATTAGTATGTGTTAGTAAAAAAATGTGCATGTCTGGAAATACAAAAAGCTCCCCATAAAATACAAAACAAATAGAGCATATCTGTCATTTTGGAAATGTGTATCACTCCCTAATCTAGCCAGGAATTTGTACTTAATTTGGAGGAATAGCATTTAACATGGCTTAATAAAAAGCATCTGTTTCAACCTTGTATTCTGTGTCAGTTTCATCCCACCTAAATTCTGATATATTTGTTCTAAAAACGCATTGATCATAATTGCTGCTTAATAGTTATACGGCAGCTTTTACAAGCATTACTTTGGACAAACTTATTTACCATTTAAGTAAATGATATAATCCAGTGAGATAAACTACCAGATTTGTCTCCTTTATCTCTTGCACAGTAGCTCTCATTATGTGCTGTGCTAGTAAAAGCCTTTATTTGTTGATTATTAGAATCTTAGTACACACAGGAGTTCTGCTATAATTTAATGTGGTTGTTCAAAGAGGTTCTCTCATTTTAGAATCTTTCCATAGTACTCTCACCACATGTTATAAATATGTATATTTTATACTCCAGATACATATGCAAATACTTTTTTTTCTTATTCCAGGTAAATCAAGGTTTTTGAGAGATAATTCTTTTCTTCTGCAGCATCTATTTCAGTACTTCTCTCTTGAAATAATTCATGTAAAAATGCACAAAGTCAGATAATCAGATTTGTTTCTGATTTGTTACTTTAGAGAGTTATTTCTGTTTCTTTTTAATTTTTTTTTCTCACGGAGTTAAAAATCTTTCAGTATGTACTTAAATCAGATTTTTGTAGAAAATTATAAAAAGCTAGAGAAGTTTTATAAACGTGCTGGGCATTGTAATTATTTTTTAATTATGAAAAACAGAATGTCCATAATGCTAATTCTTAAGTCACAAGCCAAAAGAAATCAACATGCCATAAGCTAAACACTAAAAAGTTTTTAAGTCACCATGGGCTGGTGCACTGTCTGGAAAGTTTAGCTGTGTTTTTGCAGCGTATTACAATTGGTTACGTCTACAGTTCTGCTGCATATAAAACTTAAGAAGCTAGGCCTGTTAGAATTCTTCAGCTATGGGGAAAGTTTTAGATGGTATGCAAAGCATATTATGAACTGTTATCAGCTGTAAATGAAGCTGAGTGTATGTACAACACCCATCATGCTGTCAGCTGGAATCACACTGAATTAGTGTTGCAACTTTATCATATTTGTCAAATATGTATTATTTTGAAACTTGTGATTTGTGCTTTTAGCCAATGCTTTTTAATGTTGAATACAAAGATGTAACAGCAAACAAAAAACATTTTTGCCTTTTTGTGACCTGACATTTGCCAAAGTGCCCCATGCTGAAATTTCTTTTCAGTATCTTTTTTTCTTCCAAAGCCAGACATGTACCCAGACACAAAAGCCTCTGTGTATAGCAAGCTGTTTTAAATATTGGGACTCGACGATGTGCTGTCCTTTCTCTGCTTGAGCCAAGGATCTCTGCTCAGTGTCTGTGGATTACCAAGTCCCTTCTTTATTGTACCTCTTGTCAGCTATTCCTATTCATTTAACCTTTCATTAGTGTCTGTGCAGCTTCACTGTCTGGAAAGGCAAGGGAAAACCTAAAGGCCTACTGTCACAGTTATTAGATTTCTCGGTTACATCCCAGCAACCATAAAGGAGTAAGAGTCAACACTATTGTCATGCATGCTGCTATCCTGGGGTGCAACTCTTCTGTGCATGTCAAGGACATGTGCCACATGTTGATAATGCATCCCAGGGATAAATGCACGACATGGGGGATAAACCAAGGCTGGCACTAATGAGCTTTGTAGGAGTTATTGCAAAGACAAACAGTTGTGAAGGAATTTTGCTTAAAACGCTGAAGAGATGGACTTGCATTAAGTGTTGCCAAGGCTTGCTTGTGAGGTACTTGTCAATCATGTTAGTTTCATTTAAGTGCCATTTACAAGGGAGAAAATGTTTTCTATGACTAAGAAATGTATTGCTTTTCCTTTTTTAAGCTGTCAGGATAAAGTGTGCTTGAAGTAGTCCTCAATAATACACCTTATGGCAATTTTTTCTATTTACTTGTTTTGGGATCAAACCTGCAAATTCTCCAAATTGCTTGGAAAAAATTCTGCAAATATGAATTACAATATATTTAAAAATATTCCCGTTAGCAGAGCTTCAAAATCACTCTTGGTGTTGTAAAAGCATTGACATAGGCTTCTCTGAGGCATAAATTTGGCTGAGAGTATCTAGGTGCATCTAAGTAATTTCTTCCACATTTGCCACTCAAAGAGCCAAAATTACTAGTTATGGCACTGCTTCCTCATTCTGCTGAGGCATATTATTTCAGTATGTACTTCAGTATGCCCGTTTCATCCAGGGCAATATTGACATACATTTTGCTTCTAAAGTTCCTGTGAAGTCCAACTTATCTACCCTATTAACCAAATCAAGCTAAACTCTTGAGCTCTCAGTTTTTACAACAGTAAAAATACACCCTTATTCCTGACCTGTCTATAGTTGACCTTTTAGAATGCATCTTAATTACATTTTTATCAGTAGTATTATAACAATATGATACAGAACTTCATATGACTTTCATAAGGATAATTTGGTCAAAACAAAATTAGACCTAGATGCCCCATTCCTGGAGGGTGGGGGTGAGAGAGTACTGGAACAGGCTGCCCAGGGACGTTGTGGAGCCGCCTTCTCTGGAGACTTTCAAGACCCGTCTGGATGCAGTCCTGGGTAATGTGCTCTAGGCAGTCCTGCTTTAGCAGGGGAGTTGGACTACATGATCTCTAGAGGTCCCATCCAACTCTGAAATTCTGTGATTCCATGAGGTGTTCAAGGCCAGGCTGGATGGGGCTTTGATCAGCCTGGTCTAGTGGGAGGTGTCCCTGCACATGGCAGGGGGGTTGGAACTAGATGGTCTTGCAGGTTCCTTCCAACCCAAACCATTCTATGATTCTATAGATTTATAGTTAAGTTATAATTTAGTAACTCCCCTTAGTTCTATGTAAAGCATAAGGGTCTGTGTTCGTCCTGTTCATAGCAAGGTTGAAACTGTAAGTAAAGCCATTGAAATCAGTGGAGTTAAAGTTATATGAAACTGTTGAATGAAATCTAGTCATCTCCTTTGCACTTCCCATGTGGCATGCTAAGAGGATTTTAAAGATGATAAACCCTGTAGTGGGCTTGAGGAAGATTCTTACAACTTCCTTGTTTCAGATGCACTGTTTAGACTCACATCTTCAAAATATGTGAGTGGTCATCATTTACTAATAGGAATTCTGGGCTTTCTAGTTTTTCTTTACATTTCTTATATGAAAGAAGTGAAGTGTGGCTGCACCTCTTGCTTTTGGTTCAGAACATCGAAGCCAAAGTGATCAGCAATATAGTAGTTGGTTGTAGGAACAAATGCCTCCAAAGAAGATTGTGTCTGAGAGAAAATTCGGCAAAAATAATCTTTTTATTTTTATTGTTCAAACACTGGAAACATTTGTAACTCTGATACTGAATTCCACTTTCCTCAAATTAAAAGGGAAGCTGTTAGATTTTGTGATTTGAATTAGACAAATATTTAAATGGAACAAAATCTTCAGACATGAGCTGGAACAAATGTAGTAGTGCCTACTTAGTTTAAAACATCCTTTCATTACTAGACTGATATTAGCTTTGATGAATCTAAAACTTACTACATGGTTTCCAAATCAAAGATGAAAGGGCCAGTTACGAATCAAATAAATTTTCCTGTTGAAATGTAGCATTTGACATTTAGAAAGATGTGCTCAGCATGATGAACCACTTCTCTTTACTGCAACTAGCCTGGTGATTTTTGCAATAAAACTACTTTGAAATTGAATTGAGGTATAATAAATTTAAGGTAAGTTAATTTGGAAGTCCTGATTAGTGCCATTTTTGAACTAAAGGAAATATTTCCCTGAAAGCATTTTTTTTCCCCTCTGTTGTTAATAGATGCCAGTTTTCATTGCTAAGTAATTACTTTTGTAGTTGTTTTGATAGAATTTTACTGGTCCAACTCCATTGGCTTTGTTGTGGCAATGTGCCAGTTTTATAAAAGAAAAGTTTTGTTATTCACCTCACTGTGAAGTTACTATTCCTAGTGCCAATCAATTGGACATATACTCTATCTGTATGTTTGAACAGTTATTGTTATGTACAGTAATGTATAGCCTACAGTACAGTTGAGCAATGCTTTTATACTGATCTGATGCCAATTATATGTTTCTAAAAGCCTACTGATAATTTTCCAGAATGAGATTCTGTACAGAATCCTAGAGAGCATTGTGGAAAAGGTTTTTTGCTGTTCTGCTGAAGATGCTAAGATTTAGTAAAAATTAACCAAGTAATAGTGAAAACTTAGAGCCTTCTTCCATGCTAGGCCATGACCATATTTCTTGTTAGCAGCTGTATTTTCAGTTGGCTTTTGAAGATACCATGTTTCTGATGTCCCAAACAATACATCTAATGAAAACAAATGACACTACACGCCAGTTGGTTAAGTGATTATATAAGCAATGTGAAGAGGCTGAGGAATTCGTGTTGTTCAGTATACAAACTGGCATTAAGATTTTCTCTGCACTTTGGTGCAAATATTGAAAAGCAATATGTGAAAATGCGTATGTTACATAAGTAAAGGCTTGTAAGAGAATTTAAGTCTAAGTTGATATAATTCACATGGTAAGACAGCAAGAAAGTTAAGTAGGAACAAAAAGCAATAGCAGGTAAATGATGTGTGATTTAAAGGTTTCTACTCCTTTACTTACACTGTGCTTCTTTTTTAACTTTTGCCTTCGGAATGAAAGTACAATCTTCTCTATTTCCTCTTATCCTCCTGTAACTTGTACTACTTTGCATATCAGTGGTGAATCTCATTTATCAGCTGATATTTTTAAATGATTTATGATATCGAATGATTATTCCATAAGCAAGAAGTTCTTCAATTGCTGAGTGGACACTCAGAGAGGATGCAGGTATGCATCCTTTTTTGTTGCTTTTTGGAATACTGTTGGCACTATAAGGGCAGCAAGGAGGGGAGTGAGCCACTTGCTTCTTCATGCTTTGGCTTGGGGGTCATAAAGTGGCAAAAGGCTCTTCACCATCTGCTAATTGAGCTTTCTTGAATACTCTAGTAGTAGACTTTTGATTAAAAATAAGAGGAAAAAGTCTCTGTGGTGCTGGTGATGGCAGGGAAGGAGCTGGACAAGGCTGATAGTATGATGTTGAAAGAGCTTGAACAGGCTTGTATCTCTCGTCACCATAGCAGCAGGGCAAGAGGCTTGCCCCTTTCCTACTCTGCACACCTTTACTGTCTCTCATGTTACTTGTGTGTGGAATTTCATAGCCCTTTTCCTATTAAATGGATCGCAGGTGTGGTCAGTATGGTGGGATGAGTCTTGCATAATGTGTGAGTTCTATGCAGCATTTGGAAGTCACTGGGCTATACAGAGGATTTGTGAGTGTGGTAAATAAACTTGTGAAACATACAGGCAATTCCTGTCTTCCCATCGTCAAACACCAAGGGTCAAAAAAATCACTCTTTTCATGGAGTTGTTGCCAGACCCATGAAGAGTTTAATCACAGTAGACTGGGCAGTTGCAAGAGAGAAACTCGCTGAGTGGTGAAGTCTAGAGAACTGCTCTTGTCCTCACCTTTACGGATTTAAGCCTCAAGGATGTGATGTAATACAACTATTCACCTTCGGACTTCAGTTTTAAACGTAATAGGTTTTCAGGATTGTTTTTGCTCTTGTGGTGATATGTTTATAAGTAAACAACAAAAATTTAGGCTCGCAACAAGCTAAATATGCATGTTCCTTTTGTTTTACATATTGCAAGAATTATTTTGATTTAATGTGCTTTTAAAAAAATGTATCAGTGGCATGTATGGAAAGATGAACTACAGATGTAGCAGAAGAAGAAAACTTTCAGAAATTCTGCTGCAGCTTTCCTGTGTGTATGTGGGTATATATATGTATGTATACATACAATATATTATGGTATTTACATACATGATATATATGTCTTCATAAATGCATTAACACATACATGCACATACATAGTACACACGTAGTACATACATACATACATAAATGCATGTTTTTTTATATATATATATATGTATAAAGGCTTTTCTTGACAGGCATTTTTGCTAGCGGGAAGACTTTTTGGGGAGTTCTGGTTCTTGAGTAAAACTAAGATAGATCAATCCTAAAATGTGTCTTTGAAAATTATTGCACGCTAGAAGGGAAACCAAATATTGTACCTCCTGTTAGTCTTTGGAGAAGATTTTAGGAAGTACTGGTTTCTGTTTGGAGTTTTGTATTTCTTATTTTTTCTTCATTGTTCTTCAGCTTTCTTATCTCTTCTGTATATGATAAAGCCCCTTTCTCAACATTCTCATACAATCCACTGTGTTTCCTTTGAGAAATATATTAAGTTATCTTATTCTGTGATTTTAATATGTTCCCATAAGCATTACTTAAACCAAAGCCAGTATTGTGAACCTGTGTCTTACAAATATACTACAGTAATGATAATGAGACCTGCTAACAACCAAGCCTCTGATATCTCTCTAATTCTGGGAACTAAAGTTGACCATGCCAGCTTTTGTGGGTGTTTTCCCTGGAAAAGCAGTGTACGATTCGATTTGTAGAAGAATTTTTCTCCTAAATTAGGGATCTCCTCTCCTTTAAGAAGACTGATAACTTCCATTTATGATGACAATATTACATGAAAGTCACGACACTGTGCCTTTTGTCATACATTATATAAGAAGAATCACCAAAAATGGTCTGGTGTTTCATTGGCTTGCAAAAGAGGACCTTCAATCCATTTATCTTGGGTTCTATTGCTGTTATAATGTACATTGACGTATATGGTGATTATATTATCATGTGAATGTTTTCACAATGTGCAGGCTTAGTTAGTTGTTGTTATGTTATAAAAAGTATCTCTGTATTTTCTGTGCAAAAGCTTCAGGACTGTGAAGATTTTAGGAAAATAACTGTTTATAAATGAGGCTACTCATAAAATAGTGGGAAATACCAGGTGTTGGCAAAACGCGGTGCCAGGGTGGGAAAAAGCGTAGAAAAAGTTCATAAATTACATAAAGGTTAATGGAAGCTCAGCTGAAATTAAGTCATGTTACTTAGCAGATCACTTATTTAACTACCGTGCATGTAACTGCAGTGTTGCCCGCCCCTGAGATAGGTATGCAGAATTGCTGAGTCCTGTGCGAACAGACACAGGGGCTGTTTAACTCAGTTTTAGGCAAGGCAGAAGTTGGTGCATTTGAGGCGTTAGTTTCATTGGAAGTACTGGGTGTTTTGTTAGAGGGTTTGCACTGTACTCATTGCTGGCCTTCGGTACTTAAAAATCTCTGAGTTAACTAGCTTATTTAAATTTCATCCCAGGATGCCAAGAAAATGTGTTACAAATTTGAATCATAGGCCACAGCCAGCTAGCGTTCTAGGACCTTTCTCAAATAGAAACACGGTATAGGTGTGGCAGTTCCGGATGGAGTGAACAAACATCATTTGCAGTTTATTTAGAACAGGCTGATGGAACAGATCCTCTGTCATCAAAGCAGCCAGTAGCAGATCTCACACTAACTTCAAAAAAACTTTTGACTTTTTAAGTTCCTTATTCTTGTGAGTATACTGACCAAAGATTGTTCTTGCAAGGTAACCTTTAGTAGGAATTTACAGCTTGTCAACTAACTTGCACTGTCCTAATCATATGTAGTTTACTTCACTTTCAGTGTTGGCAAAGCTACATGACATGTGCTGCAAGCTGATTGATACACTGTGAATCTGTATCCTGATCACCTGATGGTTACTTCTTTGTGTGGTTGTTTTCTAATAGTTCATGGGTGTTTTGCCTTTGGCTTTCATGAGCTTAATGCCCAGTCGTAATTACCAGAGCTGGAAAATGGTGGAGCCGTGGTATTAACACTTTGCTCTGAAGGGATCATGGGAACTTGAATCATGGCATGTATTCAAGAGGTTTTTTTAATGTCTTATGCTAAAGAAAGTCACTCCATGAATAATATCTGAGTCACCATGCTAGTAATCCAAAACCTCATAGAACTGAGGAAAAAACATTGTCTGGAAAAGATGTCCAGTCATCCTTCTAGAGTAGCAACTTGTAAGAACTGAAAGAGGAGGCCAATTTTATTAGAAGTGATAGTGGCAGAGTTAAGAACCCCCACAACTGAATATATATCGGTAAAAGTGTGGTCTGCATAATATTACCATCTGTAGCATGTAGTCATATGTTGATTGTGAAGGATGGAACTGTGTGTAACAATGTAATTCAGTGGTATGCTGTAATGTTCTCAAAATACAAATCTGTCTTAAATAAGGGAAAACCTATGGATAAACTACATAGAATCATAGAATACCAGGTTGGAAGAGACCTCAAGGATCATCTTGTCCAACCTTTCTTGGCAAAAACTTGATCAGATTGATCAGCGCAATGCACATGTAGAGCTTTATATGATTTGTTGTTGTTCTGAAGTCGATTGTAACTCTGGAGTGCACTGAATTGTAGTGTCTTCGTATTTATTCATACTAGCGTTACACTATTACTTATTTACAGCACTTGAAATGCACCAGTGCCTTTTGCATGCAGGATCAATGCCCACAAAGTATGCAAGATGAAGTCTTCCCTTCTCTTGAGGTGAAGCTACTTTTCTAAATGTATTCTGTTTGTGAGACTGAGAGAAGTAGTTTCTGAGACAGACCAACACAGGTTGATATTTTTGAGGTGTATTCAGATGTAGTCAGCTTTGATTCTTTCTTCCCCAAGATTAGGTTGTTCTTTCTTCCTGCTATGTTCATGAACTGAAGTAATGCTGAATGTAGCATACCCAGCTACTGTGCAGGTTGTTAGGCGGACTGCTTCTGGGGTCATGTTAAAGGTACTGATTTTAACTTTGTAAGACTTAAATGGTTTAATCCTAAGTGCCATGTTAGCCCTATTACCACAGTTGTAATCAACAAACAAATACTTAACTCTTTCAGCTGAAGAGGGAATAGGCATATGGTGCTGTGTGTTCTTCATGGGAAGCCCTGTCTTTGAAAATTTTATTTCTTCCCTCATACAAACATAGTGTGTGACATCACAGGCACACTCTTTCCAAGTATTCGGGAAGTGCCATGTTTTTTTTCAGTATCTGAAGGAGGAAAAAGAGGGTTATTGTCAAGTTTTGTCTAGATGGGGCATGGTATATGCTGACAGAAGAAATACTTCTGCCAACAGTGCTACATCATCTCTCTATGTAACATTAGCTAAGTTGATGGAGGTAGCATTACGATACTCATTTTGGAAAGGCAATGTGTATTTTTTCTTTTAATTTTGTCTTAGAGTGTGAAACTAAAAAAGTTATGCTGTTAGCTTTTGTAAGATAGGTAGCAAAATGGAAGTATCATCTGGTTTGTTTGTGTATCAGGAATATGTGGGCTGTTTTTTAAACACTTCAAAACCCTAAAAAATACTATTGTGTTTATGCAAGTATTAGCTTAATGAATTTCAGCCTGGAGAAGTCTATTAATTAGGGTCATTTTAACTTAAGGTGTACTTTCCAAGATAGTTGCCCCACAAATTAATGTACTTGGAATTTCCTTTACAGAGACAGGTTCAGTGTTTCCTGTTACAGAAAACTACAATTGTGGGACTTGTTAAAAAAAATTACATTAAAAGTATTTCTTTGTAGGGAAGATGGCAGAGCAAAGAGACACTTTCAGACATCCAAGAAAGCTTATTTGAACTAGTTGAAATCAAATTCTTTCTGTAGGATGAAACAAGACATCCATAAGGTTAATCCTTATGGACATTCCCATTATATCTCATTTGGTGTCTTGTTGGTTTCTTAAATAAAAACGTTTAGAAACTAGATACCTAATTGAACTGCTCAGAGTTCACTTATTCTGACTTCAGTCCTAAAGCCCCTTCCGGGGGCTATCGGTTGAAGGCATGTTGATGATACGTCTCTGACACAAATGGTCTTTTTTTTCTAATGCCAAGATAAGTACTACTTGTATAATCCTTGCCTAATTTATTTTAGAATTGATAGAATTTGGTGTTTCATCCCAGATTTAAGATCCCATGCCCAGAGTCATTAAAGAAATCTTCTTTGATTTATGTAAATGTTTTGTCATAACGTAGTCTTTAGGGAAGAATTACACCCTTTCACTAAAAGAAAAGAAACCATTCAAAGGATTGAGTTTCTTTTTCTTAATTTGTAATATAGCCCATTTTGGTGCTGCAGGGCAATATTTTTTTCTTTCCAGTTTATGAAGGGTGTTTCAGCTGTATATGCTCATACCTTTAAAAATCATTTGGTGTGAGAACTTTTTAACTTAGAGGGTGGGTTTTTTTCTTTTTTCTTTTTTTTTTCTATATAAAGGCAGTATACTCTGCCTTTGAGCTTTCAATTTAAGTCTTCTGTCATATACTGCCAAAAAGTTTGTTCAGAGCTCTGTCTGTGTTGAAACATGTATGCCTGTCCCAGTGTCATAACTAATTATATACCTTGTATGCTTACTTCTAGTAATTGGAAAGTAGACCTACCGCAGGATAAGTTTTAGTATTAGATTGTATCTTGGGGACATGTTACAGAAATCAAGTTTCCACCAAGCAGCAACTTGAATTTGTAAACAGATATTACTATTTTAAGTGCATCATCTCATGATTGTTTCTCGACATCTGTGTGTGTTTGTTTTAAACTTGGGGAGAGGGTATTTCTGAACTGTACCTCTGCATGCATAGTAATTATAACCTACTTGTCTTCAACCACAGTATTCTGAAGTGTCTGTTGTCTCCACTTGAAATTAAGGCCTCTTTCTGCCATACTGCCTTTCTGAAAATTTTGCTTGATTGTTCAAAACTTCCCAAAAATGTGTCTGTGCACAGTACCTAGCTAAGTTCCACTTGGCTGCAATGCTGTTTTCAGTTCCTTTAACAAATAAAAAAAAAAAGGAGAGAGAGACTGGCATTTTTGATCAGGAAAAAGAGCATAGAAGAGTTACAGGGGAAAGCGGCGCTCTCTTCATGTTCTTTGCAGCATCCTTTGCTTGTGTTTCATGACTGTGTATATATACATATATGTGTGGTTTTGTATCTATAAATTTTCCTAGGTATATGCAGAAAGAGAGAAGGAGCCTTGTGGTTATGTGTAAGTTTTACTTTGCGTGCTCACAGCTAGCAAACAATGACTTATACGCACCAGCATGTATAAAATATGTGCTCCTTGTCCATGCCTGCTGAATGAACGCTTTGCCAGTCTTAAGTCTCAGAGCTTCAAGTCTTGTCGCAATTAAAGTCTTAAGACTGAGAATTTAATGCTAACGATAGATTACAGTATTGTCAGGATGTGTTCTGATTTTGTTCCTTGTTGAATTACGAGACCACATTTTTATGGGAGTTGCATGGCTACTTGCTTTTGTGCATTAAAAACTGTTACTTTCACAGAGTATGTATCATTGTTTTACTAAAACTACAACAGCAGTGCTTGGATTTAGCCTACAGGCAGATTTAATTTTTTTTAGACAAAATAGAAAAATAATGGATATATCTATGATAATGATGATAGTTTTACAGGGAAACACAATTTTTTATTTGTTTGATAAGGAAATAAGTGCTTGCCTCTTATTATGTGAAATTTCAGGTATTTTTTTCTTTTCCAATAAAAGGTTTCTTAGATAACTTACTGGTTATGTAAGTTTCTGTGTTATCTGTTGGTTTCTGTGTTCAGAAAGCAGCATGATTTTGTCAAATGGGTTTGTTACTTTGTGGCATCTTCAGAATTAATATGTATTAAATCACTTACTCCAAAAGTTTTTGACAACAAAATATATATTTTTAAGCAGTTCCAGTGTCTTGTCAGGCAATTTTATCTTCCACTTTCCTCTCCACAATAGGCATTTCTTAGAGGGTTCAGGGGAGGAGAAGACTGGGTCAGTCTGACCAGGGAAGTATAATGCTGTCCTACATTCCAGTCTGATATGGTTTCCGAACTGAGTTAATATTGCTTGCTAAAAAAGATGAGTGTACTGCATGTAAGATCTTTCAGTGATTTTTAGACTTCAGTTTTCTTTTTCACAGTTATTAAAAAATCTAATATCCTAATTTCTTCAGAAAAAATAAAGGATTATTTACCAATACAAAAGAGCACACTTTATATACAGGTTGGTTTGGGTTTTTTTTAAAAAAATCTTGTTTGAACTTAATGCCATTTTATTCTCTTTCTTCTCTTTCTGTTTTCAAACTCTCCACTCACGCACGGATTTGAAACACTTAACAGGAAACTAAGCCAGCTATTCCAGTGATGTTAAAATTGGAGATAGAGTTGTCTGAGAAACAAACACATCTTACTCAGTCACTGGAGAAGAAAAGAGGCTGAGTATTTTCCTGTACCACAGGCTGGGGAATTTGTCTTCCATATCTATCATTCATTCTTCTTCTCATTGGTACGGTGTGTTTTTAACCTTTGTTTGCTGTAAAGGAAGAAGACACACTTGTCCCTAGCCTTCAGTCACTTTGAATATGACTGTTTTAGCCTTCTTTCAGTCAGATGAGATATTTATGATTTTCTTGTTCTCCCTAAGCTTCTGATTTTTAAGTCCATCTTTCGTTAGGAAATCATTTCCAAAGCAGTAGGAGAGAGAAACTGACATGAGAGTTTTCACTTCTAGTCACAGAAATCTTAGTTGTCAATGAAAACAAAACTACAAGTGGTAGCAGAGGGCCATGGAGCCATCAGTCCGAAGGGTGAGATAGATTTTGCATCATTTCCATTCATTCTATATTTGAGAGGCCTGTCATGCCACAAGGACTAAAATTTGAAGTACAAGCACCAGATTTCTTAAAAGTTAATGACCCTTGCCTGAAAACGATTCCTTCTTGCACAGAAATCTGAGAGAGGTCTTCAAATCCTGGCAATTAGTGTGTATCAAGGTTTCTGTATAGAGAATTAGAATGTAAGTTGATCAGTCCAGTAAAGGAGAATGAGACAGTTAATAGCAGTATCGGTAAAGTGAATGTTATTTGACAATAACAGAAACCATCGTATCAGTAAACTAATTACTAGTTGACAGGAAGAAAAGACTATTAAACTATCTGAAATAAGTAGAGAAATTCTGCCTGGAAGAAAAATTACTTTTCTTCCTTGTAAAAAAACACATGGCAGTAGAGGAAAGTTTGTCCTGGTGGTGTTCTCTGTAACATGTAGCTGAACATAATACCATATTTATTTTGTCATTGTTCCTGTGGTAGACCATACCACTGTTATGTTGGTCAAATGTTTCGATTATAAAACCAAAGAGTTGATAATATCCATTATTGCAATACAAAATACAAAGTGTTTCCTTCTTTTAGGAACTGCAATGGTAATTAGTAAGTAGTGCAGTAATTGTCATTTTTTCCACAGTACCTTTTCTTAGGGGAGAGTAAGGCAAGATCCCTGGTGGAAAAGAGAACTCAGTTTAATTTGCACATATATGGCTTGATTTTGAGGTAAGCATGTGTAAACAATGCAGAAATGGATTCAGCTGTGTGAAATAGGATTGACTTTTGAGTTGTAGCCATATTCCATGTCTTAGTTCTGGAGCTAGGAGCTTAGGAGAACCAAAGGAGGTTTTGCAGCACTGGTCTTATGAATATTGTACAAACAAAAATACAGATGTGTTTTACTAGTAGTTACTCAGTCTGCTGCTGGTTTCTCTCTTGTCATCCATTGTCTCAGTTTTAAGCTTCCGAACAACTTTTGATATTCACAGAGAAAACTTCTGTGTGTCAGCATCCTTTTGGAAGGTAACTTGTAGTACTTTACATTTTACTTCCCCCATTGATTCAATTTTTAAAGCAAGTTTATTACAGTTTTTTGAATGTTTTATAACATATAAAAAAGTAGTAAAACATTGAAACATCCCATTCTGATGACATCTTAGTTATCGTTGTGTATTTACTTGTGTAAATACCACAGCATGTAATATCTGCATCTGATGTACATGAAAAAAACTGTATGGAAAAACTCAAAGACCTGTATGTATCGCAGTGCTGTTGTCTTTTGCTAGTATGCAACATATTATTGAGTTATGTCTCTTGGGAAGACAGAGAGCATTTTTAAGCTCCACAAAGTTGAATGACTTTTGTTGTGCAAAAATCCCTAAAAACAAAATCCCATCAAACCAGACCCCCAGCATCTGGTTTTCATCTGCTCTGATTGTATCAAGAGGAAACAATCCCATGTAGATGAAGAGTTGTATTCACCATAAGCTAGGTCCCTAATGTGTTTGCAAGGTTTGAAAGAACCACTATCCAGAACTCGGAGGAACACTTGTCTGACATAGTTACTGAATGTAACTTTTTTTGGTTTTCTAGTGTCACATTTGTATTCCCCTCATTTTTCGAGAGCTTTGTTGAAGCTAAAATGATGGGGTTTTATCCAGAATCATGCACGGGGAGGTTATGCTTTTGTAAAAGAAAAGTGCTATATGTTATTTCATGCATATCAGTACCATCAGTACCATATCAGTAGTCTCTCAAGGGGAGAGTGTGGGTCTGATCCTCTCTATTAATACTTGTTCCCCTTTCCCATTCCCACAAATGCCTGCCAAACCTGTGACACAGTACAAAAATTCAGTTGTGAACAGACTCAGAAACATGATTGGTGCTGTCTGTACTGGAAAGGAAGGATTCCAGAAACATGATAGATGGTAAGATGAAGCCCTTCCCCAGTGCGAAATGAAGTCCGTGCCTAATTTGGAGATAACAAAACATCTGGTTCTGTGAGTGATCAGACTTACTCTGAAGATCTGCAGAGGACTACGATATGTCTTGTTCATATGTAGTATTTTGGAGTGCGTGAACTCCAGCTGCGTCTCCTCTGATAAATGATGAGCTGTGAGAGAGAGATGAGCAAACTTCAGGTGTCTGTAAGCAAGAGGCAGGAGGAACAAACCAAATTAGTGACATGGAACATCTAATGTATTTATTTTAAATGAAAAAGTGCTTCCCTGAAGCCTTGATATTTATATCAGTGGGAAATGAACCATAGTAAATTCAACAGGTGCAGGCAGGAGCAAGTGTCTTCGCTGGTTTGAGTGAAAGAATAGAGTTTGAATCAGAGCGAATTAAAAACAAAGCAGTCCAACAACTAAATAGTCCAACAGTCTATAGTGTTGCCCCTAAATCAATGTAAAATACTGTAAAATACAGTATTTTGGCAGATTTTGTGTTAGTGCATTAGTGCGAATAGAGATTTGTCTCCCTGCCCTTAGAACTTTGCCAAGCCATGCCCTGTATGAGGTACCACCTTACAACTTGCATACGCTTCTTGTGCTTTATGATCCTCTGTTTTCAGTAATGCCTGGTCTGGACGCATTGACTTTTTCTCAGAAGATGTCAATCAGATGAATATTACTGGTTGAATTGAATCCCATGTGGAAAAAATGTTTTAGCACACAGATTTATAAGATGTAACCAGCTTCCCAGTTGGTCTAATTGACTTCATTGTAAGAGTGCAGACTTTTACCAGTTCAGGCTGTGGTTTCCCTACATGACAATGTTTCCTTCACCAGGTGGAGTCTTAGATAGGAGCATTTGTGTTCTCTTGAGCCCCTCTGCATGCTCAAGTGCTTCTTCTGAACTCTTAATTATAATAGGTTGTTTATTTGAAGCATGATTTCTGTTATTCCACTGTCCTAGCTAAACTTTGAATCAGTTAGTCTTTATGATTGTTTTGAATAGTAAATATATGTGTTCCAAAATTGGACAGAGGAAAAAAAAGTAGATTGTCTGCAGAATGTTTGTATAAAGCAACTGAAATTCTTCCCAGCATCCTATACATTCTCTGAAAACTACCCTCAATTAGGTGAAAATGCTTGGAAAATTACTTTTGAATAATAAACCCTAGTTTCGTGAAGATGGCAGTTCTTGATCTTACCAAGTCTGGGACTGGGTCTTAAAATTACTCAAAACCATTTGTTCATATTAATCTTACTTTGCTAAGTAAAAGACGTTTCCATTGCTTGTTATAGGTAGAAAGATTACCAATAATGCCTGTGCTGGATATTTAGAAATACTTAGTCAAAACAATGCAACCTAGATAGGTGGGTTCTGTGAATTGTTGATGAAGGACTCAATAGCCCAGTTGCAAAATGATACTTTGCACTTCCCTTGTCCTATGTTCAGTCCATGAGATGGTTATTACATTTGTTGATTTGATGAGTTAACATTGGCTAAGGGCCAAACTCCCACCCAGCTGCTCACTTAGTCCTTCACTCCCAACTCCTCTACTGCCCCTAGGTAGTGCAAGGGGATGTGGAATGGGAGGTTTATAGTCAGTCCATAGCAGGTCTTCTCTGCCACTCCTTCCTTCTCACACTTTTTCCCTGCTCCAGCATGGATCCTTTCATGGGCTGCAGACCTTCAGGAAATCTGCTCTGGTCTGGGCTCTCCATGGACCACAGTTACTTCAAAGAATGTCTGCCTGCTCTGGTCTGGGGTCCTCGACAGGCTGCAGTGTAGACCTCTGTTCCAGTATGGTCCTCTCTGTGCGCTACAGGGGGATCTGGCGCCTGAAGCACCTCACCCACCTCCTTCTCTGACATTGGTGTTTGCACGGCTTTTTCTTAGTCTTTTTCCCCTCCCCTTTTTGTTCAGTGTGTTTTGGCATTTCTTAAATATTTTCCCCCTGAGGCACCACCATCTTGGCTGAGGGGCTCAGCTGTGTCCTGTGGTGGGTCCGTTGAAACCAGCTGTGTCCAGCACAGGGCAGCCCCTGCCCTCTTCTCACAGAGACCAGCCCTGCAGCTTGCCCATTGCCAACACCTTGACACCTACATAAGCAGAGTTGAATAAAACAATATGACAGTATTTTGCTTCACATTAAGATTTGTTAATTTTTCACTTTTGCATTATGCCTACTTTGAGAGTTTATGGACTGTTACTGTTTTGTGGTGGTGGTGTATATGAGTCGTTTGGGGCTTTTTTGCTTAACCTCTGAGTCATTCCTTAACTTACGTGATTTATAGATTGGTTGCCCACACTGATTAACATGGAGGGAATCTAATTTGTTCCATGGAAAAAGTGTATTTTTTTGTTCTGTAAGCATTTTGATATTAGGATACGTTTGCAGCCAGGCATGTGTGTAAACAACAATGTTTGTGGAGGTATGGTTTGCAACAGTACAAGTCCTCACTTTAGGACTTGGTTCAGTCAATTATTGGAGTAGACACTCAGAGCGTAAGCATAACAATTCTGATTATAAGCAGCAGAACTCTTTGGTGCAGCTAAGAGTATTTTAACTTGTACTGAATGTAGGTCCTAAATGAAGAAAAATTCCGTGCTTAGAATCTAGTACTCCTGATTATACAAAAAATTATGTGGTTCATTCCTATCTAATAGAATATAAGAGTCTGACCCATTAGTGCTGCATGATATCTAGGGCCTTAAGGTCTTTTTAGCATGATTATATTTTAACATTAAACATACTAGGCTAAAAAAGTCATAAGACAGATTATTTTTTTTGTTCTTGTTGAGTTAGGTATTTTTTCTCAGATAGTCATTAACTGTTAGAAGTCTGTGTTTTTTTACATTGCTTGGATTGCTGTTTGGCAGTGTTATGCTTTGCTGTATTTGCTTGGAAGGCAAAGAGTTTCCTATGAAAGGCGAATTTTTGGCTGTCTGCAGTCCTTTCCCAATGAGGTCCCCTTGCATGGAAGATTATGTGGAGAGATCAGCAGTGATGCAACTTTGTCTTCTTGCCATGTATCTCTCCAGATGATTAGTTCTCTGGTTGTCTGGGTAATACTGTTAAACGATGTCTAAATATGGAAAGAGGGAACCCTACTGAAGATTTACTAATTCCCTACTTATCGAGGCTAGTTCACCATGGCTTTCATTATTGTTGACTGGTAGTGTTCTTTGTCCCAAATTTGCTGCTATCTCACCCAAAAAGAGGCAATTACAAAATTTTTGGAACCTTTTCATGTCAGCCATCTTGGGAAGCGCCACCATGTGATCTTCTCTCTCCAGTTAGTTAAAATGTAGATTTTTGAAGCCTGCTTCATTTTTAACCAAACAAGCACGGTCAATTGTTTGCAGTTAGGCACTTTGTAAGTGCAATTATCTCTAATTAACTGAATTCTGTTTCCTATAGGTTTGTAATAAATTTTCTGGTATGTCTTTTTTGGAGGAGGGGGTAGACGCTTGCTTTTCTCTTCCAGATTTATGTTATCTGAGAGATTGTGAATGCAGATAAATGAAGCAGTAAGGGAACTGGCAACACCCACTTTTTTTGTAAATTCATAATTGAGGCATAATTGTAAAATTTTTGACTTGCAATACGTAGATACTTATTTTAAAACATTTTTATCAAACAAATAAATAAACTCTTTCTTAAAATACCACATGGATCTGTTTTGTGACTGTATTTTGGACATCTCCTGTAAAGTTTTTAACATAAGATTTTTTGAGATTTTCTTTTTATTATGGAATGTATGGAGGAATTCCTATGACATGTTAAATTTCACTTGAGTTTAGCAGAAATTGGCCCCAGCTGTAAGTTTTCTTTATCCAGCCCCAGAGAGCCTGAACATAGAGTACTTCTTCCAAAGGCAGAGGTTGTGTGTGTTCCTGTCTGAAGTTTTGGGCTGAGCCAATCTTGACTATACAGAATAAATTCAAGACAGTTTTTCGTGATATTTTGCCTATGGATTTATTCCTGCCTCTGTAAATTATGGCAAAATACTTGCTTAGTGCTATGTTGTACTAGTCTCCTGATGCCACAGCTTAATCAACTCAGGCAGACCATTTTACAGTCTACGGTATCTTCGTAAGTGCCTCGTACAGGTGCATGTTTCTCTTTGCAGATTTTGTGTATATGCATGGTAATTACAGCTCTTTAGATCAGGATAATAAAGCCCAAAGAATAAAACCGCCCTTTAGATATATATTCTTAACTGTTGATCAGCCTCATCATCTTTTTTTTTTTTTTCTTTTTTAAACAGGTAATAAAGGAACCCTAACCATAACCGAGATTCTTTCCTTAAATTTTATTTTCCTTAGAAATACAGGTTCATGCTCTTGGTAATTGTAAATAGATATTACTCACTAATTACTAGAAGTGATGTTGAAAAAGGTGGATAAAGTGAGTGCCTGTCTTTGTTGGGGGGGCAAACTAAGCGCAACTTTTGAAAATATAACTTATCTTCAGGTTTGCCTTTTTCAGCAACGTGAGAAACGCATTGCTTTTATAGTATAGTGAAGGCGACAGGCCAAGTTATTTCTGCGCAAAGGGACTGGGAATGTAGGAGCAGAATGCCTTAAAAAAAATAAAACTGTCTATTGACACACAAGCTTTAGGAAGCAAGCATCATGAAACCCCTCTTCCTCTCCCCCTCCCCCTCGAAGTTCATATTTCAGTTTGCTCCCAAAAGCTCACAAGTCTGTGCCAGACAGAAACGCACAGAGGCTGCAGCAGTCCCACAGAGGCCACTCAGAGGAGGGACAGAAATGGAACAATCAAGCCCAGTCCTCGCCCCTCTCAGCCTGCCAGGCTGCACAGGTCCACAGGGTGACTCTCGCCTGGCCCTTGACTCCATTTCCCTGCCTCCTTTCCTTTCCCTCCCCTCCATCCCAACTCTCTGGAGTCAACCGTGAGGCCATCCAGTCATACGTTGTCCATCAGATGTGTTTACTTTTTCCGTGACAGCCGACACATCTGGAGCACATATTCAGGTTATTCCAGTGCCACTAGACACATTCCACAAGATCATTTCAGCGGTTGTTATGGCGATCTTCTTCCCTCCAGTGATTTTCAAGTTGCATGACAGAAATAGCTTGAGCTAACCGGGGGGACAAAAGTCAACGGGATCAGGAGGGGCTTCTTTCACAGAATGAACTAATTAGTGACCCTGCTTTCTTCACAGGGCAATGAGCATATGGTTTAATAAAGTGAGTCTGTGACACTTTTTTTTTTTTTTTCCTCGTCTGTAGGCAGAGCTGTCACTGGCTGAAAACTTTCCTGTTTTTACTGGTGGGACCGTAGTCTGCTGTCTTTCAACAGAGTTTACTTCACAAGTAGAAAATGTTTGCTCCTGAGAGTTTAACTTCAGAACTTTTCCTTGGCTGCAGACTGCTTAAGTGTAGCAGGTCCTCCAGCTTAAAGAGACAGCACGCATTTCACACAAGGTCTGCCAGTGGCGGTGTGGGGTTTCATACAGGGCTAGGAATTTCCATTTTGTGCTCTCTGCGTGTCTGCAAGTCTGCTTCCCAGTGTTTGCATGGAGTCGGGAACGCGTAGAAGCTTACTAGTAAAGTCATGGCTTTGAGGGTTTTCTTGTCGGATACCACTGGTGTAGTAGGTGAATTCTTCAGGGCCGTCCCTGTTTTTTACACCTCTTTGTGTTAGTTGTGAGTTCTAGAAAATCTTACCTTTCAGCTTTCTTAGAAGGTTTCCTACATTTTTATACTTGTTACAGTTTCTGTTTTGTTTACATTAGCAGTTTTATTGTGGATTAAAGCAGAGCACTGGATGCTATTTTTAAATTATATTTTGTTAATAAAAGATTCCAAGTTTACTTTGATCTCATTTTTCTAATGTGATACGAACTGCTTTTTTTTTGTGTGTATTTACAGAATATTGTTGCCATAGCTCAATTCCATTGTGATGAAATTTGTGCCAGATTTTATACTTGATTAGAAAGCACTGCAACACTGAAGAGAGTATGTGGATTACAGGAAGTTATCTAAAATCATGACAGGAGTTATAAATATGTACACATTGCCATAAATTTAGAAAGTAGTTCTTAAAAATATTTGGTATTGTTAAACTTTTGTAGCAGTAGCAATATTAAAAAACAGCAGTGCCCGTGACAGCGAGGGCATTCTTGCCATAAAGCACCTCTTGCCCATCATTAGCACATTGGCGGTCCAGTCTATTTCTGAGTCTTGTGTTACTGTTGGATTAATTTATGAGTTCTGAGCGTAACTACATGCAAAAAGAGTGTGTGCATTTATAATTGCGTGCACTGTGTTGAAATCCCATGGTGCTATATTCAAAGTGAAAATTAGAGAGATAAAGGTTTTTGTTTAATTATTTGGAGGCTGTCTGATTGCTTTTAAATTAGGGAAATATGACAGTGACATGCAGAAGGAAATGGAAGAAAATAGAACAGAACCTTGATTATAAAGCAAGTGATTTTCTTCTTTCTTCATTAGTACTGGAGAAGGTTTTTCCCCATCTTACACATTCCATTTGCATGGTTACTGTTGAGACTGGTCACCAAGACTTCTTGAAATACCTGCCCTCAGGAGGGCTCTAAGGGACACAGAAAGGTCACATAATTAGACCTGATTTTAATTCATAGAGACCTGTTTGTCACTGTCTCTTTATGTTTCTGCTAGTTACATGTTATTAACTGGAGTGAATTTTAGGACCTAAATTAGATACTTAAGTATGTAATATGCAGGGGCTGAACTCCAGTTAGAATGCTGAGGACAGTTATACAATTACGTTTCCCTCACCAGATGTAACTTTGCAGTAATTAAATCTAATGAAATTTAAGTATTGTAGTCAGTGTTTTGGTAGCTATTTCCAAGTCCTATTGGTAATATCACTTAAATCATGGTAATTAATGCCAGTTATCTGGGAAATTTAATATACAGAAGTAAGGTGCTACACTAACCCTTATTTTAAAAAAAGCTAGATCAAACAGTTATGCTACCATCAAGCCCTTTCTATTTTCATTCCTGTCAGGGATATTTTGTTATAATTATGTCATCACTGGAAGTGTTTTTTCCCCCCTTTCCTCCAAGCGATATAATTTTTTTCTTCATATTTAGGCTTCAGCTTTCCCTCCGCATTTCACTGCGTTCTTTGGAACATACTTGTTCAGCTGCGGATTTCTGTGGAAGTTGGTGAGGAGAGGGTGCTTATATGGAAACAGACCTCCCTTCGCTTGGAATATCTAGAAAAATGGGTTCTGTTGTAATTTGCCCATGAGTAAATTAGAGTAGTCCTCTGCAGTCAGCTAACTAGGAGAAAATGCATGGAAGCCTGCCTTTGTACCATAGCACACAGGATTTGTACGATGAGTCTGGAGGTTCAGAGTGCTTTTGTATTGGCAACAGATTACCATCAGCAGAATTGAACCCCAGTCTTGGATTTCATTCCCATGTCAAGCAGCAGTTTTATTAAGACAACAGAAAGCAGCAAGCAGCTTAATAGCATCAAGCAGATACTGTAATTGTGTTGTACAGATGGCTCGCATGTAACATCTAAATAAATAGTGGGTTCAGAATGGTAGTGATAAAGCCAACTAAGATGGTTTTCCCAGTTGTGAAATGTTTGTGTAAAGAATGACCTTTTTTGTTTTTGTTCAAGTCTGACAGCTGAAGATGCTTTTAAAACCTTCTAGTCCACTTAGAGTGGAGCTATACAACTCTGGTTTGGTAGCTTTAAAAGGCAGATCATATCCATCACTGAAATAGCAAGTCTCAGGGTTATGAGAGAAGATTGGGGATAGGAGATGAGAGCTGCTCAGTCCAGTTTACATTTGTCACTAGTGACTAGCTTTTAAAAAATGTATTAGCTGTGCATGGTGGTAAGTAAGTTCCAGCTGCAGGGGATTACTGCTCTGAGTGGGTCGGGGAGCTTGGAATGCATTCAGTTCCATCAGGGGATTTGTGTCCCTCGTCATTAGCCTTAACATTACTAAAGCACTAAAGATTAAGAACAGACCTGTGTCACCTGCTCGGAACTTCAGAAAAGTCTCCAAAACCATTATAAACAAGGCAAAATAAAAAGTAATTAAAAAAACCAAAACAAAACAAAACACCAAAGAGAGTTCTCACCCTGCTCACCCTGTAGGGAAGAGAGTATAGGGCATGACATTGTGGAGAAGGAGGAATCTCTCATATAAATCTTCTAATGCCGAGTGAAAGATTATGCATGTGACATGTAGGAAGTAAAGGAAAATATCTATATTTTGGCAAAACACAAGGTATCTGTTGATGAATTATTCTCCCTACCTATTTAATGTGTCATAATACTAATTTACACCACAAACACCTCCACAAATACCTTCCTGTTAATGAACATTTTTGTGGGGAGTTTCAAAATCAAGATGTGCTGCAATTTTAAGGAAATATTTCCAAGGGCTTTAGTCTCACAGGTTAGGAGTGAAGAGTTTTACTGTGTTTTTTCAGGATACTTTTTTTTTCCTCAAGAATAAGGCAAGTGAGCACCACAGAGCTTTACTTTTTTCAGGGATTTTGAAATTCAGCTTACATGCCAGCAAGCAGTTTAGTGGCAGGAAGTCTTTCCTAGTAGTGCAGTCATGAACTGGTAAACTAGAAGCATCTGTAAAAATTTAGAGGGAGTATCAGCTTTCTCAAAGCTCCAGCCCAAGACTAATGAGGTGCAAATGATAGCGCTGCATAACCCTTCTCCACCCCAATTGTGGAATGAGATATTGCGACAGAAAGAAGTAAAGAAATGAGACAAAGATTTCAAAACTTACAGTGCCCTGAAACAAATACCGGGTTTTCAGAAGACTTTCAGATGGTTGAGGTGGGCCAACCTGCATATTTTGCTAGCAAGAAATTCATACCTCCTTCCTTAACCGCAGACATATTTCCGTGGCACCGAATACTGACAGATGGAGATTGTGGAGAAGTAATTAATTTTTTTTCTCCATGTGTGTGAAATTTTACATGTTGATGTGATTGTTTGTATTAACAATTGCTCTACTAAGAAATAAACTTCTGCTAATTTGCATCTTTGATAGATCCTCTTCTCTGCTCACACTGCAGAAAGAGAGGAAGGGGGTAGAAATGCAATTTGTTTGAAGGATCACATCTGGGGTGTGATCTGCTGTATCTTGACACCAGATGGCAGGTTTAGGCTGACAACTAAACCCCAGTTTAGCCTGGTCAAATGGCATCTTATTTTTTTACTTTCTCTGACCATACACAAGAGGAACTAGGAACTACTGCAAAATCATAGTAATTACTTGGTCTCCGACTAAGGAGTCCTCCTCCATTTAATACCCTCTCTGAGTTTATTAATTTTCTGTGCTTCTCACCTCTTCAGTGTTTATAGGAAAGATTGCTTCTCCTTGGCAACACCTAAAACGTTATTGTGCGGCTCATACCTTCTTCCAAGTATGCGTTGTGGGGGCAGAGGTGTGGTGCCTTTAAGTGGCTGATTCTTGTCATAACAGGTATGGCATTAGCCCTGTTGAGTAGTGACTAGAAGTGACAGCATTGCGTTTGAGGTGCCTGGAGGGCACTCAGTCATCACTCCTACACAGCAATATGCCTTTGAAAGCACTGTATACAGTTGCTTGCCAGTGCGGAGTGTGCTCAGTGAAAGCTAAGGAGACAGAGGTTTGATTCTTGCATTCTTTTATTCACCAGATTTCCAGAAGAAACTCCTAGAAAATCAAGGACAGATCAGAGATGCACACTGTTCTGCTTTATTCCACGTGTGTGTATGCACATAAGTGGTCTTCCCCCTCTCTCCGCATTCCCCCCTCCCACCCACCCCCCAACCCTTC
>VYZM01023732.1:176330-221330 GCA_013398915.1 Dromas ardeola
AAGCTGATGGACGTTGTCCTGACTCTGGTTATCCACATGATTTAACTCCGGTGAGTTAACAGAAGTTTTTTATGTACCTTTCATTTTAAAAATAATAATAAGCACAGACACACAGCTGCATCAAGATAATTTGTAGACTTTCTTGAGAATAATACAACATCATTTAAATATCCATGTATGTGCTATTTTTAAAAATAGGAAGATGAGATTATAGTATGAAAGCCAGTTTCACAAAATCTGTCCATTTTAATATCTAGGATGCGAATCACCTTACTGTTCATTTCTAAAGGTGTAGCAGCTGGAGATTCCTATTGTAAGAGTCTTAATTTGCTAGGCTTTTACATACAGTTAGATATATTAATATCTTCTGGAGTCTGCATTCAATGTTTTGTGTGTAAGTAACTTGGGAACATTAATTTATTTAAGAAAACAGCTATTTCATTGCACTACCGCTTGGGAGCAAGTCTTGTTATCAGGAAGACCATCAGAAAGAATGCTGTAGCCTGACATCCTCTACATAATCACAAAATAGGTGTGGGAGCAGTTCGACAACATTGACATCATTGGTATTACAGTATGTTTCCACTGTGATCTCAAAGCCAACTTCTGAGACCTGAATTGAGTTCCACCACTGGCTTGTTCGTTGTTTGGGGTTTTGTTTACTCTTCTGATAACAATCTCTGCAAAAAGCCAGTCTAATACCAGCTATAATGTTAATATTTGTGATAGGAAGTGAATTAGCTTAAGCCCAACAATTTGTTCCCGCAGGACCACTACAGCATTGCTGCAGTTGTTACAATGTCGCTCACCTGTTTTTTCACTTGCAGATCAGTAGGGAGCTTTGGCTAATAAAACACACAGTGGTAAATGTAGGCCTGGTCTACGCATGAAGTTGCATAAGACTGGTTGGACCAGGGGCTCTCAAAACTTTTATAACTGTTATATCAAGTACTTCCACCTTTGTTGAGAGCTGCCAGCCTGCTGGTATTAATATGTAAAAGACTATAAAATTAGTTTTGAGAGTGGCTTGCAGGTCACTATCACAGCCTTCTGTGAGAACCGCGCTTTGGAAACCACTGAACTAAAGAGATTGTGCCATAAAATGGCTACAAAGTTTGGGTGTTGGTACTGTGCCTGTTCTAAACCCGTGCAATTCAGGCTTGTCTGTTGTGCTCGTAGGCCTGAATGTGTGAGCTAAACCACTGTTACCTTTAAACTAACGCAAGAGGGTTTGTGCTTACCTTTCACCATTTTAGCTAAATCAATTTATGTTAAAGCTCGAGGGCATTTCTTCCTAGTGCTCATTCAATTTGTGCTTTGTAGGCTACAGTGCCTCCAGGTAGTTGTTTAATGTTAGTCAGGGTGTTAATTATGACAGTGAACTGTCTTTGGATTAAGGAGGGGAATGAATTACAGTCAGAATGCCCAGCCGACCGGCTGAACGCTTTGAGATGTCCTAATGCAGGGACAGACTGCAAGTGAACTTGCCATATATATAGGGAGGCAACTGTCTAAAAAAAAAGAAAATGATATAAAGTTTTAGATCCAAATTACATCCAGAGGTTTAGCCAACTTTCAGAATTTTTTTCATAATATATAAAGGTGATAGTTATTTTTTGAAGATGAGGTGAGTGATTTGGATTCTCGTGAGTCAGCATTGAGGTTCACTGGTTGTTGCCTCATTGAGGCTTGGGAGACCAAATACATACACTAAAAATACAAGGAAAAGACTTCTGATGATAACTTCCTACAGCTATAGAAGATAACACATACACCATCTACAGTTTTGCATGGTAGTCAGTGTAACAAGGTCTGTTTGTTTGATTAGGCACCTGTGTTACCACCATCTACAAACAAAGTAAGTAGATTTCCTCCTTCAGCAAGGCAAGAAATGGAGATCAAATGAATTTGCCTTCTTAGGACTGCTCTTTGGCCAGTGAAGCAATAATTTTCTTCCTTGAATCAGTTACTTCAAGCTACAATAAAGGAAAACAATTAATCTGGATGGGCTCAGGAATGTAATTTAGAGGTGAAAGACTCACTTTAATGTGTTTTTTAACCACAGAGGCTACTTTCTTCATGCGTAGTTAACATATCCCTATATGGTACAATGCAGGGATGTGTAGTAATTCATTAGGAGTGCAGGGCAGCCTAGTAATTCAGAACTACTAGGTCAGGTATTGGAAGCAATGCAGCTTCCAATTGCATGGTCTACATTGCATGGTCTATGTCCAGCTGCTTAATCCCACTGTAACAGGACATATTAGTCTCGGAAAATTGCTGTACAAAAGCAGGCGTAATCATTTCAAGATCAGAATGAGTTTTGTTCAGAGCTTGCTTGGGCGTTTGTTTTTCCAAAAACTGTCTGTGAAAGATAGGCAGGCACTAAATTCAAGGGAAAAATTAGGTGCCCTCGTACACTAACTTGTCTGACATCTGTTCTTGAAGCCACTCAGCATTTGCAGGTTTACCCTCAGTCTGTCTAAAGCTATGTGCTTCTGTTACTGCCTATCAAGCGCCTGCTTCTTCCTAGTGGCTTCACAAGCCCCTGAAGGGAGTGTTGAAACGTTGAGATCGATGTGGTTCTTGCTCTGTAATCAATTAAGAGTAATGGACAACTTAAAATACAAATGCCATAATTTGCTTGTTAGAATCTTCACAGAACCAGAAGAATCAGGGTTAGTAATCTTCAGATAAACTTGGTGATTGTGCAAGTAACAAACGAAAATCTCTGGAGTCTCTCTACTGCTATTCAGGTGACCCAACAATGCATGAATGCGTCCCCTGACTCTTTCCCTTTTACATGATAACCCTGTAAAAGAGAGGACAGATACAGTGGGAGAGGAGAGAAGGATTACTTTAATTCTCCTGGCTATTCAGTTGTTTATTGTTCCTTGTAATAAATGGTTTATAATTACTGCTTCTGTGAAGTGGGGTGAAAATTTAGGCAGTGAAAATTCTAGCATATATATTCCTAGTAAGAGATTGAGAGAATAAACAGCACTTGTGGGGAAAAAAAAAAAAAAAAAGTAGATTTGTTTCTAGATTGTGGAATAGAATGAAACCAGAGTCCTTTAATCTTATCATGATGTTGTTGACCCCTGTACAAGTTGTAGTGATGTGAAGCCTTGTCCATTAGGTACATGCAGGCTGAGAGCATGAAACTAGTTCACAGAGCACTGAACAGCAAGCTCTTTCTGTCTATCTAGTTTGGCCAACTGTTGCAGTTACAGTGACTTTGGAGGCTGCTGTCTCTCCATGGAGCTGTGTAAGTTCTCCATGGTTTTATTTAAGAGGAAATGCTGGAGTGATTCACACCTCACTAACACCCCCAAAAAACAGGGGAGGACTGAATGGGGAAGATAGATACTGTTTTTTGCTGTCTGTCTGTTTCTTCTGCTGCAAAGTTCACAACAGTATTGGCTGCAGTTATCACAAGGCAAGCGGAATTTAATTCAGATAGACCTTAAAGAAGTAGCAGACTATCATTACAAAAAATGGAGCGATATTAGGTCAGAGAAGTTATTTAAGGCTTTCCCCACACCATTTATGCAACATCTAAAGTGGCAATTAAACACATGAAGGCAGTATAGAGGTTAATTGAAAAACACGTGGAAAAGCATAATGATCTGATTAGTAAAGAAGCTATGTAGTTCTGAAGTGTTTTGGCAAGTAGAGACCTGGCTTTGGAATCACCTTCACCTGATCAGGTCACTTTTAGCTGTGTTACTTCATGTTGTTTTATTTAATCTACTCTTTGTGGTGCAATAGGCACATTGAAAATATTATTCACAGCCGTTATTTCCTTCTGCAACTTCTAAAATCTAACGTAACCATATCATAGAACTATTCCTGTATTTTACTTTACGTGAAAACAGTTTCACTAACAACATATTTAAAATGCATGGTGAAAAAAAGGTTTTTTTAAACTTGTTAGACTGTGTTTAATTTATTTGCTAGAGTGGGTGCTTGGGGAGGGGTCGCAGGAAGTGTAAAATCACTATGCTATGGGGAATAAAATTGCACTGGCAAATTGGACTGGCAAAGTTTTAGAACTGTGTTCACTCATCAGTAGGCTGTACAGAAATACTTTTTCTATTTACAAGATCTTTCAGGCATCTGTCTGATCTGCAGAGAAATTACTATACTATCCATTTAATATTGTCATGACTCACCAATACAGTTATAGTTGTGTATTTGCAACACTGATGAATTTTTAGGTGATGATATATTGAAGATAATACTTCCCACTTTTTTTAGATTTGTGGACAATGCCTTTATAGAGATGAAGTTTAGTTTTTACAAGACTTAGTAGAATAGATGATGTTGGAGGTACAGTCTGGTAGTCCTGTAATAAGAAGGGGTGTTTCTTGTTTTTTTACATATAGCTGTTTAAGAAGTATTCCTGTAATAATGCATGTTTAGGCAGGGGTGGTGGTGGTGGCTATTGCATGGATTCAGACTTAGCCTTATGACGTGTACGTGAGTGAGTCCCTATTCAGGAGTTTGTATCACAGTTATGTTATTTTCTGTAGATTTTATTGAGCTCTGACAGTTGTGCAGAGCTGCGCTACCGTCCTCTGAAGTTATGCTGCTGTAATTGATGACTCAAATCTAAATTGCTGCTCATTTTCCTGATTTAAGATACTAGATGCTAGTTTGCTCTTGAAATACCTAGTCATTGGAAAAAAATGGAGTAACCTTCAGGTCAACCTCCCATTTCTAGGTGATTGATCCTTACATGAGGAAACAATGAAATTATTAGACAGTGAAATATGCAAATGGACTTACTGGATTTACAGTATGTAAGAAGAGCATGTATCTCTCTGAAGGGAAATGGGGTACTGGAGTCCGTGGCAGTGTAGTGTAGGTCTGAGGCAGAAAACAATGAAAGAACATCTAAGGTTTAGGCTAAAGCTTGTGGTATGGAGGTGATGCTTTAAGTGGGCAGCATGACAAACTTGGGACAGTCCTGCAAGCTTCCGTGTTTAATATTATAAATCTGTATCCTATTCTTCTCATTTTGTATATGCAAATCTTCACTGTCTCTTTGTCTTAATAGTATCTGCCATATCTCTGAACCAGAAAGGGGTGATGGTTTTCATTTTGCTTCAGTTTGAAAATAATTGGAGGACGTAATCACCTTTATGAAAGGTAGCCTCATTTTTGCATGCTAGTTAACTATAGAGAAATGGCAGCCATTGACTGTGATCACAGGTGGTGGCCATTTTGCACAGGGAATAACCTAAGAGCTGACACCTTTTTGCACGACTAGCAGAAAAGCATATCCAAGTAAATGTAGTTACGATAAAAAAACATCATATGGTCTTCTTATAAACATGATTATATAGAGTTCTCTGTTAAATTTTAGCTCCAACTAAGGTGTGGTCTGTGTTCTCATTAGGAATGTGGGAACTAAACTGCTCCTGCTGACAGTAGTGTCTGTAGCAATGTCAGGGGTATGGTTTCTTAACATCTTCTCTGGCTGTTCTTACGGCTCCATAGAGGAATCCCTGGATACGGAGATAGAGAATAGTGGAAGACTGCAGGCATTTGTGTGAGTACTTGGAAGCAGATAATGACTTATTTCCGCAGTGGAATGAACCAGTATTTGAGGAGGGACAGGCTGGATATCCTGACCTGAAGCCTTCCTCTTCCTTAGGTCTTCCCTATTCTATTCTGTTTTCTTGTTCATTCTCTCACCTCACTCTAATAGTCTTGCATTTCCTTTGGAATGGTGTCCCTCCAACTTATCCTGTGTGTATATGTATGCATATTTATAAGAGATTGTGTATATATAGGAAAATAATAGCCTGTGGCAATGGTAGTGTGGTTTTGTATGTACATGTACATACATATGTACATATTTCAGAAATAACCGAGAATTACAAGTGAATAGTACTAATTCAGACTAAAAACCTGTACCGAAATATCTGCAACATCTCTTTTTATTTTAAATATTGCCTGCCAAATGATAATTGCTTCATAGTCTATAGTATTTATCACTGCCTGAAAACCTGTTATAATCTACAGAGTCATTATAATGAAGAAATGAAGGTTAACACAAACTATGTTAACTCTTACTGTAAAACAAGTAAGTAGATATATAAGTTAATTCCTGACATAATTCAGCTGTAGCTAGTGTAGCTATACTAAATATGAATTTTTGTCCCCTTTGATGTTACGATCCTGGTTTTACTAATCACTAATGGAAGATTAAGTATAACTTGATTTTTGTTCATGATGTACATGAAAATCTGTCCTGCGTATTGGACCTGGGAAAATTGTAACTATACAGCAGTGCACAGCAATGCAATGATGTTTCTGTTGCTAATTTAATTTTCCTTTTCACCATGGTTTTCCCATTTAATGCTTTGATGTGAGAAGGATACTCCCTGGAACAGTAGGACAAAATATTTTGAGGCCCTCCTTGGTTTTAATCCTTGAAAATCCTCTAGCAAACTAAAGTTATAATTGTACACTACATTTTAATACAGGATTTATGTGTTTATGGTAGTAATACAGTATAATTGTATCACATCTAGTTGATACTTTCTCGTTGACAGTATAACATCCAGTTGAGTGACAAAATTGCCAGTGCTTTATATTCTTACTGATATTTTTGCATGTTTGCTTTTTGGTAGCCATATGTTGTGGGCCAAAAAAAAAATCAGTCTTAATTTGTGGAATTTTAGTTAGTTTAGTTTATTGCCAATTATCATTAGCTTTCAACTATTGACTCTGATATTGAGAAGTAAACACAAACATTCTAAAAAAACACTTAGAGAAACGCGCCTTAGCTTCCTTCCAGCCACGTCTGCTCCCCCCCCACTCTGGTCTCCAGTCCCCTCACCCCACACCGCTGTCAGTCCCTTGGGTGAGGCGATGGCGGTGCAGGAGACTGAGGCCGGTGTGGAGTCATTACTTTGCCTTTGCTGTTCCTCGCCCCTTACTCAGGGGCTCGGACGTGGGATCCTCCACGGGCTGCAGTCCCCTCAGAGCTGTCCTTCCTCCTGTGTCTCCCCTCTGTTCCTGCGTGGGCATCTCTTTGCTCCAGCCCTAGTTGGGTGTCTCTTGCTGGGTGTGTCTTTGCCCTGCCCCTGCTCAGGAACCTATTTCTCCAGCCATGCTCAGGTGCCTCTTTGCTCCTGCTCTGTTCAAGTGTCTCCTCCTTTTCTTCAATGTCTCTCTTTCCCATAGCCTTTCCCATAGTGCCACTAAGACTGTATAAACATCTGGCATGTATTCATATTTTCTGTGTTCTTTTGAGAAAGAGTAATAATGGAACCCATTTTTAAATCAGTCCTTGTCTTATCCCCTTTAACTGCCCAGTCTTCGCATTTTTCCCGTTTTTCTTTGTAAAAACTTGTCTGTTTGTCTCTCTGCCTTTCTATCTCCCCTTTTTTGTTATTCAGTAGAACTTGATACATACCAAACATAAAAGAATTGTTTTAAAAATAGTTAAATGTTTTTCCTCCTGTCAGAAGATGTAAATGTACTCAATCTTTTGAATGTAGAGATTGTGCCTTCCTTTCATCTGAAGTCCCAGTGAAGCAAAGGAATGTTTTCATTTTGTCTTCTCCACTCAATCACCTAATTTGAGGTTTATCAGAATATGTTGGTACTGAAACCGCTAAGAAGTAACATTAGTAACTGAACTATGCTGTGCCTCTTGTCTGTGCTCCTGTCGTCTAACTTCGTTTTCCTTTGTTGTTACCCAGTTTAGTGTGTCTTCCACTCTTTTATATCCATTTCCTCTTTTCTCTTTTGTCCATTTCACTTTCTTCCATTAGTGTCTTTCTTTGCATTGACTCCTCCCTTGCTTCCTTAGGAGCCTAGTTTCACCTTGTGATCCCCTCTGTCTCCAGTGGACTATTAGCTGCTTTTCTCATCTCAGCAAAATGAGAAATGTGATGCTTCCAAGTAAGTGTGGCAGCCTTCTGGTCGTCCCAACTCAGAGGGACCTGTTGGGACTGGCAAAGTGAACAGAGCTTGTATCATCACCTCCATTTCCCTTAAAGAAGTGGGACCTGGAACTTGCGATAGCTTGCTTTCCCAGAACTTCCCTAGAGATGTCATTGCAGCCTTCTGGTTGGATTCATAGGAAATTTCTGAGCAACCTTTGTACGTACAGCTCATGACTAGCTGTTTGGAAAGATGTGTCCTGAATACTTCCTTTGTCTTTCAATAGACCTGGTTTTGTACCAAACCTTTTTCCTAATGCCATCTTCTGTATATTTTGTCACTGCATCTTTATGAATGTACTTTTGAAATGTAAATTAAGCTGATCTTGAAAACACACTCATAGATCAATAAAACATTTTAAAATGGTTATGTTAGTACTAAAGTAACGCTAGACATCTTCAAAATATGGCTAAACCGGTTTCAACATGTGGACTCTGGAACCTCAGTGGTCGCTTTTTCTCAAAAAAAATGGCAGCAATTATATTCACTTTCCCTTTTTAGGTAGCCATTGTTTTGTTCACTTTACCACCTGAATGCTGAAGTTATTCTTTCCTACTGAGTGATTTTTTAAAGTATGTTTACTAAAAACTGTATATATGTGCTCCTTTAAGTCCATTCATGTATTAATTTAGTTGTCCTTTGAGCAACTTGACTAAATTTCATACTTGAGGGGTTTCCAATGAATATGCTTTTGTATGAAATTAGTCTTATCTTTTTTACTGTATAATCCCTTGTATCTGGATATCCCATCCTACTGCAGATGGAGTTGAAATTTTGTCTGTTACAAAAATTAATCACAGGATAGGCTACTTGCAGTTGACTGATCTGTGGCTGATTGATGTGAAACCCCAAATAAGAGGCAGAGGGAGTGATGACTTCTCAGTCCATACTGCACCAGATGATTCCAACGTGAAACAGTATATTAATTTACATTTGTCCTTACCAACTTGTAGTGAGCTGTAAAAACAGCATGTTGCTACTTAATTGATCCGTGAGGCCAGTATTAGCCTCATGTTTCCCAATATTTTCTTCACAGTTCCTGAAGAGAATTATGCCTGTGAAGGAGGTGTTTAATCCTGCCATCAACCTTGCATCATCCTGTATCTAAGCATCTGTTTTATACTTTAATGCGTTCATTTTATCCTTTACTGTCTTCTTTCCTTTTATGTATTTGTAGAAAGCCTTATTATTCTTCACTATATTGCTTGCTGTCCCCTCTGATACTGTGCTTTTCTCCTGTGTAATTTTCTTTTTTTACTCAGTCTAGCTCCCAACATGTATTTTTCCTTTAAATCATTTCTTCTTGATGGTTTTAGTTGCATCTACACCGCATTTTTCATCAATATTTCTTCTGTTGCCTCTTTACTTTTGCCATTTAGTCATCTTGGGATTTTTGTCTCCTTAAAAAGGATGCTGTTCCATTAGACATTTGTTAGTACATCTTTGAAACAAGTCAATTCTTTTTCCACGCATTGTTCCTTTAAAGTTAATTCTTGACTTCGGTCACCTACTATTTCTTTTGTCCTTAGAAACTTGTCATTTTAAAGTTTCTCACTGGTTTGTTACCCTTTGCATCCTTCTTCTCTTGAATTATGGTGTAAGAATCAAATGTATTCTGTAGAGTTATGTTTTCTTCCTTAATTTCTGGGGCAACTGGGCAATGCAAGGGCAAACCTGTAGTCTGAGTAAGTTCAGTGCAAATATGGGAGGAGTGGAGACTAACAGAGGACACTTGTCTGCCTTCCGATTCTTGGTCTGTCCTGGACCATTTTGGCATTTAGCATGATGTGAAGGGTTAGTTTATGCTGGCCTCTGGCTGTCCATGACAACACTTACATTTCCTGAACCACCCCTCCCATGCTTGAGGCTTTGAAGAGCATGGTACAGTAGTACCATGAGCTAATTCTGCAATACTTGTGGAAATTCCTTTTATGCAGAGGGAATTTCCAGTGATCCAGTTAAACTGCTTTTATGTCTTTTAGGCTGGAGTGATGCTTACTTAATTTAGAATTGATTTTCGTTTACATTTTCTACACTGCCTACTATACTGGGACTGTGATTGAGGACTTTAAATGCTGCAATAGTATAAATGGAAACGGGATGATGACAAGACATAAGATTTGGGCAAGCAACTTTGATTTGTATGATGTTTTTTATTTGGTTTTACTGATGGGCAACTCAGGAGAAAACTGTCACCTAAATGGCATTATAATAAAACTAAGTTCTCCTTTTTTGTTATGCCTAGCAGGTGAATTATTAAACTCATCCTTGATGTTTCTTTACTGAAATCAACGGAGTTGGTGTATTGCCAGCTTTTTCAGAAAATAAAAAATACTACAGTAGGGAAAGTGAGGTTCTTTTCTTCAGTGAAATATAATGTTTTCCTCTGAAAACATTATCTTAGTATTTAGAATACTGATAATGCAACATAATGTTATTTCGTTTGCAAATTCCACTACCATAAGATATTTTTGTGTATATCTGAACCTAAATGTGTGTTATGTTATAGTATATCCTGTGATTTACTGTAGGATTCTGAAAAAGCAACTGTAAATTTAAGTTTCAGTTCACATGTAATATTCTAGATGTTATATCCATAATCCACTATATACAATACTTACAATTCTATAAAAACGTTATACCATACAGTATAGCTCCTTTTGCATTGTACAGACCAATAGCAGATTTGGTCTACTAAATTCTTCAAATGGTATTAAGTAATACAACACTTTGTGTAATCAGTACTTACTATAGCTACACAGATCTGAACTTGGTCTGTCACTCCAGTGCATCTCTTCGTGCTTTGCAGATTGTGATCCCTTCGAAGCTTCATAGTGTATTCAGTGTAGGGCTAATTCCTCTTAAAACCACAGATCTTACTGTAAATCTTACTCCTCATCTAAGAGCAGCATGAAGCTCATATAGTTGATATTTCATCATTTGAAAGACAGGTCAGCATGAATTTGGTTTAAAATATATGTGTGTTTGTTTTGATAGAGAGCAGAGGCTCAACGTAAGTGCCACTTTTTGATTTAAGGAAGACTCTGAGGGTGACCTGACTGTTCAATGAAAAGAATATGTCCTATGTCAGGGCTGAAAGATCTGGATCAATTACTGTGTTTTACTAGCCATGCAGAAGTAGATGGAGCTTTTTAGTCAGTCACTGGTATTATTCTTCCTGAATCATAATATTTGAATTTGATGTTTCTTTTGGGGGACACTAAGGTCAAATTATACCCATAACTTCTGCCTGCCTGAGATTTTGTGGTGCCACATTCTCTATTCAGATCTTTCACATGCCTCTGTTGGTCATTTGGTTCCTTGGTGAGCCATACTCATGAACAGTGGATACTACTTGAAAAGAATTTTGATATCAGTATTACTTTTAGACAACTCGTCCAGAGTAGCAGTCAGAACATTTGAGGTTTAAATGTTTTACTGGACAGAAAAGGGGCTTCTCTCTCATGCATCACATGAATGAAAGATGTATCTTAGAAAGCCATCTCTTTCCCTCCCAGTTGCCCAGGTCAGAAGAGCTTGCTTCTGGAAGCATAGAAATTCAGCCATTCTGATCAGGTTTTTTTACTACATTAAGAAACTTGGAGACAGGTTTCACGCTACAGAAACACCTTCACCAGTAGGTAGCTGAAAGTATTACGTGCCTTCTCATTCTATTTATAAATCCCTATGTACCTTCTGAAGCTGTTGTTTTCAGACGCAAGGAAGTTATTCTCAGAATCATAGACTGGTTCAGGTTGGAAGGGACCTCTGGATGTCATCTTCCACAACCCCCTGCTCAAGCAGGGCCACCTAGAGCAGATTGCCCAAGCCCATGCCGACGACTATTCTTGAAATTGCCATTGCATTTGCTAAATGGAGGGAAGTCTCCCATTCTAGAGTCATTTTATTCAGATAATCTTTGTCATTATCATTCACCAGATAAAGGATTAAAAAAAAAAGTCCTAGTCAGCATATGGTTCTGTGAAAGAAAAATCCAAATATTATACAAGATTTAATCCAGCTCTGCATCGCATGAACTAAGCTGTGTTAGGAGGGCAAAAATAACCATTTGGAACGAAGAAGCTTAACTTTCCAGCTACTTTAGAATTCTTACAACTCTCTGTAGTAATGAGGCTTCAGCCCTTTATAATAGTGCAACTCTCTGTCGTGGTATTCCATGTCAAGATAGCCTCACAGCTGATGGGTATCTTGCAGTACCAAGTTGTTTTCAAACTAAGAATGTCTCTTAATGATACGGGAGTTGCTCTGGTTCAACAAGTTTCACAGCATTGCCTTTCAAATCCATTACTACATTCAGTCTCTCTGTCAAAATCTATTTTCTACTTGCCGTCACTTCACCAAGACTGCATTCTGAGCAAGGCAGCTATCAATGCAAGAATCTTTTTTCTTTGCAACTATGATGACAAAATGTTTCCTTAAAAGTATGATTTTTTTAATGTTTTTAATTTTTTACATTTTAATGTTCACATTTTTTTGTTTCAACTTTTCTTCTTATGCATGAAGAAATTGTTCCAGGTTGGTCTTGCACAAAACCTTTGTCCTGTAGCATAGTCTGGTTTTGTAGAAAGTATTCAAGATGCTTTTCTTACTGGTTTGTCTATACCTAAAAGTTTATTTGGTTTAGTGAAGTGTGAAATAGGATTAGTCATCTATTTTACATAAGTTAATAACATTTGGTATTATAGAAGTAAGTATTCCTGATTGACTCCCCATTCCTGGAGCAAGTATCTTCATAGAAAGAACTGAATCATTCAAGAACAGTTTTTCTGCAATTGCTGTCCTTGAATTTTTATTCCCAAATAGCTGAATGTGTAGACAAGCTCTCAGTTAAAACGTCGGTCTTTGTGCTGTTATCCATTCTCCTAAAGTGTTTATGTGTCTGGGGGTCATAACTTATATGGGCTAGATAGCTGAGCTGGTGAAGTACATAAGACATCTGTTAAATCAGATGGAAAGAAAATAAAACTATTCTCAATGGCAGCGGCCTGGGCAAAAAGTTCCACTGCTCTGTAAAGGAGACACCTGCTCTTTAAAAGAGTGCTTTATCAAGCACTACAGCGTGGAGTTCTTGTTCAGTGCTGATGGATTCTTTATAGAAATACACTGCATATGTTGAAAAAGTGTATTCCTTTTATTTCTTTTTCCTGAGGAAGGGGGAGTGCCCCCTTTTCTTCTTGTAGCATCTTTAAAAACAAAGCAGACACCATTCTCCATTTCTGTTAATGGCTGAGGGTTACTTCACATCCATCACAAGATGCAGAGATGTGAGTGAGCAACAAATCATTCCTTCTTATCTCTGAACCTCATTGTAGGTAATATAACCTGGCCTGGAATCTGAATGTTTTTTTCTTGGAATAAAACAACAATAAGTAATGGAATATGGTAGAATTCCATAAGGTCAGAGTAAAAATCCCCCTTCTGTTGACCAGAGGGTGCATTTCATAAGGTTTTGTGTATGCTGCAAAGTGTAGCCTTTTCCTAGGTTTTTGAGAAGAGGAAAAGTTGAGCATGGTGAAATGTATTTTGTTTTAATATTTTTAAATTACATATTAATTTGATTATGTTATCCTCCGGTTTCTCAAAGGAACAGGTAGTAGCCAATGTAAATCAGACTGGCTCCACTGAAATCAGAAGAACTGCATTTATTTACAAAATCTAAGAAACTGTCTAAAATATGTCTTGAATTTATTCTTCTTTAATGTTTGATCCTGCTTTGTAGAAAGGCTTACAACCTTATATTCTGGCTTGGACTCTGGTTCAGTTTGTGTGGTTCTGCTGTTTGTAAAACTATCAGAATTTATTTAGGTGTGAAAAGCAAGATACCGATTTGAACTGCATAGAATTTAGAATCTGTTATCTTAGAAAGCATCAGTTCAGAAAATTTCATTCCCCATCTCTGGAGATGTGTGTTTCTGTCCTGGTAGTTCTCACAGCGTAGGATTTTTTAAATGGATATTTGTCCCTTCATTCAAGAAGAATTCAGATGTTTTATTAAATACAATTAAAAGTACTTTGAAAATGCAATTAAAAATACTTTTATGATAACTACTATCTTCTGTATTTTGATCTGTGTATATATTAAGCAAATACACTGGAAAGAAGGACACAGACAAGCAATGCCAGATGGAGACCAGTATCGGCCTTTTGAGATTACTTGGTTAGAAAAAACTCTGGATACCAAAGATGAGACCTTCAGTAAGACTTTGGCTAACTTCAGGAAGCAATACTTCTTGAAATCGGTCAAGTTTTACCATGGGGACAGCATCAGCAATGCAGCTCAAGAGTCCCATCAGCTGATTTGCAAACCGCTGTCTGTTATGACTTTAATGTATATATGGACACAGCTTGATGTGAATTTTTCAGACATTCATGTACCCAAGAGCCAGTTATACTTCATTTTCACTAATGAAATCTTTGCTTAATAATTTCTATTTATTTGAAACATTCATAATTTTAACATGTTGATTGGTTTGGTTGTATGATTGCTTTGTGGGAAAGGAGGAAGTTTTACAATTATGTTTGTGTTTGGATTTAATTTGTATGGGAAGTTAAGTATGAGATTTATGGAGTGCAATGTGCAAAATGTTTTATTTACTCTTCCAAAGACTATGAGTACACACAACATCTGAATCTGATCTTTGGAAACCAAGTTCAGAAAATACGGCATAATTTGATGCTAATTGTCTCCCTTAATTGCACCTTCCATCTGCTTATTTGCTAGTTCTATACTTAAGTCATTACAGTATTTATTACTTGAGTTCTGATTGTATTTCACTTTCCAGTGACACACTTACTACATGTAATATCTTTGTTTTGTTTTACTTACGTATTATTGGTGTCCTAGTCTTGTGAAAACTTACACATTTTAATTTTGTTGAGTTGTAGGTTGCCAAAAAGAATGTATTTTGTTCTGTGTGTGAGAATACATAGGAAAGGCAAAATAATTTAGCATTTCTGTGTGGACAAGATGTGACCTGTTCACTAAGTCTGTTGGTATTTTTTTTCCTGCAGTGCCACAGTGGCACTTCAGAGCTAGAAGTCGTTAAGATGCTGTAACAGACAGGTTCTGTCTGTTCATAAATAGTGCTTTTCACCATCAATTGTAATAAAAGAAAGATGTGATGTCTCAGCCATATCAGATACATGCTTTATTTCTAAGAATTACAGCTCTGGACAGATGTCTTCTGCCTCTGGCTCTGTATGCAGAAGAGGTTACTTGTTATTCCCCCACCATGTTGCTGGTGGAAAAATTTGCATCATCAATGCTGTCACATTTAGTTCAAGCTAAATTATCCAGGTTTAAGTTAATTTGGCTGTTGGTGGTGGAAGGGGGTTGCTTTTATTTGTCTGATGTGAATGAAAAATGGCTTTAGCAGCTATTCAGGGAGCAGGGTAACCTCCCTTACGGAGCTGGTGATGCGGCTCCGGAAGAGGACATCAGTGTATCACCTAAGATTACTTTCTTTCCTGCTACACATGAGGAAATCTGATGGAAACCTGAAAATTGTATCTAAATTCTGTGATTAAATAAGACATGTCTGAAGAACTTCCATTTAACTAGATAGGATAATTAGAGAGGAAGTTAAGTGGTGTTTTACATGGGACCCTTCTATTTTCAATTACCTTAGACAGAAAGTTTTAGCACTCATCACTGAAGACCAAATGATACTTCCTTTTCTTGCTTTAGTAGGGGGAAGAGGGAGGGAGGAAGGGAGGAGGGAAAACACAGGAGTTTGTACATGAAATTTTGCATATTGGTGTTATATCTTCATTTATGTGCATTTTTTAAATGTAAAATGAAACATGTCTCAGGTCACACAGGACCTAGTTGAGATGGTGTAATAAAAAGGCCAAGTGAAATTGTGGTGGAAACCTTAAGGAAACTTTAGAGTGGCTGCTTAGAACAGGGGATAACTTAGATTTAGTTACTTTGGAAAAGAAAAAAAAACAAACCACCAACCAACAGCATACCTGTTGCGCCTATCTAGTGCAGCAAATTTCACACTAATTTTTCCCTGTTTTCCTGGAATTTTTGGAAAGCTTAAAGGTTACTAAGAATGTCAGAGAAGAATTGTATTGCAAGTGAAATGTGAGTGGTTACCATGTAAATAGGATTAAAGGTAGCGGAGGGATGGCTTCAGCACCTGGTGGCAACCTACTGCAGAAACCACTTTGCTACAGGTCTTGAAGCCCCCATTGGCTGCTGTGGAGCAAAGCAGTATTTCACGACTAGCTTCTGGAGTGGAAGGCAAACCTTTCTTCCGGATGAAATTGCAGCATATGAGTTAGAGGACTTCAACCTAAGGAGACTGGCTTTGCAATCTTAGTATGCCCAGTGTTCGTGAGGGCGTGAGGTTTGGCTGGAGTTGCCAAACTGAAAAGCTGCGTGAGAGTGCAGCTTAGCTCTTTTGTAATAACCTGGTCAGCTACGGCACTCTGAATGTTTTCACTTATAAATGCAACCTGTAGGAGTTTATCTATGAGATACGCCTGCTTGCCAGGTGAGCAGAATAACTGGTGAACGTACCAGTATGGAAAAATGTGGAATGAGAGAAGGGCATGTATTCTTCAGGTGAAGATGGCACAACACAGGAAAAACATGTTTATACATGGAAAATATAGACAGAAAGCTTAGAAAGATTTAATTACAATCCATAGAAGATACATAATGCATGTAGAAAATTTCATCAGTGTAACAAAACGGGTTGTTCGCTAATTCTGAAAGTATTTATCCCATGCCTATAAAGTATGTAATGTAATATATCTGTTGGACAAGTTTGCCTTTCAGATAGTATTCACATTTCAAAGAGACTTGAGTGTATTTGAGGAAGGAATTCAGACCAAAATATTACTCTTTTTCAATTTCATAAACCTCTTTTATAGATTAATCTGGTGACTCAGGTGAGGAGAATGAATGGGTAATTACACTTTGGGGTGTTGCTTTTAGAACAGCTCTACTTCTGCCTGTTGCATTGTTCAACCATTTTATACATAATACCGTTTTTCATAAACTTATCAACAGTAGCTAGTGATATGTATCACACTTCTGTATTACTTAGCAGAAAATTATTTTAAATAGCCTCTTCATTTGTTCAGTGGCATACACTTTCTTGATGTGTTTTAATCCTTGTATCTCAGTTTCCTAGCTACAAAATAGGGTGGGTAAGGCTTTTTTTTCCCCCTGCTTCCTGTGCCTCATCTGTCTATACAGGTTGCCCTTGGCAAGAAGAGTTCCTTTTGTTCTTTGACCAAAACCTAGAAACATCAGGGTTTCTTCCTTGAGATTTCTAGGCACCTGCCACTTCCTCTGAAAGCATATACCATCTCCCAGTTCTTACTTGGTGGAGAGCTTCCCGTATCACCTATGCTTTAGCTTCACCTTTAGCATTAAAAAAAAATGTTTTTCTCCCTCATAGGTTCCCTCCCACCTTTCTGTGTTCAACTGGTAACACAGGTATATCCCGAACTAAATCAAGCATAATGTGCATAGTTTTTTGGTCAGTGTTAGTAAACTAATAGGCTGGTCTTTCATATACCTTTCATAAAGGTACCTTTTATACCCTTCAGAAAGCATCTTTCATATGCTTTCTGTCACTTGTGCATGGGGCTTGGGGCCTTCAATTGGAGGTGGCAGGTAAATTATTCTTAGGAGAATATAAGGGTAAGACCACAAAAAAAGTTAAAATGTAAAAAGGCTTCTGGCGGATAGCCTGTTTGACATGAAGTTCATGAAAGGTGAGAATAAAGCACATTAATTAGTGGCTAATAAGTAAACCACTGCCTTGATAGATAGGAACTCTGAGACTGCATCAAACTACCCTCACAAAATTTCTTACAAAGGGTCTAATTTACAGGCTGTACACAGTAACAAAGTATTTCTGTAATTACCGTTGAGAAAACTCCCTTCTTTGCTGCTGTCACTGAGAGTAGTAATTCATAATCTTTTAGGAAGACTTGGGTTTTTTTTGTTTATTCACAGCAAAATTTTTTGCTCTTTGATGGCATGACATGTGTGGTCCTTTTCTGCGGTCAGCAATTAAGAGGTGGTCTCAACTGAGCAAAAAGGCTTTGTGACATAGGGAACATGTGCCTGAAATGTTCCCATGTGATCCATGGGCTTGGTTACACTCCCGATTGGGTGAAAAAAACATGACTTTTGTTAGAATGACAGGCAGGCAGCAGAAGCAAAGTTTAACCCAAATCCTTTTGTAGATATTGGAAAGTCATAAGCCTTGAGATGACACTGGCACATTCAACATGCTGTGTGATCTGGGACTTTGTTGCTTGTATCGCTGTGTGAATGTGTGTACAGTGTAAACATTTTATGAAGTGCAGTTTCTGATCCATCGGTCTGTCTGGGCAAGAATGTCCCTTGATACTAAAAAGAACAGCAATCAGGACAGAATTGGTCAATGCGGCATGTCTAATGGTGGGAAGATATTTGAAGGACTCACTATAGACACAATAGGCTCTCTAAATAGCCTCTTTGCACCCGGAGTCTTATTGCAAACAGGTTCATTAAGGAGAGACATTCTGACACACAGCATCACAGTAATGAAAGTAGCTCTGTTTTTCTAATATTGTGTCTTGCCACTTCAGTTATGCTGCTGGTACAAGATTTCCCTTGTGTTGTTGTATATTTCTCTAGAAAAAGAATCAGTCTTCATAGAATATACAATTATTTTGTACAGGAATATATAACTCATACCTAAGAATCTGTCCTTCCTGTTTATGTGCACTAGTGCAAAAATAATTGGCAATCACATCTTCAAAACCAAAAATGCTTTCACCTTTGATTTGAAAGGGTTATATATGTTAAAATGGTTATAACACAAAAAAATATTTATACAGTTATAATGTAATTTCATGAATATACAAAGTCAGATAAAATGTTGTTCATGACCACATATAAAATGAATATTAGTAAATTTTTTCCCATGAGGCACCTTGGTTTGTTTTGCTTCTTTTCTCTTCTTTAGGCACTGAAGTATAAGTTCATAGAGAGGAAAATCAAAAGGTTATGGTTTATCCTACTTTACATATAACTGGTGTGTGACTTAAGCTGTTGGATTGGCTTAATGTATACTTTGAACATTATGACCATGGGGGGAAAAAAGGTAATATTGGTTTAAAAGTGGATATGGAAAATTTAATGTGCTCAAGTGGGAACAATGGCATATTAAAAAAAAAAAAAATTCATGACACAGATCTAATAATTCACTTGACCCTGTAGGAATGGGGTATCGGCTCTGATGCCGCTTGGTAGTTTATTTTTATATACGCCCCTGGTCCCTGCTGTATATCCTTCGTATGGGTTCCAGAGAAAAGAAAGAAAATAACCTGTAGGGAAATCAGCTTAGAAACCTTTCATTAAATACATTGTGTTTCATATCATGTCGTTCACAAAATCTCCAAGAAAGATAGAAAGTGTTATCAGACTGCATGCGTAAAATACTATATTTGAATACTATAATTTGCTGTAAGATTAAGGACCAAGGGTATAGACATATTCGTTATTTCATTATTCACTTATGCTTGATGGATAATGCTTCAGGGGTTCTTTTCATTTTTTCTTGCCTAGCACAGATATGCAGTTTTAACTTTTTATTTAATGCTGCAGAAAACATTCCTGTTCCCCTAAGCTTTACTGTCCTGCTTGTTTGCTTTTTAGTGGTGTGATTATTATTCTTTTGGAGGGGTTTTATATTGCTTTTAAGTTTGGTTGTTGTTTTCTTTTCACAGGCATATACATTAGTTTACAAGTAGCTAAAGTGTACTGATTATAAGAGAAATTTAAAATTACTTTTTGGCAGAAATTGAGAAATGGTCCATTTGTGATTGCAAATAATTATTTGTTTTATCTCAAAGTAAGAAAATTGTAATTACTTTTGTTGATCTGTATTGAAAAACAGGGTTCACAGAGAACATATTATGGGGGCTTCAAAAATCTGTCAGCGTTTTTTGACTGATCATAAAGCATAGCTTGGTCAAGCCAAATTTGGCCTGTGACTGCCTTCTGCACATAGAAAAACCTAGTTTGCTGAATACCTTATGGATTCTTTTTCTGAAATATTACATGTTAAATTGTACATTTTCTTTCATGGAGTTAATGGATGTAAAGATTTGGCTGCATTTGCACAAGTGGTAATACTTGCACTAGTATTGGTTTAGTTTGTGGAGGGCCTAAAAATGACTTGGTGTAGTGGTGTTACTGACAATGAGCCTCTTATTCTTCCCCCTATTTTTATTCCCTCTTTTCCCTATCTGCATAAATATAAGTAGCTTTCTCTTTCTTCTTATTTTGCCTATTTCAGTATTCATCAGTGGTTCTTGTACATAGGAAGTGGCACAAACTACAGTGTTTGCCATTCCAAAGATTGCAAGTTCAAACTTCACCTAATTTATAGCAGAACATTAGTGGCTGCTCTGCCTGTTAGCTCCTCCCTGGGCTGGATGGTATTTTCTACTGTGTAAGTTAGGAGTCTGTAACAGTACAACGTTATTTGGGTTTCTTTGCACTTTCTTCATGGCGTTGTGTTACAGGAAAGAAAAAAATAGGACGCACCAACTCTGGGAGATGTTTTGTATCCTCTCAGCTGTTCTGGGCCAGAACCTTGGTGTCTCTTGAAGAACAACTGTGACAGATGAAAATGGAAGTAGTTCTCTCATGCCCCCAGAGCTTGTTTCCCAGGAGTAGTAGTACCACCGTTGAATTCTGTTTCAACATGTGTTTGCCATCATCCTAGTTACCAGGTCATTCCCGTGACTCCTCTCTGTAGCCATCTATAGTCTTACATCGTTGCAATGGAAACTGAATGCCATCAAAATTACTGCTTGTGTACAAACACATTTGTAGTGCTACTTGGAAGGGCATAGGTGCTTTTTTCGTTTTTCTTTTTTGGTTTTCCTAACAGAACTGTGTTGTTTTCTTTGGTCTTTTACTGTATGAAGAAGCCATGGTCTCTAAGAAGCCAGCCTTGTTTATTGTAGTTAGAGTAGTGAGGCTCAGGGAAGCCAGCCATCAAGGGTCCTCTGTTGAGGATGCACACGCTTTTTCCTCCAGATGTTGACTGTCTAAAGTAATGGGTGCTCCCTGGAGCAAGTTGGGGAATTCTGAAACAGATGCTTAGAGAGCCCGAGCCTTAACATTAAATTTAGTGCAATATTCCTTTGAGAAAATGTGAGGAGGGCACTATGTTGAGGTACCATCAACAGCCTGTGCTAGTAAACTGACAAGTGGTGTATTCTGAGCTACACTTACTTTTTTTAAACAAGATGTGTTTCCTGCCCCAAAATTATGTAATACAAATCTACAAGTCGTTTATGTAGTGGGATTACCAGATGTACATAGAAAAAGATGTCTTTAGCAACTTGTGTGGGTGTTCAGAGGCAGCAGGATGTGACTGAACTGGAATCACAAAATCACAGAATGGCTGAGGTTGACAGGGACCTCTGGAAGTCATCTCGCCCAACCCCCCTCCTCAGGCAGGGTCACCTAGAACGAGGATCCATCATCTTGTGCTCACTGCAGCCAAGGCTGCCTTCAGCCTTCACATCCCCAGTGAGCCTTTCCTTGTTTGTGACTATGAGGTCCAACAAAGCACCTTTCCTCATTGGCTTCTCTATCACTTGGGCCAGGAAGTTGCCCTCAGTGCTCTCCAGGAACCTCCTGAACAGCTTATGTGCTGCTGTTTTGTTTCTCCAGCAGTTATCTGGGAGATTGGTCTTGCATGAGGACCAGGGCTTGTGAATGTGAGGCTCCTTCCAGCTGTTTGTAGAAGTCCTCATCCACTTGTTCTTCCTGGTCAGGCAGCCTGTAATAGACACCCACTATGATGTCACCTACAGTGGTCTGCTCCAATCACCTGGCTAGCACCTTTCAGGGAGGGCTGGTAGCCTGGCAGATCAGATAAAGCATGCTCCTTTCCTTTGCAGCATGCTGGCAGTCTTTTGAAGAGTTAACTTATGCCAGTCTTCTGTCACGCAGTTCTTGCTTTCAGACAAGTCACTGGAAGGCAGAGGGTTGTTTTCACTCGAGATGGCAACCATGATATTTTAATTTGTTTATTGCTGTCATTTTAAACTGTTTTTTTCAATATACAGGAAAGGCAGCTGTGCAGGCTTTAAATCCTTCTATAAAATTCAGCTCTGCTGTGCTTACTAAGTGGTATTGACAACTGATAATGACAGGGAAACTGGCAAGTAATAACTAGTGAGGATTTTGCAGATAGCTTCCCTTTCCTCTCATTACTCCCTTCCTCCTTCTCTATCTTCCCTCCTCACCTGTCCTCTTTCCTTTCTTCCTTCCCTTCCCTCCATTCCCCCCTCCTCTTTCACCCTTCCCTCCTCTCCTTCTTCTTTTTCCTCCTCCTCTCACTTCCTCATCTCCTCTTCACAGAATTACACAATTACAGACTGACTGAGGTTGGCAGGGACCTCTGGAGGTCATCTGGTCCAAGCACCCCCTGGTCAAGCAGGGTCATCTAGAGCCAGTTGCCCAGGACCATGTCCAGGCAGCTTCTGAATATCTTCAGGGATGGAGACTCCTGGGCGATCTGTGCCAGTGCTCTGTCACCCTCACAGGGAAAAGTGTTTCTTGATGTTCAGAAGGAACCTCCTGTGTTTGTTTGTGCCCATTGTCTCTTGTCGTGTCACTGAGCAACAATGAAAAAAGTCTAGCTCCATCTTCATTGCACCTTCCCATCAGATAGCCATACACATTGGTGAGATCCCTCCTGAGCCTTCTCTACTCCAGGTGCAACAGTCCCAGTTCTTTCACCCTTTTCCCATAGGAGAGATGCTCCCGTCCCTTAATTACATGTGAAGGATCATTATACATTTTTTTACAGTCTCTTCAGGAAGGACAGGGACGGAGATGAGCAGGGCATACAACACTGTATGGCAATGACCAGCTGGAATGCATGGAGCTCTGCCTGTGGATGGATAAGGAGCTGACCGAGAGCTTACGGGTCAGGATTAAAGAGAGGGCACAGACAGGTGGTGTTACAGTGGGTGTCTAGTACAGGCCACCTGACCAGAAAGGCCGAGTGGATAAGGCCCTCTACAGACAGATAGAAGCAGCCTCATATTCACAAGCCCTGGTCCTCTTGGGGAACTTCAATCACCCTGATATCTGTTGGAGGGACAACACAGAAGGACATAAACAATCCAGGAGGTCCCTGGAATGCACTTCCTTTTCCAAGTGATAGAGTCAATGAGGAGAGGTGCTATGCTGGACCTTGTTCTCATCAACAAGAAGGGGCTGGTGGGGAATGTGAAGCTCAAGGGCAGCCTTGGCTGCAGTGACCATGATATGGTGGATTTCAAGATCCTCAGGGCAGTGAGGAGGGCACACAGCAAGCTCACTAACCTGGACTTCAGGAGAGCAGACTGTGGCCTCTTCAGGGATGTGCTTGGTAGAGTACTGTGGGATAAAGCCCTGGAAGGAAGAGGGGACCAAGAAAGCTGGTTAATTTTTAAGGATCACGTCCTCCAGGAGTGATGTATCCCAAAAAAGAGGAAGTCAGGCAAAAATGCCAGGAGGCCTGCATGCATGGACATGAATGAGGTCTTGGACAAACTCAAACAGAAAAAGGAAGCCTACAGAGGGAGGAAGCAAGGACAGGTAGCCTGGGAGGAATACAGAGAAATTGTCCAAGCAGCCAGGGATCAGGTTAGGAAAGCCAAAGCCCAGATAGAGTTAAAACTGGCCAGGGATGTCAAGGGCAACAAGAAAAGCTTCTACAGGAAGGCTGTAGGGAAAACGTGGGCCCTCTCCAGAAGGAAATGGGAGACCTGGTCACCCAGGATATGGAGAAGGCTGAGGTACTCATTGATGCTTTTTGCCTCAGTCTTCACCAGCAAGGGCTCTAGCCACACTGCCCAACTTGCAGAAGGCGGAGGCAGAGACTCGGAGAATGAAGAACCATCCACTGTGGGAGAAGATGAGGTTCGAGACCATCTGAGGAACCTGAAGGTGCACAAATCCATGGGACCTGATGAGATTCATCTGTGGGTCCTAAGGGATTAGGTTGCTAAACCACTATCTATCATATTTAAGAAGTTTTGTCAGTCCCATGAAGTTCCAGTGGACTGGAAAAGGGGAAACATAAGTCTCAGTTTTAAAAAGGGAAAAAAATGAAGACCTGGGGAACTACAGGCCAGTCAGTCTCACCTCTGTGCCCGGCAAGATCATGGAGCAGATCCTCTTGGAAACTGTGCTAAGGCACATGAAAAATAAAGAGGTGATTGGTGAGAGCCAACATGGCTTCACTAAGGGCAAATTGTGTCTGACCAGTTTGATGGCCTTCTACAACGGGGTTACAGCATTGGTGGATAAGGGAAGAGCAATTGGCATCATCTACCTGGACTTGCACAAATCATTTGGCACTGTCCTACACAACATCCATGTCTCTTAATTGAAGAGACATGGATTTGACAGATGGGCCATTCAGTGGATAAGGGGTTGGCTGGATGGTCAGACTCAAAGAGTTGGGGTCAGTGGCTCCATTTCCAAGTGGAGACTAGTGACAAGTGGTGTTCCTCGGGGGTTGGTACTGGGACCGGTGCTATTTAACATCTTTGTTGGTGACATGGACGGTGGGATTGAGCGCACCCTCAGCAAGTTTGCTGATGACACCAAGCTGTGTGGTGTTGTTGACACGCTGGAGGGAAGGGATGCCATCCACAAGAATCTGCAAAGGCTTGAGAGGTGGGCCGATGCAAACATCAGGAAGTTCAACAAGGCCAAGTGCAAGGTCCTGCATGTGGGCAGAGGCACAGACTGGGCAGAGAATGAGTTGAGAGCAACCCTGCAAAGAGGGACTTGGGGGGCACTGGTGGATGAAAAGCTGGACATGAGTTGACAATGTGAGCTTGCAGTCCAGAAAGCCAACCATATCCTGGGCTGCATCAAAAGAAGCATGGCCAGCAGGTCGAGGGAAGTGATTCTCCCCCTCTACTCTGCTCTCATGAGACACCACCTGGAGTACTGTGTCCAGCTCTGGGGTCATCGACATAAGAAGGACATGGACCTGTTGGATCGGGTCCAGAGGAGGGCCATGAAGATGATCAGAGGACTGGAGCACCTCTCCTGTGAGAACAGGCTGAGAGAGTTGAGGTTGTTCAGCCTGGAGAAGAGAAGGATCCGGGGAGACCATATAGTGGCCTTCCAGTACCTAAAGGGGGCCTATGGGAAAGATGGGGAGAGACTCTTTATCAGGGAATGTAGTGACAGGACAAGGGGTAACAGTTTTAAACTGAAAGAGGGGAGATTTAGATTAGATATCAGGAGAACATTCTTTCCTGTGAGGGTGGTGAGACACTGGCACAGGTTGCCCAGGGAAGCTGTGGATGCCCCATCCCTGGAGGTGTTCAAGGCCAGGTTGGATGGGGCATTGAGTAACCTGGTCTAATGGAATGTGTCCCTGCCCGTGGCAGGGGCGTTGGAACTAGATGATCTTTAAGGTCTCTTCCAACCCAAACCATTCTATGATTCCGTGATCTTAGTGGCCCATCACTGGACTTGCTCCAGTGTGCCCATTTCTGTCTTATACCAGGCAACTCAGACTTGGCCACAGGACTCCAGGTGTGGCTTCACCAGTGCTGAGTAGAGGGGAAGGATCACCTCCTTCAACCTGCTGGCAATGTTTTGTCTAATGCAGCCCAGGATACCATTAATCTTTTTTGCCACAAGGGCCCATTGCTGGCTGGTGGTAAAGTTTGTGTCCACCAGGACCCCAGGTCCTTTTCTGCAAAGCTGGTTCCCAGCTAGTTGTTCCCCAGCCGACACTGTTGCATGCGGTTGTTCCTCCCCAAGTGCAGGACTTTATACTTCCCCTTGTTGAACTTCAGGAGGTTCCTGACAGCCCATTTCTCCAGCTTGTTGAGTTTGTGCTGGATGGCAGAGTAACCCTCTGATGTATCAGCTGCTCCTTCCGGTTTTGTGTTATCTGCAAACTTGCTGAGGGTACTCTCTGCCCCATCATTCAGATGATTAATGAAGACGTTAAACAGGATCATGTTTAGAACTGACCCCAGGGGTATACTGCTAGTTACTGTTACCTTTCTTTTCCTGCATCCCGCCTTCTCTTCCCCTACTTGCCTCTTCCCAGTTCCTGTCTTCTCCTTATCCCCTTTCTCTTCTGCTTCACACTAACTCCTTTCCAAACCCTGCACATCCCTTCCCTTTTTTCCCTATTGTTTGCCATCTGGTCCAGAGTTGTGAGGTCTTTGATAACACTTAGTGTTCATGCAGTGACTAGTACGGTACTGCTCACATCTTTGATTTAGGATGCTTGATTTAGGCGCTACTGTATTACAACAAACATCAGAAGAACATCAATGTGAACGTCTGCTTTTCATATGCTGCCTTGCAGCCTGATTTAGAGAATCCAGGGTTTTAGCTATCTAGGCTGGGAGCAAACTTTTAATGAACTATTCAAGAATTCTGTGTATTGGCATTTTTCCACATCTTTTCACATTTTCTATTCTCAACACTTTAATTTCGTTCCAGTCTTTAATGTTGCTACTGGTAGTAAAGACATTCTGAAAATGTGTGCATAAAGAATGTCAGTGGGAATGGGTTAGTGACTGACTGTTAGAACCAACCAAGTAATTATTCCTTTAACAAATGCTTCATTTGACAGTATGGACTGGTACTGCCCTAGCACCAGGAGATCTGTTAAATTATACTGGAAAGAGCTGAGCAAGAGGGCCATCATTATCTCAGTTTTCCCTGACATTTCTCTGTTTTGGAGAAATTGACTTTTTTGAGATTTTGGAGAAATCAATTTTGTTTATGTGTATGTTTGTGTGTGTGCATGTATGAAAAGACACTGTTGTACTTTTACTTCACCTGTACTGTAGAGGTTCTGCCCCAAAGTGGTAATATTAAGTACTGTTACAACATAATTGTAAGGGATCTTACGGAATGTATTTTTTCACCATGCTCTTCCCATCCTCTCCCTTCTCTTCAGTTTGCTGTGGTGTCAGACATGGCTTTAAAGCTGCTGTCTAATTTACATCATGTTTTCTCAGTGTCTTACAAAACCTGGGGACGGTCCTGTGTATGAGTAAGAGAAGAAGACACTTCTGGTTTGTGAAATAAACTTAAGCCGTTCAGCAGGTGCAAGAACCCTCAGTGCTCCAAGGGGAAGTTTATGAAAAGTTGAAAGAAATTAACCTCAATTAAAAGGAATATTGATTGATAGTTACAGAGTTAAATATGATATATTGCTCAAGAAAAAACTCTACATTAAAAGAACATTAAAGTTCTGATAGAAAACATTAAATCTGAGAAATTTGCCACAGAGGGTGAAATGTAAAATTGTTTAGATCTCAGTTTCTAATATCTAACTGTAATAGGACACAGTAAGGAATTAGTTAAGAATATCCCCTTTTGAGCCAAGGAATTAGGATTCTTCAGGGTGTATTCTCATTTTGGTTTGCTGAGATTCTGTTGCTCAGCAGTCATTAAACATGTTAAACTGAAAATCTGGGCCCCTTCAACTATGAATATCTCTTCTGTGTTATCCATTAGTTTGTGCTTAATTTCTTAGTTTTTTTTTCCCCTGAGGTGGAAGTCTTCGAAGTTCTGTAGACAAATAATGATGGTTTAAACACTGTTATCAGTCATATAAGGAAATTACCTACTAGACAGTAGAAACAATAATTTATATATATATATGTATATAGGTGTGACTGGAACCTTAGAACTTCATCTGTTATTGACATTGGCTTTACCAACTGAACGTGAAGAAAACTTGCCTTTTGGCAGCCATAATAGCCACTCAGGTTTAGTAGTTGGCCATGTGGAGCAGGTGGCAACAGGTAACGTTGTTCCTATGTTCACGTTCAGTACCTGTCAGGAGGGCTGTGTTCTGCTCCATCATATGCTGACACGTTGTGTTCAACAGGAATATGTTTTAGGTAGAAGTTTGCTACTAGCTTGAAGCTACGCACAGTAAGCTAGCATCTGTATAGAAAGCACTGTCCTTCTCTGCAGCCCAGGAGATAGCTCATGCCAGTCGTAATCTGAAGCACTTAAAGGCATTATTTGTAACTGTTAAATGTGCGGATTTCTCTTGAAATACATGTACTCACTTCTGGTAGAAAGCAAATGTAAGTAGGATAAATAGATTCTTTTGACTCCCTACTGGGAGCAGCTGCTGTTAAGAGTGGGAGTCAAGGACTCATCTCCTCCACTGGGAATCTGCAAAGTTGTTTTTTTTTTTTTTCTTCTGACTCTGTCTAGAGCAAAGAAGAAAGGGAAGTGGTAATTCCTTTGGAAAGCCACATTTCACAACCATCTGTTAGGCAATAATACATGTGTTCCCTGAGAATTAGCATGGTTGAACCCCATTGAGTGGAATGGCACAGCTAGAAGCTCAATGAAGCCTTGCTATAAAAAGTGACAGTCCTTTGACATGTTAGCAATGTGATACTTTGTGTTCAATTTAATGTAAGTGGAGTTTCTTTATGGTAATTTAACTTCAGAATGCCTTTTAATAACTCTGTATTACATAGAAATATATTTATATATGAGAAAGTCCTTAGCCTTTGCAAAGAGGTGGTTTTTAAGGCCAAAGTAATTTTTTGTAATACTTCAAATGAAGCCCATAGTGACAAAAGAGCTGTAAGTTGTGGAGGAGAGCACGAATGTTTACAAAATTAGAGTAGTACTGAGTGAACCTCAGTAAACTGAGAATTGTCTTCTGTGTGTTAGTCCAAATTTAAGAAACTGAAGAATATGAACAGAGACAATGTTTAATGGCAAATGCAGATGTTCTGCTCTGTCTTTCAAGATTGGTTGATGAAGCTTTGGAAGTTAAAAGAGGAACAAAATATGTGTGGCCATCACAGATTTGGAGTTAAGTTGGTATTGTACGTATGACAGAAATAATTATTATTTGGAAGGGGTTGGGGATGCAGGGATCATGGTGATTGTAACATAGTGGTGATTCGCCATGACCTATGTCAGCTTTTTTTTGTGAGAGCAGGCATCAGGTTATGCCTAAAAATTAGCACTGATAAGCCAAAGCAGAGCAGTCAGGAGGACTTTGTGTTTAGTGGTCAGGACTTGAGACTTCCTCACTTAAAGGGAATGAGCAGGGAACAGTGAGAGAAGGGTTGGAACAGGACGGGAAGGGGGGGAGAGGGAAGATGAGGGAATGAAGAATCGGAGATATTCTCCTTAAAATGAACTCCTTTGTTGCTATAGATCTGTATCTGTGATTGTCCCACAGCTGTAGGAAACAATTTGTTTCCATGACCTTTCTGGCATCTCTTTTTCTAGTCTCACCTGGAAAGTAGTGGAAAAATCACTTTTCTCAGTGTGTTGGAACAACATGAAGGGTTTATAAGGATTTTCCTCTGCTACTGTTCGTCATCTGTCTCCTGATGAGCACTTAAATATTGCAACCTTGATGAATGTTGGCTTCATGTATTTGATACTGTTGAGTATCTTGAACAAGAAGGTGGTCTGTTTGGTTGTGACTGTCAAACGCTCAGGGGTAGCCCTGATAGAAAACAGATAACTTATTATAGTCCAAGTGTCTCTGTGCTTTACCTGTGGTGCCAGATCAGTGTCACTTTATATGGGGTGTTTTTTCACTGTATTCCTACAACTGGCCTTTGGGGCACCAGCGGTGGCATCTCCAAGGCAGACAGGAAAGGACAAGGGAATGGCAACCATGCAGTGGGAGAGTGCAGGGTGAAAAAGCTGAATCTACAGGTAAATGGAGCATTGCCAACTTACTTAACTAAATCTGGACTGCAAAGAAAGTTTGGGAATCTCATGAAAAGACTGCTATATGAAGTCTGTACTTAATTTAATTTCCTATTATTTCAGTTGAAGAACATTTGAGACTTTATTATTTAGACAATAGACTACTCAGTATACAATTGTTTGCTAAGGTCATAGATTAAAACTGGCTGTTGTAAAAAAAAAAAACGAACAGAAGTATGTTTCAAGTAAAGTAATATTTCATGAGATATGTGGAGAATTTGATTAGTGATTTGAGACATGTATAGCATTGCACCTATAGAAGAAAGTGTTCTAATGTGTTAAAATTCCCTCACAAAAGCCTTAATTCTAGAAAACTGTATCTGAATAATCTTACACCTGTAAGATTAAGGGATTGAACAGCTATGCATATCTGTGGGGATAAAGTTTTTGCAGATGTTTTTTTCAGAATAGGGATCGTTATTTCTGCCAGCAGCTAACATATGTATAATAATCACAAAAGCACAGCTATTTGCCTAACTGTCCGGTTTTATGTGCTATGTGAATGTATATGCAATCAAACTTGTGTACATAGCTCCCATAGCTTTACTGTCAATGTACATACTTTTGTTTTCAATGGAAAAAACAAATGTTGAGAGGCTAAGAGTTCATAGGGTATTAACTGAAAATAAAATTGACTTAGTTCTCTTAGATATATTAGAGGAACATTCTGTGCTGTGTCTTTGTTTTCTATAGGCAAAAATAAAATCTGCAAGCCCACTGGAGTTTTAAATACAATATAAATGTCATACATAATCATAACAAGTATGCAAAATGTTTTCAAACATTTGTATTGTATGGAAGCAATTACTGGCACCAACTGCATCACACACCCCTCCTATGGGCTAAGGCCAAAAGAAATGAAGGTCTCTAAACAAAATTACTTTGTGTGGGTGGGAAGAGAGTGAGTTTTAACTTTTATTAGGGAGCAACATTGAGCCATATTTTAATGCCAATCACATACTCTGTAACTCAAATAAATACTAAAAAAATTGTTCCATGTTAGGCTTTTTTACTTTTTCTTGTCATTCCCTATCACAGGTCTTCCAAAGGAGACTCTTTAATTTTCATAGTAGAAGACTTTTAAGGTATGATGTGTACAAATACAAATGTAGCAGGAAGTTGCTTCTCCATTGTCTGAGCAGCCAGCTCTGTGGTTGCTGAGATAGTACATTGCATTTTTTCTCAGCATGCTAATTATACTTACAGTAAACCAGCATTGCCTCCCATGCTTCTATTTCATATCTGTAAGTTACCGTGATTGCTCCGCCAGGTGCTCTGTTCGATGGTGCATTTGCAGTACTGGATATTCAGAGCAACCTCCTCTGGAATCCTCCTTTCCGACATCGGTGAAACTGTCTGTAGCACACGGTTTGTACATGTGGTGATGGAAACCAACACTTCATCATGTTCTCTGCAGGTAGATGCTTATTTTCATTCAAAGAAACACATTGTTATATGTTAGTGACTTTCACTTCCCTTCCATAGCTCCTTCCTCCAGACTTAGGCTCTTGCTGATCTTTGTAAGCCTCTGATGCTTGCCGTGTTAGAAGCATCCATTCGTACCCCTTGAGAAGCCTGAGTGTCTTGCGTGCATAGATTATGGCCACTTCTTCCATGCCGGGTGGAAGGACACCTGGCACTGATGAAGGACATTGCCTTTTCTGACAATTTAGCTCTCTTTGGAAAGAAAGAGACTGTCTCTCCTTATGTCCTGGGCTGTTAGTGATAGCGATTGTGCTGCTTCATTGCATATATAAAGAAAGCCTCCGTGGTCAAAATCAGAACATTTCCAAGTTGGAGGAGACTCCAACAGCCTCTTCTTAAAACTGGAACATCACTTCTCTGAGGAAATACTTTTTCAGGATCTTTTCTGCTGTGACTTGTCACAGTGATATACTGACATTTGGGAGTTTCCCCCAAAAGACTAACTGTGATGTTCTTGCTTTCATGGACATGCACTTGAGTCGTTATGCTGCCACTTTGTTATAATGTGTGATCACGTGTGTGTTATGTACTGCGCGAAGCCATGTACCAGCTGAACTCTGAATAAGGGAGAATACCGTGTAGCAGAAGTTTAAAAGACATTGCTTGGTATTTGCTCCCTGATGTTTCATGTGGCAGTGTAAGCGATAGAATAAATCTTGACATAACACTCATGATTTGTGAATATCAGCAATTCGGAATTCACAGGCAAAATGCATTGTATGTTTTGGTCCATAGGTTAGTAGAACTCTGACTGCTGCTACTGCAGGCAGAGGAACTTTTGGAGGATGATGCTGTAGCAGTGGGTGTCATGAACATCATATGGCAGTAGGGACACATACAAGCAGCACAGTTAGAAAGCTTTGAATAAAATAGATTTGGGACTATGGATTATGCAACTGAGTACACACCAGAAAGCTGAAAGGAGGATAGCGAAGTAGATGAATGCTTTTTTTAGGGCATAAGGTGCATGGAGATTGGGATCAGATTATTTTACGGTAAAATGAGGCATATATTGTACTATTTGTATGTGTATGGGCATTAGGAATGTATCTGTGGGTATAATGTCACACTTAAGACTACGCTTTTGTGGGTTTTATGATCACTGGAATCCCTGTAAACCTGTAATTCAGTTACCTATCTCAAATTATCAAAAAGAATAGAGAACAGTGTGGATAAAACAGAGTACGAACTGTTGTCCAGCCCCCTCAAAATTCCTTCTGAGCTTCTGGGTGAATTCCAGTTAATAAAAACAGGCACTCCCTTTTGGCTGGAAACGAGAAATTTTAACAGGATTGACTCTGTGTGTGTGTGTTTGTAAACAGTCAGTGATGCTATGTGGGTACATGTGTACACACACACACTTAGATACTCAGAGACACAGTCTCACACACGCATTTGTTAGGCAGATAATGGAGTAATGCCTTTGAATATTTCTGTTAATTTGGTGTCATAAATCAGCTGTGGTTCCTGTAGGGTAAGGTGCTCATTCTTAATATTCTTAAAATAATATTTGTCACTTGCACAAGTAATTTGCATGTAAGTAATTTTTTAATGTAAATCTTTGCTGTATCCCTATTAGGTAGCTGAAGCATAATTCCCACTTTATACACTGTTTAAAGTCACATCCTCAGAAGTGACTTGTAAATTTGGTTTCCTGATTTAGGACCTGTCAGGCTCTGATTACTCTAACCATTCACAGCTGTGACAGAAGTCAACTGGAACAGCAAATCAGTACCTATGAGCATTAAATCAGGCTCCCCAAAAATGAACCCCTGTAGGTGAGACTGTGTATTTTTCTCTGTGAAGAGTTTGTATGATATGCTATTAAATTGGTCTGGATTAGCGTGTGGCGCTGCTTATTTCTTGGTTTCTTAATCCACTAGGAAAGGTACCTCACTGAAAATTTTTTCTGTTGCTTCCATGCATACCCATAATGTTCAGGCGTGTTCTTACTGTCTGCAAACCATTTTAATTGCGTGCAGTTTCATGATCATGTTATGGCAAGTGTGGTTGGATTTGCAGTTATAGTGTGGCTTTTCTTCCCTGCTCACATAAGAGGGAGTGCCCATGGCAACTCTGTCTGTGAATGAAGCAGAAATTTGCTAGTTAAACAGTTTTGCTTCCTATATGATTCATCGATTCTTTTTTTCTTTTTTGATGTAGTGGGGCAGTAGGGTAGTTCGGTGTATGGTACGTATGGAGGGTAAATGAATTTTATACTAGTAATATTATACATCAGCACACAAAATGTTAGTTCCTTTTCTGCTTCCTTGGATTAAAGTAAAATCTGGACCAGACTACAGATAACAGTGTAGTAACTGTAATAGTCTGTCTTTTTTTTTTTAAGAGTCTGCTAATTCAGATCTTTATGTTAATATCATGATTCTCTTCAGCATTCATAAGGATAAGAAAAGTGTATGTAGTATCAACAGACTTTTTTCTGCTTTGCAAAAATCTGATTGTCACCTCAACTGAGAAACTTTTTTAAATGTGCACAGAAAATATTTTTATCATTGTTTTTTTCAGTTAATGCATTTTTATGTCTGAGCTGGTAAATTTTCCAGCAACTATCACCACCTGATGTTGTGTTACAGTTTCCACTGTGTACTGACTTGTTGGTTGTGGTACAGTTTTCCTGCATTACCTACCTATGGTGGTTTTGTAGTGAATTTTGTAAATTCAGTTAATCTGAATTTTTTAAGTTCAGTTAATCAGGTGAATCACAGTGCTTAGTATATTTCTATCTTTGATAAGCCATTGTCGCTCCTATTTTATAATTCAGTCCTTAGCAGCCTTCCTCTAACTGCAAAGTTCACTTCGTTCAGCCAAAGAAAATGAGACAAGGAAAGGTAGAGGAAACTTTCATAATTGAAAGTTTTATAAATAGATTTTATATAGACGCGTATGTATATTTAAAGAGCTTGGCCAAATGATGACTTTGACAAAGATTTAACAAACCAAGGAGTGTGAAGTGTTCTGTAGGCTAACAGTTTTAATGGGTTTATCTTAGACAGTTCTTCAGTTGTGAAAGTGTCAGTTAATAATTTACCCATCCCAAGAGGCAGTGGAAGCAATCACACTCAGCAGCGAGGTACTCCTGGGCCTGTCGCGGTGCTGCAGCTCATCTCGACTATAGAAATGCGCCATTGGATGCGACATCAGCACTGTGTCTGCACTTTGACAAATGAAGTCTTGTAAGAGCTAAATAAGGCACGGGAAGTTTTGGAAGGAGCAAATAGCCCTTCAGCTGATTTCTGCAGTAATGGATTACTGTAAATGTCCATCTGCTGCACATCAGAGGGAACACAGGTTAAAATGAAAGGATTTGGGGCTTTTTTGGTACTGTGTTGTGGGATGGCTTTTTGATGTTTTGGTTTTTTTTTGTTTTCTTTTTTTTTGTAAAAAAAACCCCCGACCCTGAAACACAGAAAATGTTTCTAGAATCCAGAGGTACAGTTAGCGATGTTTGCATGGTATTTGGAAAGTAAATGTTCTGCTCTGATGATGCATTGCAAGAGCCGGAGTTTTCCACCAGAAATGTGAATGTTTAACATAAAAAAGCCCTGAAATATAGTACTTTTACCATCACCCTTTACCATGCAATTTGTTCAGATGCAGTTGTTAACATGAAATCGCAGTAGATTAAGCACTATTTATGTGAATTTTATTCCAGCATTTACTCATTGAATTATCCTGTACTACCAGGATGGTAAGTTTTGTAATTTGTTTTCCACTATATGAAGAATGTTTCTTCACAAATACTCACTTTTGCATGCATATTTTTTGTTAGACATTATGCCATTCTAAAGATTTACAGTTATTTAATAATGATTTATTACAGTAATTTATTCTGCCAGCTGTGGCACATTTTTACTGGAATTTGTAAATCAAATATGTATTGAAATTCACTAGAAACATGCATTTCAGATTCTAATGAAATGTACTCCAAAATTGTTTTTAGAAGTGGGCAGCAATGTGAATGAACTGTAACTTCCAGTTCCTAGTGCTGTGTATAAGCTTTTCCTCCACCTGCTTTATTTACTTGCCAGTCTTGGATGTTTCACTTACTACAGGATTAGTGAATCTTGGTGCCTCTGTGTGAAACGAACAGCAACAAAACTGCAGAGCCATTGACTTTGTCCTCCAAGGCATCACTATCAAATCATGCACTTGACCTGCAGCGATCAAGTCACGTTAAGGATTAGGAAGACAACCTGACAGCAGTTTCAGTGTGCTTCTAATTGCTGTCTCTGTGTTGTGATAGAAAGTGCATGTCTTGAATTTAGTGAGTCATAAGAGACACAGAGTGAAATTAGTATTTGAGGTGATAGGAAAAAGTGTGTATGTTTGGGGGGTGGGGCAGGGGAAGGCAGAGAGAAACCAACAGTGTTTTTTACAATATTGTGTAAAACTTTTACAATATTTTTTCAATAGTATTGTTTCATTTGCAGCTTAGCTACAGACTCTACATTTAGTTCATTTTAAAGCTGCAGTGAAGCATCATGCCAGTAACTCTTTTTTCAATTTGTAGTCTGATACCTGCTATTCTTGGCTCTTTGAAAATCTGGCATGAGCTATGGGTGTGAAGTACTCTTTAAAATTCCAGCTCTATGTATCAGTTTCCCAATAGTAAAAATCAAAATGAGATACTTCCTTTCTTCTATCTTTTGTCTCTCTTGATTATTCAGGCTATAAACCTTTCTAGACCGGAACTCTCTCTTCCTTTTGTTTGTACAGTGCCCAGCACAGCTGGAGGAGGGAGATGGGCTGAGCATGGTTTTAAGTCTCTTAGATTTTGTTTTAATACAAGTAGGATGCAGCTAACAGCAATGAAGCTGTCTCTCAGTTCTCGTGTAAGTAATCCTGAGATAAATTGTCTTTAAGTGAAAATTCAACATATCTTAGCTTCTTAGAGAGATTTATTTTGTGGGTTTGGTTCTGATCTCAAAAACACAGCATCTGTTGCTTCATACCTTGTGAAAATCAGCTGCTGTGCATGTGTACACAAGTATAGGATCCCAGCTTGCCAGATAAGCAGCGATGCTTTATTTTTTATCAAAGATCAGAAATAGACTTCAGATTAATTCAACACAGCATGTTAGGATACTGAAAGACTGATTTTAAAATTTTTGTGAATATGAACTCTTCATGACAATAAGTAAGATTGTCATGACAGGATTCAAAGGACAGAAAGGGTGGGAACTATAACATTTCTAATTACTCTCTGAAATCATAAATGTGTTTGAAAAACAGATAAACGAAAAGTCAATTTAAGTACATTCACCTGCAAAAATTCTAGTATAAAACATAATGGTAAGTCAATGATTGAGAAAAGTGCACAAATTTATTCCCATTTCCTGTATAGGGATGGGATGATTTTTATAGTATGATTGCAGGAGCATTCACAGCAATATAGAGAGTTCAAGGTTCATTTCTTAAACAATTTTTTAAAAGATTAATTTTTTTTTCTTAAGAACTCTACGTTATTTGACAGGAAACAGCTGATGTTTTCTTTGATGCTTTCTAGGTGTTCTTTTCACCTCAATTACCTTTGTACAGTTAGCTCTTCTGTTAAGTGAAGTGTATGACACTATATAGTCTTCCATGTGTTTACATTGTTGCTTATCCTGTATTCCTTTTGAAAAGTGACCTGCAAAGCAAATAAACCTGCTTATGGCCTGATTTTGCTTGGCTTGGCAGGTTTTTAGTTTTTCTCAATTCTTGTATTAATCTTGTATGTGAGGAGGGAGTAAGAATATAGGAAAATTTTTCATTGTTAAAATTTCTACATTGCATTACTCTTTTAGTCTCTTTGATTTTAAACTCACTGAGATTTTCCTTCTTTAGAAGGCTCAATCCTAGAGGATCAGTCCTCCAGCAAAAGAGAAAAAAGGGAATTTTTTGTATTTTTAAGTCAGAATTTCTCCCCCCATCCAAATGTGCTTTTAAGACCAATTTAATCTTTTAAGCAAAACAGGACATACCTTCCTTTCTTGCAGTTTTACGTAAGGTGGTTTGGGTTTTTTTTGCTTCTAAGACACCTTCAGAGCGACAAGACAGTATTATATTTTCAGGATGTTAAAAATCTTCATATAAATACTTACCAGGTTTTACTTTAACTTACTAATTTAACATCAGAATGGAGAGTGGAACGGTTTTGTGCTATTTTAAACTGGTTGAGCAGCATATCACCTTTTAAGAAATGCTCACTCAGTAGCTCATCAGCGGACAAAATCTTAATGCTTTTCGTTTAGCAGCTTTGGACACCAGGGGCATAGACCACTGATGTTCTCCCAAGTTACTTCCCACCTACACAAATCCTTTCTTTTCCTAAAGTGGGATTAGTTTTTTCTTAGGATTGACTTTTAACATGTTCACTGGTATCCTGAAAGTGAGCTGGATGAACTCATAGTAGAATTATCCTTTGCTGTAATGGCTGTCTCTGTAGTTCTGTCTTTAGCATACAACCAGTGGATTAAACCTAAACTAATACTTGTAGTGGGTTACTTTTTTTGCTTCTCAGTTTTGCTAATCTCAATGGAAACTGAAACAGTGAGACTGATGTTGGGAAAGGGAGGGAGAAAGGGTCTGACTGCTGGCATCCTGAGGGAGCTCAGTGGGTGTCGTTGATGCTCAGCCATACTGTCACATTTCCCCACCCTGGGTCTTCCTTCTCCTTCAGAGCATATGGATGAATGAGGATGAATGCTCTTTGAGGGAGTGCATTCTTCACCTCAGCATCACCCAACTCTGGGAGAAATCAGCTGATGTTGGTGTCCTTTCTTCACATTTTGCAAGTAACCATCTTGTTTTGGGGACTTTGCTGTGATTGAACCTTGCCTATGTTTTTAAGATGTATTTGGCATAAAGAAGAATTGCAAAACTGGCAAGTTTTTGAAGGGACACTTACGTACCCCACAGGAACTTGCAAGACCAGTTTTCAGATTAAAAGTAGTAAGAAAAGTAATTTAATCCCTGGTGGTAAAATGTTTATGTCCAATAGCTGAAGCTTCTGTTTGGTATACAGTACAAGTAAAGGGCTGAAACATCCAGATTCTTGGGTATAAAAAGGAGTAACAGGCATAGCCTTTTGTTTTAGGACCCATTAGTACAGAGTGGGAGATCTTAAAAAATTCAGGCTGAACTAACTTGGCAGTATCTACCTTTCCTTATCTGGCTTCAGAAAGGTATAAGGATTGTGCTGCAGAGGATGCAAGGTATTTTAGTTAGGGGGAGAACATGTTAATTCTTCTCCATTGTACGTGTAAGTTACTAACACTGTTGAAGGTGTTGCACAGGTCTTTCTTGCAAAGTGGTGGTTAAAACTGTCTTTGTGCCTTTGAGGTGAAGGCCAAAGAGCAGAGGAGTGTCCTACATATGAGGGCTTAAGCAACAACACTGTTATCTGGGACTTGCCCTTTCCCCCATCCTTGAACATCCCCCCCCAGCCCCATCCCTCAAATCCTTGGTCTTTCCATAACAGATAGACTTGGAGATGCTTCTTTGGTGCCAGCCTTGTAAGTCTGTTGCAATTACTGTGAAAACAAAATACAGTGTAGTCTTCAAATCGCACTTTTAAGGTCCCTGTGGGTCAGCTCATCCCAAGTAGGCCATATGTGAAAGCCAAGTCAGAGATTGTCCATTGTGATTTTCCTTTAGAGCGTATTTGCCCCTTTCCCCGCAACACTGTCATTCTCTCTTCAGTTGTGTGAATGGAGAAAACCCGAAAGCTTCAATTTCAGGTCTGGCTCCTAAAGAAAACCAGTGTGGTTCATTTGTGGGTTGGGAATAGGGGTTTGAATTGGCATAGACTTGTGGGTGCTTTGGGGCTGGAGCACACACAGCTGTGGGTTCCAGATGCTTGCTATCCTGTATTAATGTGGCTTGTCTGTGAAACCATGGCATCCGCAACACTATACAAAGGTCCACGCCTGTGGTGGTTTGGGAACTACTCCCAGCGAGTGAAATTTCAGTTTTTAAAGTGAGTTAGAACAAATTTACAGACATCCAGCTCAGAAATGCTTAGATAACACAAAATTCTGCTTACAAGTTTCATTTTAACAGAGATTCGGCCAGTATTATACATGAAAATTTCAGACTCTTCATAAACAGCATTTTGGTGTTTTGAAGATGAACCAAGGAAGTAACAGGCTTATTAGCCCCATAATGTCTTAATATTATAGGAGCTCAACCTGTTTATATCTCCTACATTGCAGGCATAACCAGTATGCAAATATCATAGAGATGTGCTTTCAGTGTTTATATGCAGTTAATGTCTCTTCATCTACCACGGTAGCAACACAGAGAACATCTTTTCTATGGGGTGGTAAAGAGAGGTACATATCCTGATTTTCTTCCAAATGTGATGAACGTTCTCAAATGTCTTTTTCTTTAAGAACTGCATGTTTTCCATCCCATTTTTGAAAAGCAGGCCAACTAATTTTTTTTTTCCGGAAAGTGTGAATGAATTACTAATATTAAGAATATTTTTTCATTTTATGTTGAAGTCACTTGTTAAAAAATTCACCCAAACTATTGTCTTGTATATTAAATTTAACAGAATAGGAAGTATTTTTAGATCGCTTTTTATTGTAAGCTCTGTCCCTGCAATCTTGTGATTTAATAAAGAAATGTCTTTGTATAGTATCTTTCACACAAACTTTATCTCCAAAACACTGTGCAGAGTTAATAAAATTAAAAAGTTTTTTTCCTTTTTACTAGAAGTTAAGAGACATAGACATGAGAACAGAGACATATTGTTTCCAGATGAAGGCTGAAAATAGATGGAGAATGAGGGAGAGAAATGCAGCAGGGTGGTTCCAGATGGCAGGCATTGCAGAGGAGAAGGTTCTTGCAGCCATGTTGGCCAGAGTGTACAAAAGGACAAAAAAGGAGTCTGATGCCAAGCAGAGAAAGCTGAAATATAGAGTAATGAAAGTAATATTGTAGGAAATTCATAAAAGATTTTTAAAATGAGTAAGCGTCCTTTTTTTAAACTGAGTGGAGAGCTGAATATGTTTGTGTGCAATGAGGATATTTCAGATGAAAATATGTTATAAAAATTGAATTTTACTGATGCACTGTACTCAGCAGGTGAGCAGGTGAGGTATCCTTTTTTTTTTTTCCTGGTATGTTTTCAAACAAAATAGTAGCTTGTAAGTATTTAAAAGTTTATTGAGTCTTACTGCACTTCTGAGTATCTTATAAATTATTTAATTGTCTGATGGATATGTGGCTACCTAACTATAGGGCATGAAATATGCACTGTTCCTCTAATACACTGGAGGGAGACCTGTTTATAAAGTATTTAGTATTGGTTTTATAATGCGCTGTTGTCAACAGGAGACCACGAAGCTCAAAGATCAATCTCATTTTGGCCCACAGTATTAATGCTGCTTTATGAAACTCTGTGACAGGTCACTTAGACAACAGCTCTTAATGAAAGGACTTTGTGCCAGTGTGTGGTCGTGTGACTGTCTGTTAGTAAGGCATACTTTAGTCGCTGCCAAGGCTGCAGATGAATCTCTTTGTCCAAGTCCCTGAGGTGACTTTGTGGCTGCTGCTACTGCTGGCCAGGTGATGGAGCTCATCATTTCCCCAGTCCTCCAGAGAGAAGTGAGACAGAGACTGCTGAGTTCTTGCTAATGCAGCTTTTCCTAATTGTCCAGAGAGCTAGTAGGACACTGGGCAGTTCAGGCAATTCTGTGTACTGTGAATGAGTCAGTAATTAGAAAAACATAGCTGCTCTTAATTCAGTCTTGCATTTGTGCATGAAGTGTCTTTTCAGCCATCCAAAATTCAGCTGTTCTATAAACCACCAGGATTTTTAGGTCAGTTTAGTTATTTAATTATGACAGACTTACGTTTTAGACACCAAATAATTGTTATTAGGAAGTGGCACAATAGATTATCGAATAATCAGATCGTAAGCTTAGCCTACGCTTAAACCCTTTAGGCTTTTGTGGCATCCAAAGAACTTGTTTTTTATGGAGACAGTTTACTAAAAGGATGAGAATAATGAAATTAACTAACAGAGCATAAATTGCTTTGTAAGGTCTTATACTAAACTAGCATCCAGCAGACAATTTCCACAGTTTCAGGATGTTTTTCAGAAAAGAACAGCAAAACTTGCTGAGTTGAATAGTGTATTAAAAATACAAACCTTGCTTAACCCCCAATAATCAATAGCTGAAAGATGCTGTACTGTAGTAGTACACCTGTATAATAGTATAGTGATCATCTGTGGATGTAAACGTGTAAATGTGGGGGTTTTTAGATCTAAGTGTTTGAATTATCCTTCTTGATGACTTACATAAATTGGGTTGTTGCATTGTTACTTTAACAGTTGCTGTGAGCTTGCTACTATTTCTGTTGAATCCTGAACTTATGTGTCAGCAGATAAAACTGGTTTTGAAATATTTTATTTTAAAAGTGAAATACATTTTTTTGGGTGTTATACATCTTCCTATATTATATTGCATGTCAGGTGCCCTCTGTCCTTTTTAATTCCTTGTAAATCAAAACAGAGTATCTGAATCCCACTATTATTTCAGTGGTGTGCCATATAGACAGTTTAAATCAAAGTCTCTTGGGAGCTGCTTGTATCTACTGTGCTTTGACTCAGATTCTTATACCTTAACATGGTTATCTTTTACGCTTTGGTAAATACAATTAAGTAGTAAGTAGATAGTTTTTTGTCAAAAAAAGACAGTGATGGAAACACAGATATGAAATGAAGACTGGATGTGAAACTGGGCCACATATGCCGAACAAGCTGCCTTGTTTACCTGTCTGCAAATTAAGAGGTTTGAACCAAATTTTTGCTAGGCATGTAAAATTCTTCTGAGAAAAGCATGAACTTTTTTAGTTTAGTGCAATATCCACATATATGTAGTGGTTATTACTAGTTAAGTGCCATACTGATATGTAGCATACCATTTAAACAGCAAGTAATTACTTAGGATGGGCACAATCAACAAACTGCTGTTACTTGGCATTAGGTAGTGTGTTTTTACAAGGTTTCTATCAAGTTATTTGTTTTTATCACCTTCTGCATCCTCCATTTCACCTGCATTTTGTCAGTTATGTGTGTGTATTCACTGTAATCACAATTCTTTGATTCTCTGTTTCACTTGTGTACTCCTCTGTTGTTAAGCAGGCAAATTAGTATATTTGACATATCTTGCTTACAAAGTAGGTCAAAAAACACAGATGTGATTTCCCCTGCAAAAAGGAGTTTCAGGTGACCTGAACTCCCAGTATTGGCTTGTTTAAATAACAAACAAAAAACACAACAAAAGCAAAACAAGAAAACAAAAGTATATATTATTCATCACGTACAGCTGACAAGAACTTTCCTCTAATTCATGTAATATCCTCCATGTTCATGTTCATCCCCCAAACCTGCAACTGGGCATCTCTGCCAACATTCACACTGTGATCATGTTAAATACTGAAGGACAGCATATATGGATGTCATTGTCTTGTCTGTGTCCTTACTTTTTCTGTATTCGACTGTATTTTTCTGTATTTGTGTTCTTTTTTTTCTGTAACTTGTTAAAACGTAGTGACTGAGTGACTAAAATCCTGATGCTCTCTGCTTGATGGAGTTTTTTTATCTGCAGGTGATATGTCACAGTTTTCACCTTACTTTTTTCATTCATGTTGTGTCACAGCAGTCTTTGTAAGGGTGTTGTGGTAGGGGGCGCATAGTTTGGCAAAGATGTGATTAGGATCAGTGGCAGTGTGACAGCTTGCTGGGAACGGAAGCTTTCATAACAGGAATGTACACTTTCAGACTCATAATCAAAAGTTTTCTTTGAGGATAAAGGTCCTGTCACGTCACCTAATGTGTAGTGGGAAAGAAATAAAATATCTGTCTAAAAAAAAAAAAAGATAATTAACAAACTTTGAGTAGGCTAGTGTTTGAAAACTTTACTGATGTTGAAAAGTTCTGCCACACTTCAATTGTCTGAAGATCTGGATACTGAGCACTTTTGACCTGAAAATTTTTCCTAAAAAAAAAAAAAGAAAAAGGAAAATAAAAAGAAGAAAGATGTAAAATATGAATGTGGACACTTGCAGAATCTGTGTGAATTAGGCACGCACATCAAAGCAAAAAACAGATTCCTAAATGCACAGTACTGTTGATAAGCTAGAGAAGAAGGATTCAGCAAGGACATTTGGAACACAGGGGGCTAAAAAGTATTCAGTCTCATTGTTGCATGATGACATAATCAGTCCTATGCATTTTGGTTATAAGTCAGAAGTTACCTATTAAAACCCCCACAAAAATGTTTTACAAAGTAAGGATGACAGGTTTCAGAGAAAATACAGTGCTGCCAATTTTTTTTCTTTAGGATATGGAAATTTGGGTGGATTATCTGTTCAGAGGAGGTTTCCTTTATTAATCCCCCCCCTTTTTTTTTTTCATTTTAGACATCTGTTAACATTTCATAGACTCTAACAGATGTTGCAGAGTGAGTCTCTTATATAATTCTTAGGGAGAAGGGGGTGCTAAAGAATGACATTTCCACAGCAGAATCACCACCACCTCTCAGAATATGACCATCAAGATGGCTTTGCATAATTTTCAAGTACAAGATTATACTCCTGATAGGACGCCATTCACAGCTTTGTTGTTATCCATGGATAAAGTATAAGCACGATCGCTACACTCTCTGCTCACGTATTATTGTAATGACAAATGGAAGAATTCTCTCATACTTGGTGAAATATATACTTTTTTGGAGGCAGTGTGGGATACTCAGTTACAAAATGTCTTTAAAACAACTCAATTATATAAGCTTGGTTGTTTCAGCACAAGCAAGGGCTGATTGTCATGCGATGTGGAGGACCATTTTCATTATTTTGGCAAGAACAGGGACAGTTTTGTCCTGACGAGCTATTAGATGAATACCAGAATGTGTCACATGAAAAACCACTGATCTTTAACCCAGCTATCTACTTAACCAAGCCTAGAAATGAATAGTGAATAAGGGAAGAGCAAAGGCCAGTTTACTGTCATTACAAATTACAGAAACTGTTAACATCTGCAGCAAAATGAACTCTGGGAATTACAGGTACTACCCAGTAAGTCACTCGAGGCTACAGAGATTTAGGAAAACTATGTATACAGATATGAGATCACCAACTGTGTATGTCATGTGCATATATCGTTACTATTGACAATTGGAACATTTGTATATAGAGAAACATAAAGATTTTATGAATCTTTTCCCAGTACCGCCAATGAATCCTGAGAATGAACACCAAATGTAAGGAACGCTCCTTTACAATAATCAATTAATAGTTACCATTATATAGAAACGTAAATACTAAATCGACAGAAATAATGAATCTATGCTCACTGTTTTATCTTTTTTTTTTTTTCCCCAGGAGTAGTGTCAGGGACACTGCTGCATGTACAGTTAATATAAACATTTATACTGAACTCCTAGATGTTTGAAAAACAAATACTGTAAAGATCAGTAACATTTTAAAATGATCAGTTATGGGAATTAATGCTTACAGAAAAACACCATTCTTTCTTGCCCTGCTAGTAGAATCGCATTGTCTCCCTACAGTCTTGTTAGCTCATACTAACTGAAATGCAAATTCTTTCCAACTAATTGGACCTCGTTGAACGTACATGTACAGTACATAGTTATATGCATGTAGATTTTTTTTACTAAATTCCTCTGTAATTATTTTCTTGATTAATATCTAAAGCAGAGACGTGG
>VYZM01023732.1:226330-234813 GCA_013398915.1 Dromas ardeola
GTGCCTTGGCGTCCTCCCCAGAGCTGCTCCTTCACCAGGGGCCGCGTTTAAGGCAGCTTGGTATGCCGGTTTCTGACGGGAAAGCGAAAATGTTACTGCAAGGCCAGTAATAACTGATAATTAATCACAGGAGCCAGTGTCTCTGTACCATGCACTTGGTGATACGCGCCCTGTGTGTTATAGCTAATCTTGCACAATTGCTTGGCTCTTCTGGGTGAAGGGAAAGGGGGGAGGAAAAAAAAGAAAGGGGGAAAAAAAAAAAAAAATGAAGAAAAAAGAGGAGAGGGAGAAACTTTGAGCTTGGACGGGGCTCAAGCAGGGGAGGGAAGTTCAACCTGGAGGTTTTTAACAGGGTGACTCCCTACCAGGGGACGTCTTGCCTTTCTGAAAACTAGTTTCCAATTATGGTCTGACACTGACTGATAATAATTGAAATATTGCGTTAGCCAAAAGAGGAGTTAGTAAATGATTTGTATATTAATATTAGACTTTTATTTAATATTGGACATAAGATGAATGAACTCATTTACCTGAGAGGCGTTGTAGTGTAAGAAAAGAGAGGGAAAGCAATTAGGTTTTTATAGTTTACAGTAACAAAGTGTGCCTGAATACTGGCCATAAAACGGTAATTTAATTAAAAAAAAAAAAACTTTAAAGCCAAGAAAAACTCCAAAGCAGATAGTTAATAACCAATAGTGGTTGTCTATGGATGACAGTTTAAGCAGTATAGCTCAGGACAGGATGAAGGCATTTGAATAAGGAATATTTTGATATATCCTGTAGAGGGACCCTGATTACTGCTGATACAGTGCACTGGTATAGAATGTAATCAACATAAGGCAAATAAGCAACTCTGTTCGATTTCCCATTCTTGAAAGTAAAAAAGTTCATTTCCTGGTAGAGATGCACATTTCAAAAAACACTGCTTGGCACTAGGAAGTGTGAACTGCTACTGCACTGCTTACGAGCCTTATCAGCTGTATGCATGTCAGTGATACATAACATATCTGGGTATATTGATATTGGGCAATAGTTATTCAAATGACCTGCTCCATTTTTTTAGTAAGAAGTGAAATTAAATTTTTGGGGTGGAGAAAGGGTTCTTTCCATTTCAGCCACAAAAGAGTTAACATAACTAGATCCAGATAACGATCAATTGATAAATGACGATTGAACCACATAGATAGTATTAGATTGCCTGTTTACTATTAGACCTTTTTCAACAGATTTAGCCTCAGTGATCTCTGGAATACTAGAAAATGCTCAAAACTGACAAAGAAAGGAAACAAAACTAAATAAAAGAGCATCACAATGTGTAAGGTGGTCAAATAACTTGAGACAACTAGCTCATTAATCCAAGCCAAACGTTTATGCACGTAAGCTAGGCTGTTTGGTTTCTATTTTCTTTTTTTTTTAAATAATATTTTAAATGTGCTAATTCTTGAGTATTAACTGGATTTTGTACATTATTGAATGTGCGTGGTCGTGTTGTATTCTGCATAGAAGGAGAGAAATAATGTACTAAATGACTAAATGTGTGGTAGATGCTGCATCAGTGTGTATCCTTCCGTTGGAATACACACACAGTAGCACTGCGAACGTGGTAATGTTGAACGGATTTATTTCTTAAAAGTCTGTACTTAATGCGTTTGCGTAGTGTGTTAATCTCCTTGTCATATTTTGTTTGTTTGTTTATCATGTGCTGAACATATTCAGTCCAAATATGCTTTCATCGTGCTTTTAAGAGGAGGGTAAGTTATTTTGCTAAACGCATTTCTCTCCTCTTTAAGAATAATATTTTGTCTTATATTTCTGATTTGTTAAGGCTTTTACAACTTGCTAGCTCGCGCAGCGTATAAGCACAGGCTGTGTGCAAGTGCAGCTGCAAATTTGTGTCTAAGTGCCAATCTTTCTTTCTAAATCACTAAAATTTTGAATATTGTTTTCTGTTACCTAGTTTCATTCATTTGTTAGTTAATTATTTTCAATTCATCTTCTGGAAATGTAAGTGTTTTTAAAAATTTTCCTATGCTTTGAGAAAAATTGTTTTCATGAGTACAAATAACATGAAGTTATGAAATGTACATAAATTGCAAGCAAAGTTTGGCATGGTTTGAAAGAACTGTTTAATGAAACTTTTCCAGCTATACATAGTAATGCTAGAGACATTTCTTTTTCAAATTTCTAAGTATAATGCTGGCTTTCCACATGTTTTTTAGAACCAAACAAACCCCGAGCCCCATCACTTTTCCTTGGAGTTGTAACTTAATCTCAAGCAGGTTTTTAGCAGAAAGATTGGAGCATGGCAAGAAGAATGATTTAGAACAAAACAAAACCTTGCGATCCCTCCCTCCTCTTACCTCTCAACTCACGCTGCACTGCTATTTGCATACTATAGGAATGAATAACTTTTCTGTGAATAAAAGGAAAACCAACTTCATTATGACAAGCAACTAGCTATATGTGTATTAGAAAAATTAGGATCTATTGTACAGGTTTAGGGTATTAATGGCAAGTATGATGGTATTTATTTTTTGGATTATTTTCTTAGAGAATGGGAGCGCAAGAAAATGGCATCTCCACATTCCAGAGCAAATTTAGATTTTGGTGAGGTGAGAGAAGGAGAGGAATAGTCTCCTAAATTACCTGTGAGAAGTTTATGACATGGCCACTTGACTGCATTGTTTTGCCTATGCACCTTTTGTCCATGTAAAAGTGTGTGATTCGCTTGAAAGGGGTCATCCCATTCTGTATACAGAGGAATGTCTGATAACCTCAAAGGGCATAAATCTTAACTTTTAAAAAGGAGTGCTTCTTTGGGTCACTTTGATCAGTGACAGGTCGAGAATGAGCAGAAGCCCTTGGCTTCTCTTCCATGCTCATCTGGTTAAGTCCAGGGCACCCACTGCCCATTCTAGTTCTGGCAAGGAGTTGTTAACAACAGAAAAGAAGGTCTGGATTTGATTGATTAAAAAAAGCAGGCTTTTGTGATTGTCTGCTTTCATAAATGTTTTGTGCATTTGTCAGAATAAGAAATGTCATTTTTCTTCAGCCAGTTACCTTAAGGGCTGTAATGTTCTAAAATACTTTTAAGTCATTTCAGAAATGAGACCGTAAGAGAAATGGCTGTAACCCACAGTGACACAAAATGCCAGAGCCATGTACCTTTTCGTTAAGAAAGAAATATGTTTAATCTGTTTCAGATAAAAAGGTAATAGGCTTTCCAGAAGCTTTTTTCAATGTGAGAGTGAAAATGCAGTATATCAGAATTATAAATGGATCTGTGCGTCATTATATAGTAATTTAGGATTCACTCAATGATGTAACAAAATTAACAACATAATTTCATTGTGTAACTGTATCTTATTAAAGAACAACTGTCTGACATTCTCTTACAGTTGCTTTATTTAACTTCATGCAAATATTATTAGTAGTGACATTTCTCTATTGTACATTAGATTCTCTCATTAGCATGATGTGTTAGTTATCACCAGAGAAATCACTTCTAGATAGGTGAGCGGGAAGCCAAGAAAACTAAAAATTAAATCAATGATGTATATTAATATAGACGCGTCTGTTCACGAGAGATATGGTACAGTAAATTCAACTTTTTTTTTCCTTGCATAAATGCATGCTTATTCCAAGGAAAACTAAATAATACTTACAATACGTGGAGTATGCATTAATATTGCTAGAAATATTAAACTGTATACAACGTGCACTGCCTGTTTTGAGCTGTACCTGTATTCTTCAATCTGATAGTTCCTAACATTGATGTAGGCATAGGCACATAAACTGTTTATTGAACCAGTATTTAAAAATAGGAGCATAGTGTAGTGTCTAATGAAATGAAGGTAAAAGCTTTTTAAATGTTGCTGGGTTGCTGGTCATAGAGGTTCTATGCAATTTTAACATTTATTAAGTAATTAACTGTTTTACTGTAGCATATAACTATTCTTTTAGTATAGGTGTACATGCAAAAAGAGTTCAAACTTAATTCGGTAACAGGCTATAATTCCATACATTGATTTATTATGAAGATTTTGGGAGAAAGATTAACATTGGTAAAATACATTTTGTAGTTTATGGTAGCTAGCAATCGCCTTTATCAGTAATTGTCAGCAAACATAATTTTATTTTTTTATATTTATATTTTTTATCACACCATTTTAAAGATTAGCTGACCCCAGGTGGGATTTTTTGTTGTTTTTCATGAACAAGTTCATGTGCTAGTATGAATTCAGAAGCTTTATCAGGTTACATTGTCTCATTTCAGACACTTGCTTTAATTTCGTTGGGTATTTTGGTAAAACGTGGTTTAGACCTGTAGTGGTTCGTGTCCTTTTATCAAAGTAAAAATAGTTGCATCAAGAATATTTTGCTGCTTCTGATGTGCCTCAGAACAGAGGCATTTGAAAATACTGTATACGACAAAAGCGCAGGATATTTCGTGTGGCATATAGCACTAGACACAAAAGTACATGCAGTGGTAGATACATGGCTATGTGCATGATACATGATTAAAAATAAAAAAAACCCTCTCAATAGCTTTCCTTACTGTGTTCAGTATTTGCAGGAGAACTAAAACATAGCAAAATGTTTCCCGTTCCTCTGTATATGTATTAATCTTGCACATATATACATACAGTGTTTGAACATATTTGTGCCATTGTATGTTTTAGTTGATGATGTGCTAAGAACACTGTCAGATCTTTGCTTAACTTTGAGATATGTATGCACAAAACTGTAAAATCTGCATGAAGCCTTGAAGCATATATTAAAGCACATGATCAAATATATTGTGCAATAAGCACTAGCGTTTAACATTGTAAAATGTATAGCTTTTCTATTTTCTATTTTTCTACTTTGTATTTTAATAGTTACTTATTCATGTATCGTTTTATGGGGATTTGATTAATGTAGTGACAGAACAGATTTGGTATATAACAGCAGCAGAGTCTCCTGCTCTTATGTCAGGGTTAAGAGCCAAGGCAAATCTTCCCTAACTAATTAGATGCTGAGTAAGGCATCTTAGTGAAGTTGGGGCAAAAGTGAATGGGTCACAGCTGAGGCAAGATTGCAAGGACTGTAGTGATAGTGAAAGCATTCGCATTTGCCAGGTCGTTGTGACACTGTGCTGATTGCAAAGGAACACTCTGTTCACTGATACAGAACTGCCGTCATAAAGCACAATCAGAAACAAAAGCTTTAAAGAGCTTTTACTTTTTACTAGAAATGCTCAGAATATATGCTGCGTATAGCTTTCTTTGCTCCGTTATTTTTCCCAAACAATAGTGCTTGTGATTTTGTAAAAGGATTTGCCTTGTAGACTAATGGTTCCTCGCAGTTTAGAAGAATTTCCAAACTTGGGGCTCCCAGTATACCCAGGAGGTGATGAATCATACTGGCTCAAAAAAAAGAAGGCTGAAACAGAGAAGAGGGAGAAAGGGAGAATTCCATTGTTGCTGTCTTTTAATCTTCTAGTTCAGAAAGAGAATCACTAATGCAGCTTTTTACTATAATTCAGAAAGCATAATGACAAAATTTCAGCATCTAGATAAACTGTAATTAAGGGATTTCTTTTTTTGCGCACCCCACCTGTAGAAAGGAGTAAACTTAAAAAGCAGTTTTATTAAAGTCTGTGTGTTATATACAGTTTGTCAATGAGGCAAAATGCATTCTTCAGCTTAACATCAGTCTGTCTAGTAAATGTCCAAAACAAGAGACTGTACATCAACCTATGGACAAGCATCTGTTGCTTTGTTACTGCTTACCCCACTCATTATAGTAATGCCCTAATGCCTCCTTTCCCTTGCTGAAAAACTGTTTTCTAAATGATTTTCTTTCACTGACAAAGAACACAGTGCCACTTGTCTGTCTGTGTCACACAACATTTTGTCGTAGAGGGGCCATCTCTTTCGGGGGGCGGGGGGTGAGCATCTCAGAATTGCTTTGATCGGTGTGAACTTGCCCACAATGTACCATTGATGCTATTCTGACTCTCTCGGGAAGCCATTGCATCCCCATCCTCTACCGGTGATGCATGTCTGTGCACTTGTGCAAAGGAAAGGAGAGAGTGTCATCTGCCACTTAGAGAGCACGGGAGTTTGGAAGAGAAAATGACACGATTACGATCCTGCCATTCCTTCTCATGCACAGTGCAGAAGTCAGCAAGCTTTTCTGATAAAGTGAATAATAAGTGAATACTTTAAGAAGCTTTATGGAAAGTGAGAAAATTTATACTGGGGTTGTCACTAAAGCTGAAATGTACTGTCACTGGCAGGTAAACTTACTGTGATATTTGAAATTATGTTTATTTGGAAATGGACCACAACACAAATGCTTCATTGTAGAGATCAGTGCTGCAGTCTGCCTACCTGTGCATTTTGGAATATGTCCCTTATAGAAGAAATTGAGTAACGTGGTGAATGTCTTTGTGTCCCTGTTTTTTTGTGATACCTACTGTGAGTAATGTTGAAAAGAGCTTTAATTGCCCTTCTTTCTCTTGGTAATTTTTAACAACTCGGGGAACAGTGAGACACACCTGATGAACACGATTTATTTGTGATGGTTCTTTTTAAACTTTATTTAACCAGAATTCCAGGGAGGGAGACAGATTACCTGATACTCTGCATAGGTGTTTTCTCCATGCATTCCGTAGTGTATTTCTTAAAGATCGGTAACTTGAAAATGCAATACTTCTGGCTTTGAACATTTTGAATGAAAATGTCATACAATGCAGTTCTTTTCAGACGAACAACTCAACATTTGGTGTGTACCAGTGAGAGGAAAATAGAATATAAAGGATCATATCCTCACTGTGATCCGAGCATGTGTTTTCCATTCATGTCATTGGAGGCCCTGTCATGCATCAAGGACAGCATATAGTTTAGGTACAGAATTACAGATAGCAGTGTATTAGCCTACAGAGTGAGCTGTAACTAGGAGCTCAATTCTGTAAGCCTTCTGTATGCGTGTAACTTTTATGAAGCTAAATGTGCAGGTATTTTGCAAGACGAGATTATACAGCGGTAAAGAAAGTTGCTCTTGTGTATTTTAATCTTTTCTATTATTCAGATGCTAAGGAGATGAACAAAATTTAAAAAAAAAAAAAAGTTGTTAGGCATTGCGCTTTCTTAAAGAAATCTAAGCCTGGCTTACTGTTTTGTCACAATCCAGAAGTTAAACCATGTTCTCTGTTAAAGTCTCTGATCAGGTGTGAGCTTTTAGATGTTACGGGCCTGTGTATGATTTTATGCCTAAGTTACAGAAAGTTCAGGTTTTCATGGGTTACCCTGGAATCCAACGCGAAATTATGGTTGCTTCCAGTTTGCCCCTGAAGTTTTGAATTTTTTGAACTAGAAATCTCAAAATGAAATTTGGGCCCTGTTATTCAACATGAAATTAAATTGGAGGGGAAATGTTTGCAAGACTCCTTGCTAACTGTAATTGCCAACTTTTCCATAGGAAACATAGCAACACAGTAGGATAAAATGTAATTTAATCAATAAAGTAGCATTTTGAAAGGAATTATTCTCATTTACGTAAAAATTTGCCTTCCCAAAGTGTTCTATCTTCTCTGTTTTCTCTTTAAGGAAAAAAAAAAAAAACAAAAACAAACCCACCAAAAAAACCCTCCAAACAATCCTGAAGATGTTATTGTCAGGTCTTTTTATGCAGATTGATTTCCATTTAGCATATTCATTGCCCTCTGCCTGCACAGAATACAAGACCTTGTGTACTGTACTGCAGTTTTATTGCTGCTTTCAGAGGGATGTCTTGTGAGATGTTACGGCTCCTGCGGAAGTACAATGGCAAAATGTCATTTTATGATAGATCATTATTGATATCCTTTATTTATTTATGCCTTTCCTCATTTTTCTTTCTCTACAGTTTTTCTTGCTCTGTATATATATCTGAACACGTATTAAAAGAAAAACTCTTCTTGGTAGTAACTGAATAATTAAAAGAATCTTGATTATAAGGGACTGTAGGAAGAGATGAGGTGCAGGGAGGAGAAGCATCCCTTCCAAGGATGGCTGAATGTAGGTGCTGACATGCAAAGAGTTCAGTGTTTTGTATTTCAGAGTGCCTGTATGCAAGAGCACGATAAAAACGTGTGATGCTCTGGCTTATCACATGGAAGGTGCTGAAAAGCATCTCAGTTTCATCTCTACTTTGTACGATTTCTTAACCAAGGTATTGCTAATATTTAAAAAGGAGCCTTCAGTATACTTGTACTCTTATATCTCAAATGTGAGCTTTGTGTTTATTTGACAAAATAAATATCGCGAAATATGGGAAAATTAAACTCATAGCATGCTTGAACACTTTTTTTTTTTTCCTACAGAGACTTAGACAAAAAATAGTCAGCTTGGACATCAGTGAGTTTTTTAAAAACAATTAAAACCACAAACCTCGATCACTGTGTTCAGACTGAGTTCTTAATTAAAAATGTGCCAAGTTTGGGGGTTTTGTTTGTT
>VYZM01023732.1:234869-254257 GCA_013398915.1 Dromas ardeola
CAGGAATTCTCTAAAACTCTTATGTCAATCTGTAAAATGGAGTGTCCTCAGAAGTGGTAGCGACTGTATTTCTGAGTAGTGAACACTGGGGTTTTCACATTTCCTATTGTAACTTTTAGTGGCTGTTTGTTCCCTGGACAGTTTACTTTTTAAAATACTTAAATGTGATAAGAACATCTGAAATAGATGTCTTGGGGAGGAGGGACGTACAAACTAATGAAGAGTATGCAAGGAAAAAAATAATTACTTCCAGCTGGCTTTATATAATAAAACTACTATTAAAATGAGGAGCTCCATTAGCAAGGCTTTAATTATATATTTTCTTACATTTCTAAATAAACACCATAGTCTTTAGAAAAATAACACTTAAATGAGTTAAGCGTGACAGCCCTTGCTCTAGCCAGGGAAAAATATAAAGAAGTACCAACTCATCTACCCTGCCTTAATGCCCCACAGCAGTTGACATTGCTGGAATGCCTCCTGCAGCTGGTGGCATATGACTGTCATTTGCAGGCAGGATATACGGAGAGTTTACACAATGGAGGCATTCATGAAAGTGTTCCTCATCTGGGACTCCTGCAAGCTCTCATTTTATTGACCCTGTCAGAATTTAACTGGTAGGCTGTCAAATTATGTGTTGCTTTATCTAATATTAGTTTTTCTTTCAAATTAGAATGCACGGAAGAAGGGGTTGTGGAAAGCAGGTATGAAACGCAAAATCAACTTCTGGCTTACTGTTTCTAAACCAGGAAAAACATAACGGCTGTGTAAGAACTTTATCCTTTGTGCTACAAATGATGAGGATTCTATTTTTTGCTCAAGATTAAATAATGTCATTTATTTATGGAGGTTTTTTCAGGGTTTGGGTGGGGTGGGGTTTTTTTAGCGTTCAAAGCCTTAAACAAAATTCCATTTTTTTAAATTACCGTGTCCCTCAAGTGTAACTTGAACATCGGTGTACAAACAGTTTTATAAAACAGCTCACTCTTTAACTCCTGGTGTCCTTAAAGACAGCAGGAAAAGTGCTCTTTGTACAAGCTTCCCCAAAAAGATTTGTTCATATGCTTTGCTGCATCTTTATGCAGAATGCCATAAAGAAATGCTCAATACTTAACGGTTTTTACAATGTTCTGCAAACAATGTAATAATCTGAGAGGTGATTGATGATTATAAATATGGTTTTTATATCACAGATTGGCTGCTTATTAATTCAATGGTGTTGAGGCATGACCTCTCCAAAGCCATAATTTGCATAAAAAAATAAAATGTATGCACAGCTTTATTGATATCTGGGAGAGAACTGGTTACAGCAGCAGACAGCATACCAAAACATTGGCTTCATGCAGATGGAGCACACTGCAAGAAAAGTACCTTACGCAGTGAGTTACTCATTTTAATAGATCCTTCTATACACCAGTTCATTGTTAACGCAATGCAAAAGTTCAGTTCAGGGCCGGGGGGAAGAGGGAGAGGGAACGAGAACGTATGATCAGATTATTTTAAGGAAACTAAATTTTAACCTGGAGGCTATCAATCACTTTATTTCTGCTAGAAAGAAAAAAACTCAACTCACCATATATGGTTTTGTTCATTTATAGAAATAAGGTATGGCATCTGTCTGTCTGATAAGGGATCTCATTATCATAGATTTTACTTATGACATTTTCTTATTATTGTTCTACTTTTAAAAAAATGTTGGATTTCTACTAGAATAGTGATAGCTGAATCATAAACACTGTTTTACATTAAGAAATGTATACGGCTGACTGTGTTTGTCTTGTGCCATGTATAATTTCCAGTTTCTTCCCACTTTGCTTCCTTCTTTCCTAGAATACAAAATCACTTTAAACACAAAAGATAAAGTAATCTAAATAGAATATTACTACACTATTTTGCAAGACCTCCTGAAATACTGCTCTGGAATCTACTGAGATGATGATTTTTCTCTGTAGGGATAAATAAGAAAGAGAACTGGAACATTTTAATTCACTTGGTATTTTTTTTACCTTTTGATGTAGCAGTCTGAAGACATTGTCTTCCCTTGAATACTTAAAAAAATAATATTGGTTGCATAAGCTGTAATATTAAATTAGTATTCAGCAATTCTAAGATAAGTTATTTACGAGAATTTGACAAATGTAGAATCTCTCTCATAAGTGAATTTTCATTCCAAGGAAAATGCTACTGTTCCAGTTTTGGCATAGCACTTGTTGTAAGTGGCATTTTTTGATTTCCCCAAAAATTGAAGTAGATCCATACCGCTATATTTTCTTGTTAATGAGGGTTGTTTCATTAGTGGCTTCTCAATCTGATTATCTAAGGAGAGAAGTAAAAGCTGGGTTTTAGAACACGACCAAGAACTTGGAAAATGTTCAGACAACAGTGAAAATGATTTGTGAATTTCCTACATCATCAGACTTACGTGACAATTTATTTAAAATCATTTCTATCTACTTTTTCCCATTGTGAAAGCTTGTTTGAGATAGTCAGCCTGTCAGTACACTATTACAGGTCAAACCCAAGGTATCTCAAACACTTGTGCTGGTACAAAAGGTTTCTGTAGAAAAACAGTATTTTACAACACTAGAAAATTTTAATTTTAAGTGCCTAGTCCTGTTCTCACTGAAATCAATACAAGTATAGTCTATAATAATCACAGAACTGGTCTGAGGGCTTTTCCTACAGTCTTTCCTCAGGAAGAGGTAATTGGTGCTTTGCTTGTTCCATGATGAAGCACATCTAAAATACATATTAAGTGAAGAAATAATTGTAGAAGTAAAATTTCGGGAAGGGGTTAAAGCATTATTGTAATCTAGCTTCAAATAATGCAATATCTGTAGAAGTATGACCTTTAAAATCTAAAAAGTCCTTCAAAATTTTAATCGCACGTTTCAGGGAAACTGTGGTATAAGCTATCTGTTTAAAAAAAATAATCCTCTGTTAACTGAGCTGGGCTTTTTTTTTACTTTAAAATGCAATTTTATTCTGGCAGAAAAATGTATGTTTCATTAATCTATCTCTTCATTAATGAAATCTTTCAGAAGGCAGTGGAAGGAAATTATTTAACTCATAGTGTAGACAGCAATGATCTTAAAAAGTAAAACAACATCACAAATTCCCAAAACAAAACTAACCCCACTTTAAACATCTTAAGTTGTATGTGTATCTTTTGCATGAAAGTTGCTTAGGCATGAAGTTATGTCTTTCTGCACAATCATATTTTGCTTTCTGCTAATGCTAGGAAGTTAAAAGTCAGGTGTGAAAACGTTAAATCAATTCAAAGTATATGCAGTTTTATAATTATGAAGTTGAAATTTGGTTTTCTCCAAATAGACTTATATAAATCATGTTTTCTATGATTTTTCAATTTGTATTTTTAAAGGCCTTTTTTAATGATACCAAACTGAAGGAAAACTTTTCTAACATGTAAAGTACATGAAGTATGTAATTATGAAAAATGCATAAAGTGAAGCTATAGGCATGAGACTGATTTTAAATGACTGTTTTTTTTTTTCTGAACCTATCCCTTCTATACCACATCCCCATCCCTTCCAAAATTCAGCAGTGGTCAGGTGTGGCGTTTTGATTCTATCCACTGACTTGCATATGCATGTTTATACACCCACAAACTGTAAAAAGAAAACCGACTAAATGTGACTTCAGGGAAAAGAAAGGAGTGGTGGGCGCAGATACCAGCTGGAGCTTGATGCATGTGTTCTCTTCTGTGGCACCGTTTTGTTGTTGATGTGGGAATGTAGCTAAACAGTGGCTACAGATGCTCCACTAAATAAGGATCCACATAAATTCCAGCTGTGAACTTGTGATTCATCCTTCCCTGCACAAAAGATATGTTTCCATATGTCTCATTATGTTCCATATTTGATTTTTATCACACACTGTGTGCCAGTCTGAATCTCGTCTACATGCTTTTTATGGATCCTGTAACCCTTTCTCTCTTCTTCCTTTTGAATTAGAGTCATAACGCACCCTAGCCTCCATGCAAAAAAATCCACATTACAATAATACAGCATCCTTGTAAATAATTTTCTAATGAATCAGGTGCATGAATAATGTATCTGTGTAACCACCGTAACACAGAGTCTGGACACATCAATAGAAAATCATAGTACTCCATTTGAAAAGTATTTCTCTTGAAGCTAACTGTCCTTAAAATGATCCGAGTTCTAAATAATTTCATCTTTAAAAATACTTGTATCTTACTTTACCTACTCTAAATGTTTTTTGTGATATTATCTGTGTCTAGTGTACATAGCTTCTTTTTATGTTTTTAAGAATGTAATTGATTGATAAGGACTCTCATTTTGAATTATGAATAATACCCGTTGTTAAACCATTTATTCTCTCTGAGACTCATGGAAAAGAACTGCAAAACTGTCACTGGTTCTATGGTACCGAATAAAATAAATTCATTAATTTATTTATTTTTTTATATTACTCTTATTGGTTATATTCTCTCGATCGGAATTCAGGATGTTTTTTTCTTCCACTACTGTAATGTAGATATGGAAATTGGCATCTAGAAATGTAGGCATCCATGGCCCCAAGAGCATACAAAATGCCGTAGTTTAAAATATTGGAAAACAAAGTAAGAATTTTACAAATGCCAGCTGAATTGCAGTGTGGGCTTCTGAGTCAGCTTATTGTAATACAGTTAGGAGAAAAGTGGTCCCTGCCTCGTAACTGGGGTGAAATGTGGCTGCTGGTCAACTCTGTAAGAACCATACTGCTGCTCGAGCTTTGCAGTAAGTTTTACATATGAGAGTCATTTACTATCATAAAACTGCTCAGAACATGCGGCACAAGTCAGCACTGTCGTGTTAGACAGCTGTAGTCTAGAAAGTACCTGTCTTTGTGAAGGCAAAACCTCAGAGGTTGCTGTAATTATTAAAGTCATGATTAAAGTGCTAAATTTCATCATTGGATTTTGTGAGTTGTTGAAGCCAATGCTTCTAGCTCCGGCACAAATTTTAAATGGCGTTTCAGGAACTGGATAAAATGCTTGCAATTTTCAGAAGTGAAGTTATTGTGCAGATGTTGCAGCAGTACTGTAATTTCCATACTAGTCAATTACAGTACACTCACCTACATAGGTAGTTGTAATTTTGTTGACTGAAGAAAAGTGCTGTGAGAATACAGTTTTCTGAAACAAGGTGTATCAAAGCAAATACTGATACGTGCTATAAAGCAGCATTGTTTAGCTGTGTACAGAATTTGACGTCCAGTGCTTTTTTGTCTGTTGTGTTACAAGGGGAAAAAAAACCCCTGTTCATAATTGAAATTCTCCAGGCAAGTCAGATATCAACATTATACCGAAAATTTTCAACAGAACGGGTAGTTAATTAGGTTGTATTTTAAATTGAAGGTCACTGTGTTATAGATTTCTGTGGGAACATGAAGAGAGAGCATCTAGTTAAAACGATGAGTAAGTGGGGCCTGTTCTCGGCAGTGTCTGTGGTACCATTGAGTTGAACCACTGGTCACTGTCAAATTCCAATCAAAATGCTGATAAGTTTAGCATAAACATAATAAGGTGTTGGTGTGTTTCCAGAACTGTGAAGAAGACTTTAACTGGAGTGGAGGCTGGAGATTAACAGTTTGTTTTACAGCTAGGTTAGGTATTTCAAATCAAGTGACTGGTGCTGCTTGTAACGAAGCATCTGCAAAGTGTGTCAGTGTGACGTTGGTATTCTGTGTTCAAGAAGTTCAATGTCAACACAGCTGTGACTTACCACTTTTAGCAACCTCTCAACTGGGAATTAGATAAAATACCTTTAATTTGGGCATGAGGTTGGGGGAGAGTACTGGGACGGGAGTATAATTTCAGATGCTATTAATTTTCACAAAATAACATTTGTGTGCTTTGTCTTGCCAGATAGTCTACAGTGCTTTTCCTCATTTCACGTGCCAGGCTGTTTTTATATTATCATTTCCTTCTCTGCTGTGTTTATCTTTTCTGAAAATGGTGAATGTAAGCTATTACAGACTGGGTGGGTGGCACACATTTGCACAGTAACTTTTAAAACACAGAGCAAGCATTTTATTTGGGTTTTGAAAACCACTGAGAGAACTTAATGCAGCTGCTCTCATGGCATCAAAGTGAAACATGTAAAAATCTCACTTTCTATTCTAAATAACCTTAGGGCTGTTGAGTCAGATATTTCCGGGTTGACGTGTTTTGCACAGGAGTGACAGTGGCATTGAGTATATATAGTAAATCTTAATGTTCCACTGAATCTCTTCACTCTTTTATGAGTTTTGCAGGGTACTCATCCTTAACAAAACGTCAACTTAAAACATGTCACTTTGCCATAGCTGAAATTACTTACTTGTTTTTAATCAAAAAGCAACTCTTAATGGGCTGTTTTACTGTAGGCAGTAAGGAAAGGAGCTTTCCAGTTTAGCAGCAAGTAGTTCTTCTGAACCATTATTTGCTGTCATATCTACTTCTCATCCAGCAATGTGGAAGGGGTTGAATGATTAAAATCTGAGGATGCTGAATCAGGATCCTGGTGTGCATATCCTATGCCAAGTAGAATTAATATTTTTAGAGAAATCTAAGCCTTTTTAATGCATGTCAGTTACATTAGGTAAAAGTCCTGTGTTTCCCAGGAACTTCCCTGTATCCGCGATCTCTGTCAGCAGCAGAGGTGGTCTTGCTGATAATAAAGGTGACTTGTGGTACAGTGCTGCTTTAATTTTAGTTTTCCAAAATTCAGGATGAATTTAAGATGAGAGGTGCCGTATATTCAACATAATCCTTGGATCCTATCCTGTGAAGTAGAAGGCTTTCTTAACTGGTGGCTCTCAGAAGCTCCTGCTGTACAAGTTCAGTGAATTCAGTTCATATTCTTTTTAAGACAGAAATGGCTCTTCAGTTTCTAGGCCAGTTAATAATCCTCCTCTTAACTATGCTGTACATATCGCAGATGGTGCTTGACGGACTAGTCAGTGTCTCAAAGGTCACCACAACACTATTAGCTAGATCACTGTGCCCTTTGTTTCTTGAGGATGCTTCTGCTACAGTACTTGTTACTTGAAAAATATTATGGGAGTAAAGTTTGGGTTTTGTTTTAAAAGAAAACCTTAACCACTTCTCTCCCCACCAACAACTGCCTCAAATGTGGAGTCATTTCTTGTCAGTGAAGCGCTCTGGAGTTCAGCATTCTGCTGATACAGGTATGACCAGTGGTCTCATTCAGTTCGGCGAGGTTTTTTGTGTGAAGATGTAACAGTGAGGATGACTGATATTTTAATTTTTGATCATAGTTGCCTTTTGGAGCTTTTATTATATTTTGAGGGATTATTTCAGCACCCAAGAAACAGGAACATTTAAAGTCTTCTAGAAATTCTTGTGGCCAAAGCCGTATGTGTTCCGTGTAGCTTGAAAACACTGAAATAACTAAAGGATGTTTTAAAAGCAAATAGGAAAAAGCAAGTCTTTAAACTGTTGTTGTTGCTTTATTGAAATATTTACAACCATAGCCACAAAAAGCTGCACACCTTTGTCATAGCTGCAGAAACACAGAGTGAAAAATCTCCTTTCTGTTTGGGGTAGTGCATGTTTATCAATGTATTTTACAAAATGTTGTCATTTTTTTGTCTTGTAACTAATAGTCCGTGCTTGTTTGTTATATTACTGAAGTAATGTAACTTTACAAGGCCAGGCTCAGATTTGGAGAGATAACTTGCGAATTGCAAAGCTACTTGTTTTTTATCTGAGACAAGGACTGTTACTGAGGCAAGTTCAGCTACACTGTTAATATAACTCTTAAAATTTTTTGCTTAAATTGATTGTGCAATGCCAGACTTTTTAAAGTTCATTCACAATCCATGACATGCATGTTGCTTTTTCTGTTACATATAAGAAGTCAAGTGAAACCATATGATCACATAGAGTTGTCTTCTGGAAATTTTTTTGTAGTCATTTGTGCATTTTCAATAATACATGTTCAAGTATGTATATATTTCACTCTTTTTTTGTGGGGAATTTAATTTAACTATTTTGAATATCCTGCTTCTTTAGTTTTGGTTCCGCCTGATTTATTATCTTTGATATCAGCTGAAACTCCAGTTATTTACATCGTTTTCATTTGTTTTATTGAATTGAATTGAATTGAACTGCTTATGGAATTTCCATTGGTATTTAAATAGTTAAACCATTATTAAAATTTAACATTGTATTGTAAAGTGAGCAGTACCATCCTGGATGAAAGAAATTTCCCATATATTAAAAATAAATTGAGTGCAATGGTTGTCATTTCCAAACAGGACACACAAACATTCTTTTGTAGAACATGATCTTTGTCACACAGGAAAGCATGCTGCAGAAGTGATTTTTTTATTTGCATGAAATATACACCCACAAAAAATATTTGCAAATACATCTAGCAAGCGACTCTCGAAACATTTTAAAACTACTTTTCCAGTGTAGGAAATTTCCATTTTAATTAGATTGCTACAGGTTAATTTGGGAGATGGGAGAGATGCTGAAAGTTAATTCATATCCAGCCAAACTCAGCTAATTTCTTATATCTTTATACAGTTGCATCTCCTTCTCCCTACCTATTACTTTTAAATTGCAAGGTTCCAGGAATATCAAGAAAACATTTCATATTTCAAAAATATTCAGTCCTCACAGAACTATTTGAACTGGCATTTCTTAGTGTCCTTGTCCCCACCCCCCCGCCACACAGCTGTCACTAACAGAGGAAAAGGGCTGGGGGGAGGGAAGGAGGGAGCCCTGCTAAAATCGTGTCACGTAGCACTAATTCATCTGCTCTCATTAGAGTGAGCGAGGGACAGCAGTGATGGCCAAGAGCTGCACTCCACACATGACACACGAACAGTTTGGGGAATAGAAAATTGCTTTCTCAGGAAGCCCAGCCAATTAAGGACTTGACCATATTGAATGTCAAGTGTTAATTTAGGTTTTTCTTCATTTTCCCAGTAGTAATGCGGGTCCTGTGATGAGCAAATACATGTCAAGTAAAAGTTGATTGCATGAAGGACCCGGGTATTATATGTCACTGACAAGTCACAAATGTACTCTAGTCTTTTAACCCCTTAGGTGAGTCCGGAAAGGGGGGAGGGGAGCAGCAGAGGGGGATTAAATGTACTATAATGATAAGAATAGATAGCTTATATTAGGGAGAAGTCTGGATGGGACAGACAGGAATGGAAATTTGTGCGAGAAGCTAGGATGCAGACTTTCTGCAATCAGTGCACATATGTGGTACCTTTCTGGGTTATAATTAATAAACAGACCTAAAGGCCCCCTCAGGATTCTTTAGGGTTTTAAACAAGCCTATGAAGCATGCATGTTATATCCTTCATAAGGTTTCAGGCGAAGAGAAGGAAAAGAGGTGCACGGTGCCAGAAACATGAAATACTCCTTAAGGGGTGACCTGTTTTGAAAGAAAATCATTTTGCATTCTTCACGGAAAAGAAAATATATATTTCCAAGGTCTTTGTTTTTAAAAAAAATAATCAAAAAGAAAAGACAAAGCCCCCATGCGAAAGTATGAAATTATAAAACACTTTCCTGTCAAAAGCAGATTTATTTTCCAGCTTGTGTGTTTCTCCAGGTTAATTTCGCAGCCATCAGACCCCCCCGAAAGGCCACCTACCCTCATCTTACGTTGTACCTGCCTGTACTAGGGAAGCAGGGGATGACAGAAGCAGTAGTACTGATGTCTGTTTAAGTGAAGTAGCATTTACTTTTACTAGACGTGGATACTTACGTATCATCTATAGCATCTAATTTCCATTCATCAGCATATTATTTACATATGAATGTTCTGAAAATAAGAGAGTGTCTGTTTCTATTGCAATTGTATAATTGACCAAAAAAAATTTCCTGCAACAATGTAGGCGTTGTGTAGTACAAATACAATGAAATAGAAGTGGCAATTATGCAAGCACCTAGAAAGTTGTCCACACCTTTTTAATTTAATCTGAAATGGTAAAAGCCACTTACGCTTTCCAGGAATTTTTAGAAATTACTTGCTCGCCCTAGATTTTGTTTTGTTTGTTAATATCTAACCCATAGATGGATAACTGTTTGTTTGAAGCTAGTCAGTAAGCACTGTATCTTTGCGTTAAATATTACTGAGCTGATCCTAATTAGGACACCTTCTCCCTATGGCTCCTTTGAATTTTGCTCCTCTGCATTAGGATGAAGATATTTAGGTGGCAAGGTACGCTGCCACTCTCTGTGCAGTATGTGTTCAATAGACATAAAACAGAATTCATTCTCATGCAGGAAACTTAACACTTTAAATGAACACAAAATTAACCAATAAGGGTTAAATTGTGAAACAGACCTGTTTTCCAAACAAAAGCAATGTATGTTTAATTAGTGTTTTCTGGACTAAGGTGGGATTCTCTATGCATATAAAACTGTGCTGTCTATCTAATGAAAACAAAACCATTTTTTATTAAGAAAGAGTTTGAAGAATGTGGCCTCGACACTCAGTAATACTTTTCTTAACTATGGTTCTACGTCAGGTTTGTGTGGAAACTCCTTACACATAGAAGCCATCTCTAAATAAACCCAACTTCTCCCTCCCCAGCCTCTTCTCCTTTGTATTTCAGTAGGGAGCATCTGTAGATCTCAGCTGGCATTTAGAATGGTGTTTTAATCGTAGCAGCTTTTCTTCTGCTAGGTGTGCAGAGGGATTTTGCTAAGTTTCCTTAAACTAAAGTCCGATGATGGCATCTCAGGTTGCTGATTCAAGATTTTGCTGCTCTGTGGTGTCACTTTTGACGGATGGTACCTAATGCAATCAGCCACCACTAAGGCAAGGCCTTCGTTTGACCAAAGGGTCCAAAGGAAAAAAAAAAAAAAAAAATTGAAAAAAAACACCCCAGCCCTCCACCCAACAACCAAACAGGGCAGGCTGTTTCTGAATCACTATTTTCCAATGGTTTAGCAGAAGATGCCTCCCTTTGCGCATGTTTTTGATAAATTTAAGAAGTCAAATCACTGACACAGATGGATAATCCAAGTGTATAGGGTGAAGAGTTATAAATTAACACATTATTCCCTCTTAATGTGAAATACTTGAGAATGCATTTTCCCGGTCCCCTGACATCAACCCAGTGAGGGCTCGCATTGTACTTTTCAAGTGGCATTGATTTGTTAAAGCGCTGAATTAGCATCTCAGGCCAGCTGCCTGTTCCACTGTTGTGTTGTTGGGTTCATTCTCTCTCTCTCTGCCTTGCTTCCCGCTGCCTTGGCCACACACAGGGCTTCAGCCTGCTTACCCCAGCTTTTCCCCTCTGTTATTTTAGCTAATCCAGGTAATACACTCACCAAATGTGCCTTGCCGAGCTGAGTAAATTAACATATTTCTCATTGCATAAAGCTCATAATATGCACGTGTGTGTATATGCATGTGCGTGCGTGCATAATATTTTTGGTTGGACAGGGGAAGGAATAAGCGGGGGGCGGAGGGGAGAAGCCGAGGGGCTGCGAGGATGAATGGCTGCGTTTACCAGCCTCATTCTCTAGTGAAGTTGCACATTGTTCTTTTATTTAATTTGCGTTGTGCCGAGGTCTTCTGTACAGCAGCTGAGTCAAAGGGGAAAGAGAGAAGAAACAGAAGGAATATACGTCAAGTCAGAAAAGCCATTGAAGTGCAATATTAAACTGCGTATCTTAGGTCTGAATTTTAGAGTCTCTACTAGTTTGTCTAGTTGTTCATTAATGAATGTCTGCACAGATCTAAAGATAGTTTGTGCTTACATGTCTGTATTGAAATATGCTATTTATAACTGTGATTTTTTTATTCTGATTGTAATTAGCTGGTTTTAAGACTTTCCTTTCCCCACCCTTTCTTTCCTCTCTCAGCCTTTCCCTATTGCTGCTATCTTACTATTCACTTTTACCATTTTCAGTGCAACATCATACTTCATATTTCTTATGGTGGCAGCTGACAGATTTGTAACTATGCCCTAATTGACTAAATTACACTAGTAATACATGTATTGCAGCAATGAAGATTATGTACATGAAATTAACATTACATTTCATTTAAGATGGCTAATAAAATGGTCATATTTTTATCTGTGGTTCCTTGGCATAGATGAACCAGATTTCTAGGGCTACTGCTGAGTAGTGAATGACATTCTTTTATACTGCACATTAGTTATCCCTGCACTATTTTGATTATCTCTTTCTTACCATTGTTTGCTGTAGGAGTTTAAGGTGATTTCTTTCCCATGCGATGCTTCTGATAAGGGAAATTTCAGGAATAATCAACAGAAATTTTCCTTTCTGTCTTTTATAACATGTTGTTTGGGATGCAGTGCTTCTGGGAAACCTTTTCTTGCAGGTGAATAAAGTGATACATTTTTCTAGGCATCAGAAACAAAATGTGAGCAGGGTTCAAAATCTCAGATAAACTGAGTAAGATACACATTGGTCACCTATTTTGTTTATAGCTACTGGCATAATCTTCTAATAATTGCATAATATTTAGCACTAATTAGGGGCCATATTTTGCAAATGTTAGTTGCTATTAACACAATGAGACATTTTGACTGCATGAAAGCATGGATTAGATTCCTTGCCTATTTACATTTTATCTTTTCAAAGGTTATGCATCTATTAAGCTTCCAACAGAGTAGCACTAGAGTATTTGCTGTTTGCGAAATTTATATCAGTTTTCAAATATAAAGTAAAAAGTGTTCTTTGCCTTGAGATGCTTACGTTCAAATCCTAGACTCAACAGACTGAGATTAATATAATGTTCTGGCTGAGCAATTGGTCCTGATTCCATAGAGATATTTTTGGTAGATAACAGTTTTAGAGTTATGGCTTCATAGAGTTGAGGGGATTAAGCAACTTTTGTCTGCTAACTGGGTTAATTGAAGCCACCAATGAGATAAGGAGTAGAAATGGAACGCAGTAGGTCTTCCTATGTTTTCCCAGTAATGTGTTACTTTCTTCAGAGAGCGTTGCCAGCATTGCCACTGTAACTTTGTGCAGAGGACAAACCAAGCGTGCCCTGCTGTGTTAATGTTACATAAACATGAGACGCCATGCTGAAGTGCATCTGATACACAGTGTAGGCAGATGGATATATTTCTATTATTTTAGGCAAAGAGGGGCTCTGAACCATTGGAGACTCGTTTAATCATGCAAGTGATACACTCGGCTTAGGGGCCTGGCAGAAATGAATGCTGCCCTCAGAGCACCTAGTGTCAGCTGAGGCATAATTTGTGGTGGTTTTGACAGAAGATTCTGGACCCTGTTTGAGGAAAAGGTGAAATAAGAGCGAGGATCTGCAGAAGGACTAATGGAAGAGATGACCAAATGGAAATAAAGCTACTCACAATACTGATACCAACAGTTAAAAGAGATAGGTCTCTCTTTCCTTGTCCCAAATTCAGTTCAAATCTGTAACATCTATTCTTTAATATCAGGAATGTCTAATATCATGGATCATATTAAAGCTTCTAGAAGTACCTGTGCCATCTTGCGATAGAAAAAAAGTAAGATATTTAGCATCTGTAGCAGCCGCAGATTTCAAGCAGGCTCTTTCATGAGGCTCTGAAGCAGTGTCCTGACTGCAGTTCCATATCTTCTCTAGGGTTATTTCTTGCACTGATAGAATTAAAGCCTCGCTTGATGATGTGCGCACATCTTCTGTTGTCATACAGAAATCAACACAGTCTTATCCCTACAGACTTTAGAATTTAACTGGAACACAATAAAGGAACAGGAAAAGGTGGAGAATGGACTATCACCGTAGCTAATCTGACAATAAATGTGCCCAGAGTGGTCATTCCTTATAATAAAAAAAAATAATAAAAGCAGTTTATAATGAAGACTTCTGTTCAGTCTTTTTGTTATTTTTATGAGAGACACATTAGAAGTTGGACTTATGTAGAGTGAGTCAGAGATACGCATTTGATTGGAGGTTCATTTATATATATTCCACCAAAGAAATTTTTAGTACATGCGTGGATGTAGAAAAAAACAACCTCATGAACCTCTTCTGCCCCATTTTCAAATTATCTGAAAGCACTTTATGAAAATAAATTGTGTTACCTAAATTCTGTGGAATAGGACTTTATTTCTTGTGGAAGCTGGCACCCAAATAGAGAATTAAGTTACTATCTTGAGTACTATGGCAAAGCAGAAGCTGAATTTCTAAATGCCACTGCTGTTTCTAACCACAGGGGCGGAATTGTCTCTGTAGAGAATTTAATATGAGGTATTGCTAGTGTTCAGCAATTAAATTCTTCTGTTATTTCATATTTTTGTGCACTGTTTTTTGCCAAAGATGCCAGGAGCACTGTGAGTTCTCAGTAAGAGGAACAATTTGTAGACATTAGTTCATAACTATGGTTGCTCAATAAGAAAAAACCATGAATGACAGGTTACACTTCAGCTCCTTTGTCAAAGCGTTCTCTACATTTTAGTCATTGCACTCAGCAAACCTGATTTCAGTAACAATGATTATTCTCCTGCTTACTGAAATGACTGTCAGTAATGTCAGGTCATGATCCGGTTGCACAGCCCTTAGTGATTTGAAATAGATGCAGGCCTGCCTATGATTATTTTGTGATTGTCCTATAAGTGTTGACCAAGCTTTGAGAGAGAATTTTCTAGACCTTGCTTTAGTGCCATGATGGAAGGACAAAGGAAAGGAGCGCTGGTGGCCAGGCTTCAGATAAAGAGTCTTTCGTATGAACTGACTAATTCCCTGAACGCACTATGTGGATCTCTGTGTGTGAGCCAAAAGGTAGTTGATGGAAGTAACAGAGTTCATATAGCGACCTTTCTTTCTGTGCCCAGTTTCCCTGCCCAGTGCAGGCAGCCATTGACGACCACATCAAGTAAAGGCGAGTTTCTCCCAGAATTATGCTTTTGTGTGAAGGTGCACATGTTTCCACTAGTTCTTTCTGGGAAGGAGTCTGTATTCAATCCCTTGGGAAAGCTTCCATGCAGATGGTGGTATGGGAGCCCCCAGAGCCAGCCCCTGGCAACCGAATAAGCAGTTCATTCCAGCTCTTCGAAGGAGGAGGAACAGCAGAAGGGTTGTACTAGTTTGATACCTCAGCATCCAAGCCCCATGAACTCAGTGGAGGACTGTCATTTCAGATGCTTCTCCAGAGATACAGGAACCTGAACAAGCAGCCAGAAAACTTTTAACTGAAGATGTGAATTCACTCACTCGCTGCCTTCTCAGGACTCTGCAGCTGTCTCCTCTGGCACTAGCCCCTGCATTGATTCCAAATCCTAAATAGGAAAAGATTCTTATTGTTGTGGAGGAGGAGTCAGACAGGCACCCAGATGTTAATTCTCTTGCAACTTCCACTGGACTTTTGTTGGTGCTAAATGTCCATCCTCTGTGAAGGAATTAATATTATTTATATTGCCTAGAGATACTGCCTAATATTGATTCCATTCCTAAATATTCCATTCTCTTTCTTCAGACCACTGTCTTACCCTCTCTAGTTTTTGTGCCAAACCCCCAAAAGTCCAGGCATCCTCCCTCAGAAAAATGGTTGACTGAGGTATTTTTTTTCTGTACAGCTCTGTTTCCCAACATGTTCTAATATGGGCAGAATTCTGATTGACAGGGTTGATTTTCTAATGTTCTACTATCTTCTTTCTACCCTGTCAGCAGATTAAAGGTTAATGGAGCACAGAAATTTCTAGACATTTAGAACCTGCTTGCTACCTTCACCCGTTCTGTCATCCAAGGATTAACTGATTAGCTTAAAGAAAACGTAGTTTATAACATGCAAGGCCACTGTTCCTGACCCAAGTTTAAAGAATGTGGCAGGATCGCAGAGTGTTTTCTTTCTTGTTGAAAGTGTTCAGGACTGAGGATTATTTGGAACAGGTTGAAACCAAGCCTTCAGTGATACATTTAGGAAGGGGTAAGGTGCCTAGTATGCTGGGGAAGTATGTGCACAATGGGTGCCATTGATGGTTTTTCTACAGAGATGAGCTTGAGTGGGGATGTTTCATCTTTCCCAGATGGACGCTTTGTCAGCTGCCAGAAATAGGTAGAGCGGTGAAGAACCAAGGATATCACTTTTCTTCCTACCCTGCATCATGGTATATTTTAACTCCTTGAGAATTCTGAGGACCTGAGAAATAATAGATATTAGTGTCTTTCCAAGTATTCAATTTTGCCTTGGCAGCCTAGTGGCCTCTTGGCACTTCCTTGTAATACTTCACGGTGTCTAGGAGGTCAAGGGGAAACAGACCACTCTTAAGATAGAAAAGTTGACTAATTGGAATGATGTTTAAGTTGTATCGAAGTCAGTCCATGAAAGCATCCATCTAAAGTGAAGGCAAGAAAATATGACTGGAACTCCAAGGTGTATCACCGCTGATAGATGTTCTCAGCTGTGCCCTAGAGACCCATCAGCTTGTGCTCTGTGTATGTTTCCTAGTTTTTGTTACAGTGATGATAGTGCTGCTGGTACCAAAAAAAGTCCTTACTTCAGTAGACCCAAACAGACCATTGTCGCACCTTTAGTCAGAATTAAATTGTATTTTTCAACCCTGAAGCTCTGAAAGACATCTTGATCCCTCTGCAGCATAGCTGTGTTCCCTCCATCTGTAGCCTACATGCTCCTTGAGATTTGTGTCTAGGCTGCCTGTGAAAGATAATTAGGAGAAGCGGATCATATATCCTAGAGAGCAATCTGTATCTATTTGTCCTGTAAAGATCCCCATTTCACCATAAGAAAAATTTTAGGCATCCATAAAACAAAAGAAAAAGGTTCTGTACTAGTACTCTAAATTAGCTGGGTATATTTTAAGAGGGCGTCAAAGACAGATTTGTCACAAGAAGAATCTAAAGTCTGCCACCTCTCAAGTGAATTTTACTCCAAAGTATAGTGTAAGCATTGGTTTTTTTCCTGCTTTTTTGAATGGATATGGTACAACAGAGCTGTATAAACAACTCTCTACCCCTTATCCACCTTTTTTTTTGATTAATATGGTAAAATAATGCAGCCTCTCTACCTAACTAGTCTGTGCTATGGTGAGTTGTTAATAGATTATTTTGTTGGAATGGAGATTGGGGATTTTTCTTTTAGGTGGAAGACGTAAACTGTATAAAGCAGAATTTAGTTGAAATTACTAGTTGCTCCTTATTTGAAGGACTGAATGAGAAGAAACCCTGTTAAATGAAAAGGAGTAATTATAAGTATATATAAGTATAATAAAAATAAATGAGCACTAGAAAGCCTGGGCCGCATACATATATTTGAGGTCGCAGGCATAGGTTCACAAAATCTATAGCCTCGTATACAAATGGTGAATACATTCACACTTATTCTAGGTAGAATTAAAAGTAGCCCCTTCAAAAAGATAGCAGTTCTTTTACAGTTCATGGGCTTGGGTCATTTAGATGCTGAAAATTTTCTGTGTGTACCTTTAAAAGAACAACTATGGATTTCTAGCAACAAGGTCAGATTTTGCAGAACAGAAAAACAGTTTCTGGGAACTTTGTGTTCTGAGCAAGTATATTATCATCCACAGACTAAATTTAAAGTATTGTTTGCCTTCAGCAATGGAACAGCTTTGATTGCATATATGCCTACTTAACTTTCGTCTTTGCTCCAAAGGCAATTCTTCACGCTGAACCTTTACACCGCTGTGTTACATATTTATGGTAAACATAAAGCAAACTTGACTCTGTATAGCCAAGCACATTGAAAAATATTTCGTATGTGTAAGGAAGCACTCTTTTTCCTTCCTTATTGCCTAACACAGGTACTAATTGTAATTTAATTGAAAAGTCAAGATTATTTGCTGTAACCAGAAGGAAATTCTGGAGACACCAGAACATCATTTGCAAAACTACAGCTTTCCCCCAAGATTATCTACATCTTCACAACATGCCATAAACTAATCCTTAACAGGGTGGAGATTATAGAAAGTCTGTTCTGTGAGCAGCCTAGCCCATATTTGTCCAACACTGGATTTCTTTCTCTGAAGTATGTGATACTAACCACTGTTCACTGTGACTGCTTTGGCATTTGTGAAATCTCTGTTGTTCTAGAAAACAGAGAATGAGGCTTGAATTTCCTGAAAACATACACACTAGTCAGACAAACCTGGAGTCCAGAGGAACTGCTGCTTGCTTTTGCATTCTGGAAACATGATTCTCAACGGAAAAATCACAGAAAAATTTTCAATGCCAGTGACACAAGGCATTCTTCATCAGCAGATCTGTTAATCTGCTGTACATTTTGAAATACCGCACTTGGATGTTGTTGTGTATTGATGGAATATCTTTCTAACCTGTGCGTATTTCCCCTGACCTCTGGGTGATTACATGTGGAGATCTGGTTCCAGATGCTATGACGTAAGAACAAGATGCTGTCTAACTAAAGCACATCTCCTGGGCTTTCAGATGTGGTAACCTCTTTCTCCTCCTCCTCTTCTGTTTGCACCCTATATTTGTTGCTCACGTGGTAATGTCTCATTCCCTTTGTAAACTCCTCGGGCAGAGGGACCTATCCTCTTGGGTCTCTCTGTAAAGCATCTGTGGAACCACAATGGCATGACGATAATTATGATAACACGATAATCAGTCACGAGGGAGTGCTAGTCAACTCTCATGAGTTACAATCAGTGTTGTGTTCTGCAGAACTAGGAATACTTTTATCTCCTAATTTGGTTTACAGACATCTGTAATGACCTGCATAAGGGACAGAACAAGGGCACAAGAACAGTTGGTGTTCCCATTTTAACGCGAGTTCCAAAATAGCTGAGGGTATATTTCCAGTTTTTTGAAAATGTTTCCTTGCCTGTTTGTTCAGCGCACTCTGTCCACTTAGATCAAAGGTAATTCAGCTGTGGAGGAATTAAAGTGAGTAGTGAAGAAGGGCAAGGAGCACCAAAACTCTTTTCGGTGAAGCTGGCTGCCCTGCCTGTCACTCAGAACAAGACAAAATAAGTAAATTCAGGTCTTAGAAATCTGTGCTCATAGTTTCAAAAATCAAAATGACAGGTAAACACTTCTTGTACATCTTTCTGTTGCACTACACTTCTGATTTGTATTTGCAGCGATCCTGTCATTACACAAAAGGGTTAACAGAGGGCAAATGAGACACTTAATGTTTTCCTTTTCCCATCAGCATTCTTTGTAAATCATCAAGGAAATACTTCTGCCTTTTCTTCCCCTTTTCTTTAATTACAGAAAAAATAAAATGCCACTAGAATACCAAAGTGCTGGTAGCTTTGGTAACTAGTCCCCTAAGCAAACTGTTCTGTCAGTAATCATAACCTAATTACCACAGGCAATTGGAAAGGTTGGGATTGGTTTTTTTTTTCTTTCTTTCCTTTTTTTTTTTTTTTCCCAGGATGGGGGAGGGGTGTTTAGGGG